>JAKSZT010053821.1:2809176-3133851 GCA_026826555.1 Tolypeutes matacus | reverse complement strand
GGATGGATGGATGGATGGATGGATGGATGGATGGATGGATGGATGGACAGACGGATGGATACCAGATTCAACAGAATGCTTGGGCTTGGCATCAAGTAGACTTCTTTTCTTCTTTTAATTCTCTCCTCCCTTATAACACTAGAATCTAAGACTTGCCTCAGAAACACCTTTTCTCCCAATTTCTAACATCCCCTTGTTTTTGCTAAGGCACTTATTCTATTCCAGAGGAAAATTCATGAGCAAAATAGAACCAACACTACAATTTATTGCAATTCCAAACAGATACCTCTCTCAACATTAGACTTTCCAAACCACACACAAAGAATGACTGGCAGAGCTATTTATTGAAGTTCCAGCTAAAAAAAACTATTGCAGAAAAGATGAATTATTTTAAAAAGGAAGAGAAAAAAGAAAGGGGGGGGGAGGAGAGGAGGGGAGAGGAGAGGAGAGGAGAGGAGAGGGGAGGGGAGGGGAGGGGAGGGGAGGGGAGGAGAGGAGAGGAGAGGAGAAGAGAAAGGAAAAGAAAAGAAAAGAAAAACCTTCCTTGCAGGGTTTGAGACTGCTCCAAAGGGAATGTGGCTCAAAATTTCCAGGTAGTGAAATGAGCTGGATTTCCTAGCTACATTGTGAAATTCCTGACCTGAGGCCCAATGTGAGGTAACGGTGGCTTGCTCCACTTAGGAGTTAGACCAGCTCCTTCACATGATGAGTCAAAGGAGAAACACATGTGAGGAACTCTCAAAACACAAGCACCAAGCCTCTCCCACTAAGAACTATTCTTGCCCAGCAGAGGCTGTGAGCTGTGTTAGGAAAAGTTTAGAAACCATTCAGCTAAAATGTGTCTGGCACTCAGCTTACATCAGTTCCCCACGTGATTCGACTCATGCAGAAGTTTGAGAGCAAATGGCCTCTATTATTTTACCTCTTTTGTCTTCATGGAGGACACATGGATGAGGGGCTGAGCTACATGCATGACTGGCCTGGCCGAGACTATAGGTCCATCAAGTCCTCCACAGAGCAAAGCATATTAACTGGCACAGATAAGTTCCTCACGGTGGGTTTCATTGGCCTTCCCTCTTTCCCTTCATGCCACCACCCATTCTCCCAGTGGAGCTGCAGCCCCATAGCTGTGGGTTATTGTTTGCTCTCACCATACCTGTGAACATTGCACAAAAGTAGGGACTGCAGGCTGCCAGAACCACACGGTGGGCTTCGATCTCAACATCTTCTGCCACAATCATCACGTCACACAACAGCTGCTTACTGTAAGACACCAATGGGGGAAGAGGGTGGGTCACAGTGTGAACATCACCCACCCCTAGCCAAGTAAGGCTGACATAGAGACATGCTCCATCTTCAGGTAGGCCAGGGGAAGAACTCACTGATAAGACTGATATTCATGCTTTCCTGAGGCACACAGAGATCCAACTACTCTGTGGCTGCAAATTTGTCTTCTCATCTTGGCCGCCCCACCCCATCAGCTCTGACTGAGATAGGGAGAAGGCAGCTTAGGGAGCAGTAGGAAAAGTTTTGAGCTGTCAGTGGAGCAACTGAATGAATATCAAGGAGCATGAGCATGCTGAGGTGTGCTCATTGCAGTCATCCAGGATATTGTGATGGCCTTTTTTTTACTTGTTTTTTGCCCCCACTATACAGCAAACTACAATAGTTTAGTGTTGTATCCTAGACTCCTAGTGTGATGGTTGGGTAATGTGTCAACTCAGCCAGGTAATGGTGCTCAGTTGTTTGGTCAAGCAAGCACCAGGCTAAATGTAATACAAGGACATTTCATGGACTTTAATCATCAGTGAGTTGATTGCATAGATGGCTGGTTACATCTACAATCAACTAAGGAGACTGCTGTCAGCAATGAGTGACATCTCGTCCAATCAGTTGACAGCCTTAAAAGAAGTGATTTCAGCATTCAGAGAGAGAATTCCCATCTCTACTTCAGAGAGCCAACATATCTTAGGAACTCATCAAGGACTTTCATCAGAGCCCCTGGTTTGCGGCCTGTCCTGCAGAATTTGGACTTGTGCATCCCTACGATCGTGTGAGGCAATTTTATAAAATCTTATACTATTTACAGATATCTCCTGTCAGTTCTGTTTCCCAGACAACCCTGACTAATATACCTAGCTACATGCCTGGCGCACAATAGGCCCTAAATTTTTTACTAGATGAATGAATCAGCTCAATCCACACATAGACAGAATGGATCTTTGACTACTTTGGAAATTGAAAAAGTGCCACAAGGCCCAATCCACCCAAGAATTTTTCCTCTACCAGCCTTCCATATTCTTAGCATGCCCATTATTAATAGTTAACATTTACTGAGTTATATAAACCAGGCACTGTTCTAAGCAATTCTTTACACAGATTCCACCACCACCACCACCACCTTGTCAGATGGCTCCCTCGTCTGTCTGCTCATTGTCTCTGCTCATTGTCTCTGCTCATTGTGTCCACTCATCTGTTCGTCTTCTTTAGGAGGCACCAGGAACCAAAGCCAAGACCTCCCATGTGGGAGGCGGGTACCCAACCACTTGAGCCACATCCACTCCATGCTCATTCATCAGCTCATTGTATCAGCTCACTGCATCAGCTTGTCTTCTTTAGGAGGCACCAGGAACCGAACCACAACCTCCCATGTGGGAGGTAGGCACCCAACTGCTTGAGCCACATCCGCTCCCCCTACACATATTACTTACTTTAATTTAATCCTCCCTATGAGGTAGGCCTACTATTATGCCCCATACTACAGATAAGCAAATTGGGCCCAGACTAGTTAAGTAAATTTCCCAAAGTCACACAGGAAGGAAGCAGTAGAGACAAGATATGAATGCAGGTAGCTGAAACCCAGAGTCCATGCTCTTAACTTCTATGGTATCCTAATCACCACCTTTGGATTTCAGCACTGGAGGTAGGAAGGAAGACAAAGAAAACAAGCAGATTTCAAATGTGACACACTGATAGTGGCTACTTAGCACATTAAACTAGTTTAAGAAGTCTAAGGCCATGACTGAATTTAGAGTAAGAGAGCTAAGATCAATTAATGAGTCAACCATAGTTAACAAATGGAATAGAAGCTATCTATTTGTCATCTTTGGTGTAGCACATTAAACCATTGCCAACCATTAAGACATTAATCCAGGTTCACTTATCAGAGAAATAGAATCATAATGCCTGAGAAGCCTGGAGCTGCAAATACCCTTAGAGATCATCTGATCTATGAAGCTCAGAGAGTTGAAAAGACTTGTCCAAAGTCATAGAAGCCTGAATCTTGAATCCATTTCCTCTGACTCCAGATACAGTGCTCCATCCACTATAACACAATGTCTCATGATTGGTTAACACTGCGAATGGGAAAAGACAGAAAACAGTGTAGCTCCAATAGGGAGAAATGGTCAAGAAAGTTCAGCACATGGAATAAGACACAGTGAGAGGGCTCTTGGGAATGGTGAGACCTCTGGGCATCAAGATACAAAACCTGGGGGTTAGAACTCATACTGCACTGGACTGCAGGCCCTACATACCCACTTAAAAATAAACCTACTCATCTGGGAACAGAACTGGCTCTGCTCCCAACCATGGACAAATGACCTCATCACAATTTTCTCACCTGTGTTAGCTGCCTTTGGGATATATATCATGGGGACCAAAGGGAATTGCAGTTGTCACCTGGGAACCAGCTGGTTTTTCAGTCTGGTCAAAATTTACTATAAAAATTTATTCTCAGTATAAATAGACTCATCTTGGAGATATTTACTTGTATTATGGACCTTAGGAAGAAAATGGAATTATCACTGCTATCTAAGAGTAACCAATATTTTTTGGTAACCGGTATTTTAATAAGAAAACTCTTGACAGAGATGGATCAGAAATACTGAACAAATTTTCAGTGCTAAGTGTTGAACAAGCAAGTGTCAGAGTGGGATATCTCACACATACCCAGAGGATGTGACAAGTCTTGAACAAATGGGAAGAGGCAAGAACGAAAGGGTAAGGAAGATGGAGAAGACACTTAAGCAAACAACTGAGAGCAGTTCTGATGGGTGGGAAGTATACCTCAAAGCCAGAAAAATTCTAATCCAGGAAAGGGACTAAGAAGAACATGCCAAAAACTCAAGGTGTGCTTTCTTGGGGGTGAGAAAGCTGTCTGCACACTGGAGACATCTCTAGACATCAGTTCCACATGGAAGAGGGAAAAAACAGCTCTGAAGTACTGCAGGGCTCACAAGCACTCCCATTCCAATACCAGAGATCCTATGGGATCCTTCTTTTTGGAGCTATCACACTACTCCAAAGGACAATCTTGAAGAGATAGAAGTAGGGATACCACCTTCGTGATTTGTAGAGAAATACAGTATAGTTGTTAGGAAGGAGCTTGAGCCCTAGATCAAGGTGACCTTCATTTAAGCCTCTGCCCCACCACTTTCTAGCTATGTGATCCTCCCAAATATAAAATAGTGGCATAAAGTTGAGATGTATTGTAAATGCACATAAGAGGATCAGCATAGTGCTAATAGTAAGCATTCAGTATATGTTACCTTATTTCTTTTCTTCCTTTTTCCACCAAATATTTTATTTAAGATTAGATGATCAGGGTTGGACATGTTAAGTTGAGGTGCCTATTGGACATCTAAGGGGGGTTATCAAGTAGGCAAGTAGATACACGGGTTTAGAATTCAGGGGAAAGCTCTAGGTAGGAAATAGTTAAGAGCTTGGGGGAGGGAAGCGGATGTGGCTCAAGTGATTGAGCTCCCACCTACCACATGAGAGGTCCCAGGTTCGGTTCCCGGTGCCTCCTAAAGAAGACGAGCAAGACAGCAAGCTGACACGACAGGCTGGTGCAGCAAGCTGACACAATAAGATGATACAACAAGAGACACAAGGAGGGAAAACATCAGAGACACAACAAAGCAGGGAGCAGAGATGGCTCAAGCGGTTAGGCGCCTCTCTCCCACATGGGAGGCTCCAGGATCGGTTCCCGGTGCCTCCTAAAAAAAAAAGAGAAGATCAGTATACAACAAAAAGACAAAGAGCACAAACAATGAGGATGTGGGGAGAAATAAATAAACCTTGGGAAAAAAAAAAAAAAAAGGGCTTGGGGAAAAGAGGAAGAACCAGCAAAGAAGACCAGGAAGCAGCCAGTGAGATAGGAGGAAAACCAAGAGAGTGTGGTGTCCAGGAGGCCAAATGAAGAGAGAACTACAACGAGGAGGGAAAAAGCAACTGGGTTAAATATCACTGACAGGCAAGATAAGGTGAGGGCAGTTAGGCAGGCCAATTAGGCAAGAAATGAAATAAAAGTCATGTAGATTGGAAGAGAAATAAAACTGTCTCTACTCACAAATGGCATGCTTGTGTATATAGGAATTTCTAAGGAATTCATTAACAAACTATTAGAACTAATATACAAATTCAGCAAGGTTGCAAGATACAGATCAATATAAAAAAATCCATTGTATTTTTATACACTTGCAATAAACAATTCAAAAATTATATTATGAAAAATTCCATTTATAATACCATCAAAAAGAATAAAAATAAAAGAAGCGCAAAGCCTATACTTTGAAACTATAAAACATTGTTGAAAGGAATTAACATATAAATAAATGGAAAGACTTCCCATGTTCATGAGTCAGAAGTCAATATTGTTAAGATGGCAATGCTACCCAAACTGATGTGCAGATTCAACGCAATCTTTATCAAAATCCCAGCTGCCTTCTTTGAATAAATTGACAAGATGATTCTAAGATTTATATGGCAATTCAGGATACCCAGAATATTCTATATAATCATGAAAAAAAAAGAAAACAAAATTGGAAGATTCCTACTTCCTGATTTTAAAATTTACTACAAAGCTTCAGTAATCACAGTGTGGTATTGGCATAGGAATAGATATAGATTAATAGAATAGAATTGAGAATCCAAAAATAAATCTTCACATTTACAATCAGGTTTTGACAAGGGTGCCAAGATAATTCAATTGGGAAAGAACAGTCTTTCAAAAATGGTGCTGAGACATCTGGATATCCACATGCAAAAGAACGAAGATAGACCTCTACCTCAAACCATACACAAAAATTAACTCAAAATGAAATCAAAGGCCTAAATGTAAGAGCTAAAACTATAAAACTCTTAAAAGAAAGCATAGGCATAAATCTTCATGACCTTGGATTGAGTAGTGGTTGGTTAGATCTGACACTGAAAGCACAAAACACAAAAGAAAAAAATAGATAAAAGATATTATCAAAATTTGAAACACTTGTGCCTCAAAGAAAGTTAAAAGGCAACCCCCAAAATGGGAGAATCATTTATCTGATAAGAGATTTACTTGTATCTAGAATATATAAAGAACTCTTTCAACTCAATATTGAAAAGACAACCCAACTGAAAAAAAAAGGCAAAGGACTTGAATAGATACTTATCCAAAGATTTACAAATGGTCAAAAGCCACATAAAAAGATGCTCAACATCATTAGTTCTCAGAAAAATGCAAATCAAATCAAGAGTGAGATACCACTTCATACCCACCAGATGGCTATAATAAAAAAGATAGATAATAACAAGTGTTGACAAGGATGTGAAGAAATTGGAACCCTCATACTTTGCTGGTGAGAATGTAAAATGATGCAGCTGCTTTGGAAAAAAGTTTGGTAGTTCCCCAAAAGATCATAGAGTTACCGTATGACTCAGCAGTCCCATTCCTAGCTACATATCCAGGAGAAATAAAAGCAAATAAACAAAAACCTGTACACAAATGTTCATAGCAGCATTATTCATAATAGCCAAAAGTAAAACAACCCAAATGTCCATCAACTGAGGAATGAATAAATAAAATGTGGCATTTCCAAACAATGGAATATCATTTGGCAATAAAAAGGAATGAAGTACTGATATACATCATAAGGATGAAACTTGAAAACATTATGCTAAGTGAAAGCCAGTCACAAAAAAACATTTATTATCTGATTTCATTTATATGAAATATGTAGATAGGAAATCCATAAAGACAGCAGACAAAGACTAATCAAAAAATTAGTGGTTGCTTAGGACTAGCAGGTGGGTGGAGATAGGGGCGACTGCTAAAGGGTACAGGGGTTTCTTTTTTAGTGATGAAAATGTTCTCAAATTAGATTGTGGTGATGAATGCACAACTCTGTGAATATACTAAAGCCATTAAATTGAATATTTTAAGTGGGCAAATTATATGGTATGTAGATTATATTTCAATAAAGCTGTTACCAAAAAATTTAGAAAAAAACAATTAAATAATTAAAATGGTTTCTGGGTAAGGAAGCAAACTTAAATAATGTTTTTTGGTAATTCTTGGGGACTTAATATGTCAGAAGTTTTATGCACAAGAATTCTTCAGCCACAATGATAGCAATTAAGCTCATCTGATCTTTCTTTTTTTAATAGAGAAGTTGTGGGTTTACAGAAATATGGTGCATAAAATCCTGGGTTCCAAATATAAGATATGGGCTATAGTTAGTAGTAATATTTTGAATATGCTTTTTCATAATTTGTAACAATTGTTTCACAATGATGCAAGGTGTTGATGGTGGGGTAATATATAGGAGGCCTCTATAATGATATGCATGTTCATTTTATAAGTTCACAACTTCTACTATACACTTATTGTTTATGCATAATCATGTATGAATGATATACTTCAATAAAAAATTTTAATGGGAAAAAAATCCAGGGTTCCCACATACCACCCAATTATTAGCATCTTGAATTAGTATGGCATATTTGGTAAAATTGATAAAAGCACATATAATATATTATTAGAGAAGTTGTAAGCTTACAAAACAGTCATGCATAATGTGCAGAATTCCCATACATCACCCCTCCACCAACACCTTGCATTGTTGTGGAATGTTTGTTACAGATTATGAAAGAACATCATCAAAATATTGATTAGGCTGCCTTTTTACTTCTTGACAAATCTTTTGAAAAATAAAAGTGTTTAATTTTGAGGAGGTCCCATTTATCTATTTTTTCTTTCATTGTTCATGCTTTGTGTGTAAGGTTTAAGAAATTACTACTTCCTATACCTCTATGACCCCACCTTTCTCCATACATGTTACAAATTATATCCTTGTACATTGCATGTCTAAAACCATAGATTTATCATTATTTTTATGCATTTACATTTTAGCACCTGTAGGAAGAAATGAAAGTACATACCAAAAAGTACAATGCAATAGTACTGGCATTTATAATTACCCATATGGTTACACTACTGGAGGTCTTTATTTCTTAATGCCACTTTAAACCACTGTCTAGGGTCCTTTCCTTTCAGTCTGAAGAACTTCCTTTATAATTGCTTGTAAGGCAAGTCTAGTGGTAATGAACTCCCTTGGCTTTTGCGTGTTTGGGAATGTCTTAGCCTCTCCCTCATTTTTGAAAGAAAGTCTTGCCAGATATAAAATTCTTTGTTGATAATGGTTTTCTCTCAGCACGTTAAGTATTTCAACCCACTGCCTTCTTGCTTCCATGGTTTCTGATGAGAAGTCAGCACTTAACTTAATTGGAACTCATAACATATTACTTTTCTCTACAGGTTTCAGACCTGTCCCCTTGTCCTTTGCATTCAACAGTTTGACCAGTATGTGACAGGCCATATTTCTCTTCAATTTTACCCTGTTTAGTGTTCTCTGGAATTCTTGGATGTACATATTCACATCTTTTGCTAAGTTTGGGAAGTTTTCTGTCATTATTTATTTGAATATTCTTTCTGCCCCTTTCTCTCTTTCTTTCTCTCTTTCTTCTCCTTCTGGGACTCCCATAATACATATATTGGTACACTTGATGGTGTCCACAGGTCTCTTTGGCTATTTTTCTTTCTGCTCCTCAACCTGAGTCACTTCAATTGTCTTTGAATTCACTAATTCTTCTGTAAGCTCCAATCTGCTGTTGTACCCCCCTGGGATTTTTTCATTTCAGTTATTGTGGTTTTCAACTCCAGTACTTCTGTTTGGTTCCTTTTAAATTTTTTATCTCTTTATTGATATTTTCATATTGTTTGTTCATTGTTTCCCTGGTATCTTTTAGCTCTTTCTCTGTATTTTCCTTTATCTCCTTGAGCATATTGAAGTTTTTTTTCAAGTCTCTGTCAGATCTTTGTTGATGCTTAAGTTATTACTATACTTGATAGGTATATGTCCAAGAGACTTAAATCTTTGGTCTGTCCATGTGCCAGTTAGGTCCTGAATCTCTCCAGTTCATTGGACTTACCCAGGACAACTAACAAGGTGATGATGATGGACAGCAACCATCCCAAGGAACAAAGAGAGTCTGCAACTGCAAGCAAGAGAGTTCCATCTATTTGCCCCATGGGATCTAAGCCCCCTCTCAATTAGAAGCAGAGTGGTCATTATCATCCCAAAATCCTCAAGATTGGGGAAAGTAGACTTACTATTATTCTACTATAGACTTACTGTTATTCTAGCAATGGAAGAACTTTTATCATTGATGGGGAGGCAGTGGCCACCAGAGGTTCTGAGGGGAGGGAAAGGGAAAAATAGGTGTAATACGGGGACATTTTTGGGACTTGAGAATTGTCCTGCATGACGTTGCAATGACGGATACGGGCCATTATATATTTTGTCACAATTTACAAAATCTCACAGGTCAGAGTGTAAACTATAATGTAAACTATAATCCACAGTTGGTGGCAATGCTCCAATATGTGTTCATCAATTGTAACAAATGTACCATAATGATGGATGTCATTAATATGGGAAAGTGTGGTACATATGAGAATCCTCTATATTTTTTATGTAACATTTATGTAATCTAAAATTTCTTTAAAATTGATAAATTTTTTTAAAAATCAAAAAACAAACAAACAAAAAAATAGTCTTTGATCTTCTTTGTTGATGTTTTCTGGATTTTTATCCTCTTCCTTTGGATGAGCCATCATTTTCTGTTTCTTCATTTGTCTTTTAATCTTTTGTTGCATACTGTACATTTTAATATTTTAAAATGGTAACTCTGGGATTTATTCCCTGAGATGTCTGTTTCCTGAGTTTGTATCCAGCTGGAGACAGGACAGAGATTTTCTTCAGCATCAGGAGTTAACAAAACTGAGCAAACCTAAGCAAAATACATCTTTTACCTTCTTTGCAAATTGGCTTTACATTGGCTTGTGCTCCACATCAGAGTTCAGCCCAAGGCAAATGCAAAGTGCAAGGTCTTCCTTGTCTTTTCTGGGCTTGGGATAGCTATACTAATGTCAGATGAAATAGATTTTAAGTCAAAAACAGTTCCCAAGGACAAACCCAGACTTTGGGCAGATTGGAACAATCACAGTCCTCAAAACTGGGCCTCTAGCAATCTGAGGTAACCAAACAAAAGCAGTGATCAGCAATAGGACCACAGCCCTTCCCCCTCAGGATCTTGGGGAACTGGGTATTTCTGTCTCTCTCTGGGCTGCCTGCAGCAAGAGTGAGGGATGGGCAACTGTAATCTCCCCACAGAGAAAGCAATTAACTGGTATTTACCTCAATTTACCAGCCTCTTCCTCCCACTCTTCCCTGGATGCCTCACAGTGTCCTACTGGACTCCAGAGTTTTGAAATAGTTGATTCAGACAGCAACTGCCTGTTTAATAGTTGTCCTAGTGGAGGGACTGATTCCTGGAGCTTCCTATTCCACCATATTCCCACAATTCCTCCTAAACTCATCTATTCTTGCAACTTTCTAGGTGCTGACAGTGAACTAACCTAAGGTGACCTTTACTGATAGAACTGCAAATGTGATAGAACTGTAGACAGGTGTGTGAGCAGATTCATATTGTTAATGATTGCTCCACAGGTAACATGGAAAGAAAATAAAAATTCCTCACCTGTGTTGTTCAGAGAAAAAACATATATAGAAAGCAATATGTTTAGATGGTTCATTACTAATAATAAAAGCATAGTGAGAAGAAATTACAACATTGATGGGGAGGCAGTGGCAACTGGAGGCTCTGGGGGCAGGGAGAGGGAAAAACAGGTATAATACGTGGGCTTTTTCGGGACTTGGGAATCATACTGAATGACATTGCAATGACAGATATAGGCCATTATATATCTTCCCATAACCTGCAGAATTGTGTGGGAGAGAGTGTAAACTACAAGGTGAACTATGGTCCATGCTCAGTGGCAATGCCCCAGGATGCATTTACCAATTGCAATGAATGTGCCACACTAATGAAGGATGTTGTTTATTAGAGGGTGTGGGAGGTGTGGGGAGTGGGGCATATGGGAATCCCTATATTTTCTTTGTAACATTTATGTAATCTAAGTATCTTTAAAAAAAATTTTTTTTAATATATTTTTTTTAAAAGCATAGTAACAGACCACCTTTAAAAAAAAAAAAAAAAAGTGATGACAGAGAACTGTTTCCAATAGTGAAATGGGAAATTAAAACAGTCAAGATGAGACTGCAGAGAATGTGGATTCTAAATACTCATTGGGTATCCCATCCCATCTGCACTTCCTATTTGGGCCTGGTCAAGGTATACTGTTGCAAAAAGAGACTACATCCCCATTTGCCAGATGGATGGTAAGTTAGGAGCCAAAGAGCCATTGGGGTGCTGCTGCCCAGAAGAAGCTGTGGTCTGGCCAGAGCAAAGCAGTTAAGTACAAAAGGTGAAGGAAACCTGGGTGGTTACCGTGCCAACAGCCCTATTCTCTTCCATGAAAGTAAAAAGAATAGGAAGCTTGTGAATTGTGTGATTCATAAATTGCAAAGAACATGGGTGCTCGAGTTAAAATGGCTCAAAATTGAGAGGGAAAATGTGAAAACAATGTAAGAAATTACCCCAGGTCCCTGGAATATCATGTAACATTTCATTAGCTTAATCCTTGTATGGCAAGATGCTTTAGCCCAGGGCCTTATCAAAGCAAAGTACAACCCAGACTCTCTCCAGTGCTCATCAAACTCATTCAGATCAATGAAGTATCTATTCAGGACTGCTTTGCTCTCTGCCTCTCCCAGTCCACTCTAGTTTTCAGAAATAAGCCATTTAAATATATATCAAAACACTAAGAATTTTATATACACTTTAAACCCCATTAGAATACAAGCTTCATTGAAGGGAGGACTTTGATTCTCTTATTTACTTCCAGTAACCTAGCACCGTGTTTAGCACATCATCATAATAATAAACACAATGTTCATGGTGTGCCAGGCCTCACAACAATACTGAAGGAGCAGGTATTACTATTATTATTATGCTACCTAATAAAAGATTGTTGAATTAGCTGCTGTTGGAGTAAGCAATTCTAGGAATTAATTCTATAGGAATAATCATGGATGTATACAAGTATATAACAACAATATAGGTGTTGTCACTGTTCTTAAGCACTTTACTCATTTAATCCTTTTAACAACCAAGCAAGATTTGTATTATGCAAGCCTCATTTTATGGATGATGAAAGTGAGACCAGAGGGATTAATTAATTTGCCCAGGGTCTCATAGCTAGTAAGTACTACCGCCAAGATTTGAAAACAGGCTCTCTGGCTCCAGAGTCTATGCTTAAGACCAATATGCTATACTGCTACAAAAATAACCACCGCAGGTGTTATTTATATAAGGAATTGGGGAAAATTACATATCCAACAACAGGGAACTATGTGAAAAAATAAACCAAAATTAGCATATCATGTATCCACTTAAAATAATATTGTAGAATCATTAGCAACATAGAATAACTTGTTTAGTAAAGTGTTAAGAGAAAAAAAAACAGGTTGAAACATGTATTTTAAAGATAAGGATATTCTCCAAGGTGTTAACAATGGTTACCACTATGTGATAAAATTATGAGTGACTTTTTCTCATCTGCATTTTATAAAAAACTTTCTATAATGAATATATTTCTTTTACCAAAAAAAAAAGCATAAGAAAAATGAAAGGGAAATTAGCCATCCATGTGTAAACCTGAACTAAAATTTTCCCAGATAATACGTATATATAGAATGTGGTCCATTTGAATAAACAAAAGGAGGAAGAATAAGGTTATTCATTATTCAGTTAAATTTCAGCAAAGGACTATGCCTGGAATTTAGACTAGCATTTTCCAAAACAAGTTTCACAAAGCACTCAGTCTATACATAACAACAACCAACAAAATGGTTCTATATCAAATACGTGTGGGAAACTCTCAGTTAACAAGTTCCTTTATTACAGGACTTCTCAGAGTTTTTAATATGCCTATATGCATTATGAATCTCAGAGGGGGATACTACACAGCATTTTGCAAACACTTTTGGGCACAGAGCCCTTTTTTCCCACAGAGCATCTCGAGAGAATTAGTATTTCTCAGAACAGATTTTGGCAAATGCTGATTTATATAAAAGAAAAGAAGAAGCAAGCTGTTGGAGGAAGTTAAATCCAAGTCAATGTTCTTGGGAAAAGATGCAAAAACTTAGTAACTTGTAACAGAAGCAGCAAAGACTTAGTAGATATTTGTGACAGTTTGAGATTATTTATGAATCCCAAAAAGGGAAAGATTATGTTTGTAAATTAATCTATTCCTCTGGGTGATACCCTTTGATTGCATTAATTCAATTGAGGGGCCTTGGATTAGATTACCTGTTAAGATTGCTTAAAATATATATATATAACACAATTGTGGGTACAAAGCAAACATTCATTAAATGATTTCAAGTATATGGAATCAACCAGGTTAAAAAAAAAAAAAAAAAAGATTGCTTTAGTGCTTTTGATTCGACTACTACTCAGTAAGGTGTGTCTCAGGTTGAGTCCCTGCCCCTTACTGGTCTGATATTCAACAGATTCACTTGGACAGACAGACACAGGGAGAGAGCTCTGTCATTTTTCATCTGTGACAGAAAGGAGAAGGCTCAAACAGCTGAGGGTCCTGGAAGAGAGGAGCCATTTGCCTGATGACTTACAGCTGAGCTTAGGAAGGGGGCAGACCAGCCAAAACAGATATAGGAGGCCCAGAAAGAGATAAGCCCTATGCCAGCTTGCAACTTAAATCAGGAAAAAAGAGGAGCAGCTGAGCCTGAGAGAAGCAGGCCAGAAGGGGAAGAGAAATCTGGGCAGAGATCGGCAGCCATCTTGCTTCATACATGGCAACACACCTGGATCAACAGTAGCTGACTTTGGTGAGAAAGCATCACTGATGGTGCCTCGGTTTGGACTTTTCATGGCCTTGGAACTGTAAGCTTTTATCCCCAAATAAATCCCCTTTATAAAAGCCAACAGATTTTTGATACTTTGCATTGGTATCCCTTTGGCAATATTTAAGAAAAAGGAAAGATGCTAGTAAGGGAGAGTGGGGGTGGGGACTCCTGTAGGCATATCTATTTCCTGAGCTCTCCCTCTCACTTGTCACTGGAGTTGGCTATCCCAGGCAAAATTAGAAGGCTTGGGTGAGAAACCTGGAGTCTTAAATGAAGGACACAAGCCACACTCAAGTGAACTAGCTGAGGAACCTCAACAGTGTCCAGAGAACATGACATGTGTAATTAAAATTGAGCAGTGGGGCATAAGATAAATTTAATTTAGCCTGGATTTTAATGCCAAAGACTGGGCCTTACAGAAAAAGGAATGAGGAAATAGTCAGATAGAACTTTTGTTTAAAAGTAGTTCAGCAACTCTCAATGAATTCAGAAAGATTGAGATTATACAAAGTAATTTCTCTGACCACAATGGAATAAAATTGGAAATCACTAAGGGACAGAGAAACAGATTAGGCACAAAGATATGGAAGTTAAACAACACACTCTTAGACAAACAGTGGGTCAAGGAGGAAATCTCAAAAGAAATCAATAACTACCTTGAAACTAATGAAAATGACAACACAACATATCAAAACTTATGGGATGCAGCGAAAGCTGTCCTGAGAGGGAAGTTCATAGCCATAAATACATACACTAAAAAAGAAGAAAGAGCTAAAAAATTGAAGACCTAACTGCACACCTGGAGGAATTGGAAAAACAACAACAAACTAAACCTAAAGGAAGTAGAAAGAAGGAAATAACAAAGATTAGAGCAGAACTAAATGAAATAGAGAATAAGAAAGCACTAGAAAAAATAAACAAAACCAAAAGCCCGTTCTTCGAGAAGATCAATATAATTGACAAACCCTTAGCCAGACTAACAAAGAAAAAGAGAGAACAGATGTAAATATACAAAATAAGGAATGAGCAAGGAGATATCACTACTGACCCCACAGAAATAAAGAGTTATCATAAGAGGATATTTTGAAAAATTATATGCCAACAAGAATGATAATTTAGAGGAAATGGACAAGTTTCTAGAAACTCACAAACAGCCTACAATGATGAAAGAAGAAATTTATGAACTCAACAGTCCAATTACAAGTAAAGATAGACTCAGTCATCAAAAACCTCCCAACTAAGAAGAGCCCAGGACCAGATGGCTTCACAGCTGAAAACTACCAAACATTCCAGAAAGAGCTAACACCAATTCTGCTTAAGTTCTTCCAAAAAAACAGAAGTAGAAGAAATATTGCCTAACTCATTCTACAATGCCAACATTACCCTAATACCAAAACCAAACAAAGATACCACAAGAAAGGAAAATTACAGACCAATTTCTCTAATGAACCTAGATGCTAAAATCCTCAACAAACTACTTGCTAATTGCATTCAACAACACATCAAAAGGATTATACACCATGACCAAGTGGGTTTCATCCCGGGTATGCAAGGATGGTTCAATATAAGAAAATCAATCAATGTAATATACCACATAAACAGATTGAAAGAAAAAAATCACATGATCATCTTTATAGATGAAGAAAAAGCACTTTACAAAATACAGCACTCTTTCCTGATAAAAACACTGTAAAAGATAGGAATAGAAGGAAACTTTCTGAATATGATAAAGGGTATATATGAAAAACCCAAAGCTAACATCATCTTTAATGGTGAAATCCTAAAAGCCTTCCCTCTGAGATCAGGAACAAGACAAGGATGCCCACAATCACGACTCCAATTTAACATTGTCTTAGAAGTATTTGCTTGAGCACTGAGGCAAGAAAAAGATATAAAAGGCATCCAAATTGGAAAAGAAGAAGTAAAAATTTCATTATTTGCAGATGGCATGATACTATACGTGGAAAGCCCTGAGAAATCTACAACAAAGCGTCTAGAACTTATAAAGGAGTTCAGTAATGTCACAGGCTATAAGATCAATGCTCAAAAATCAGTAGCATTTTTGTACACCAATAACAAGCAATCTGAGGAGGAAATCAAGAAAAAAATACCATTTACAATAGTAACTAAAAGAATCAAATACCTAGGAATAAATTTAACTAAAGATGTAAAGGACTTATATACAGAAAACTACACAACACTGTTAAAGGAAATCAAAGAAGACTTAAATAAATGGAAGAATATTCCCTATTCATGGATAGGAAGACTAAACATCATCAAGATGTCTATCCTACCCAAACTAATCTACAGATTTAATGCAATCCCAATAAAAATCAACACTGTATTTTTTAAGGAACTGGAAAAACTAACTACAAAATTTATTTGGAAAGGTAAGAGGCCCCGGATTGCCAAAGACATATTGAAAAAGAAAAATGAAGTTGGAGGTATCACATTACCTGACTTTAAAACATACTACAAAGCTACAGTGCTCAAAACTGCATGGTATTGGTACAAGGATAGACATACTGACCAATGGAACCAAATTGAGACTTCTGATATAGATCCTCACATATACAGTCATCTGATATTCGACAAGGCCACCAAGCCCACTCAATTGGGAGAGAATGGCCTCTTTAACAAATGGTGCTTGGAGAACTGGATATCCATATCCAAAAGAATGAGAGAGGAATACCATCTCACACCTTATACAAAAATCAAGTCAAGATGGGGCAAAGATCTAAATATAAGAGCCAAAACCATAAAGACCTTGGAAGATAATGTAGGGAAGCATCTACAGGAACTTGTAATAGGAAATGGTTTCATGAACTTCACACCCAAAGCACAAGCAGCAAAAGAAAAAGTAGATAAGGGGGTCTCCTCAAAATTAAAAACTTCTGCACCTCAAAGGACGTTATTAAGAAAATAAAAAGGCAGCCTATCCAAGGGGAGAAAATATTTGGCAACCATATATCTGATAGGAGCCTAATATCCTGCATATATAAAGAAATCCTACATCTCGAAAATAAAAAGACAAACAACCCATTTTAAAAATGAGCAAGTGACCTGAAAAGACACTTCTCCAAGGAAGAAATACAAATTGCTAAAAAGCACATGAAAAAATGCTCAACATCGCTAGCTATTAGGGAAATGCAAATCAAAACTACAATGAGATGCCATCTTACACCCATCAGAATGGCAACTATTAAAAAAACAGCAGACTATAAGTGTTGGAGAGGATGTGGAGGAATAGGAACCTTCATCCATTGCTGGTGGGATTGTGGAATGGTCCAGCCACTGTGGAGGACAGTTTGGCAGTTCCTCAGAAAACTAACAATAGATCTTCCATATGATCCAGCAATTCCACTGCTGGGTATATACTCAGCAGAATTGAAGGCAAAGACACGAACAGATATATGCACACCAACGTTCATGGCGGCATTGTTCACAATTGCCAAAAGTTGGAATCAGCCCCAGTGCCCATCAACAGATGAACGGATAAACAAAATGTGGTACATACATACAATGGAATATTACTCAGCTGTAAGAAGTAATAAAGTGCTAACACACAGAACAACATGGATGAATCTTGAAGACCTTATGTTGAGTGAAGCAAGCCAGGCATTGAAGGATGAACAGTATATGACCTCACTGTTTTGAACTGAGGAAAGTGAGCAGTCTCTGAGAACCATTGTCTGAAAGATAGGTTAACAAGGGAGAGAAAGAGAAGAGAAGGTTGTGAGCCATCACCTATATGGACATAATCTATGGTAAAGTGATGGAGTGTAGTTGCATATTGAAGGATAGGACAGGTAGGTAGTGATATTACTGGGTTTGGTGGTACAGGGTTGACAGGTGGGTAGATTAGGAAGGGTGGGTTAGAATACCCAGGATACTGGGGGGAGAGACAGGAGGGGAACTAGGTGAACATGGGATTTGTGGGTATGATGTTAAAAGTGCAGGAGTGGGAATGCTCTTATGGCAGTATGACAAGGTAGTGTCACTGGTTTAGGGTGTAGATTGGGGGGACATTCAGGAAAGGGTCCATCTGGAGTAGGCTTCTGGGGAGTGTGTGAGTGTTCATCCTGTCATGATGTGTTGTGTCAGAGAGTGGAGACCCACACGGTGAGTGGGAAGGAGATGGACCCCCATCTTTGGGAGGACCAATTCACCCAGAAACAGACAGGTGGGTGTCTCTTAGGGTGGATCCTAATATGAGAGGATAATCAGCATGTCAAAACCTCTTGGTGCATGTAACTATGAATTTTTCATCCAATGAGTCAAGACAGGGGAGTGTCATGTGCCCCAGGGGGACAGGGAGGAAGGAACAGAAAAGATCAAACAGGGGGTATTTAGTGGTCATGGGAAATGTTTTTCATTACCTTACAGTAATGGTCACAGGACATGGTAAATATCATAAAAAATTATTAAACTGTACCGTCTAAATTGTAAACTATACTGTAAACCATTGATAATGTTTAGTAGCTATGTTTCACTATCTGTATAACAGTTATAACAATGCTACCATCCACATAAAAAAGGTTTTAATATGGAGTGACAGAAGGGGAAGGAAGGAGGTTGGGTATATGAGAGTCTTTAGTATTCTGTGTGTGACTTTGCTGTGACCTAAAACTTCTTTGAAAATTAAATGAAAATTCAGTAGACACTGGGGAGCGAGAGGGGGCAGGTGCCACAGTACAGACTGGATACCCTATAATGAAGTGATAAAAGGAAAAATGTTAAAAAAAATTTTTTTTTTATTTTTTTGTTTTTCCCATTTTTTGAATAAAACAATCCTTTAATTTTATTTTATTTCTAGTGTTTTTTTTAAGTTGCCGTGTATTTTATCTCTTATATTTAAACTTATCTTTATTATTTCATTTTCCTATTAATTGTATTTGGCTATTATATGGGCTTCATCTTCAAGGAAGGTTTGGATCACAGAAGGTTACAGAGGGGGCAGGAGAGGATCATTAGTGGGGGGTGTCTGGGATGGGGGTTTCATGGGAAGAAGTTCACCTGAATATACATGAAAGATATATAAAATTGTTCAAATGATCAAGGGGTGGGGTATGGTCACAGTGGATAGAGAATCACTCAATAAATGAGAGAATACTGAATTCCCAGCCTGGAGAGCTCTACCACATTCTCCAAGGGAGAAGCAACAGTCCCCCGAGTGCAGGGGCAGTGTCTGGCAAAGGAGGCTGGTCCACTGATGGGTTCTTATTATTGATGACTAGCCTTACGAGTCTTTGCTCTAGTAATTGAAACTTAGCCTACTGTTATGGGGTGCCTAAGTGTTGCCACCTGAGAGCCTCCTTGTTGCTCAAATGTGGCCTCTCTCTAAGCCAAACTCAGCATATGAATGCATTATCTTCCCCCCAGCGTGGGACATGACTCCCGGGGATGAGCCTCCCTGGCAACGAGGGATTAATACCAAGTGCCAACTGGCAATACGACTGGAAAAAGACTTTGAATAAAAGGGGGAAAAGGTAAAGACAAATGAGTTCATGTGGCTAAGAGACTTCAGGGAGTCAGGAGGTCATCCCAGAGGTAACACTTACGCACACCTCAGTAAGATCTTATAGAACACCAAAGTGGATATCACCCCACACAGAGGGGCTCCTGAGGGCTCTGAAGACACCCAGGTCCTATATGAGGGAGGATAGCTCCAGAGATTGATGCCTTATCAGTGGGCTCTACTTTGGAATCTGTGCTCCTGAGAGTGGCAGAGTTGGACTCAAATAAGTCCTCCCTGCACATGGTCCATCAGTCCCTTCTATTCAAACCTATATGTGATGCTGGAGTTTGTAGGTATACTTTCAGAGACTGGAGCCTTTGGCCTTCCCATGTGCCAGCTGTGCCTGGAATCTCCGTGGAGCTGCAACTCCTACTCTACAGCTCAATGGACTCACCCAAGTCACCTGGTGAGGAGACAATGAAGGAAAACGGCCATCCCAGGGAATGGAGAGAGCCTCCAGCTACAGGCAGGATAATCCCATCTACCATATCCATGGGATATAAACCCCCTCTCACTTGGAGGTGGAGTGGACACCACCATCCCAAACTCCTCAGGATTGGGGGAAGAGCTATGGACTACAGTAGACTTAATGGTATTCTGTTGTAGACATATTGTGATTCAAGCAATGGAAGAAATTACAACAGTGAGGTGGAGCCAGTGGCCACTGGACGCTTTCGAGGCAGGGAAGGGAAAAGCAGTTGTAATACAGGGGCTTTTTCAGGACTTGGGAGTTATCCTGAGTGACATTACAACGACAGGTATAGGCCATTTTACATCAGCATATAACATGCAGAACTGTGTAGGAGAGAGTGTGGTCTACAATGTGAACTATGGTCCATGCTTAGTGGCAAAGCCCCAGGATATGTATATCCATTGCAGGTGATGAGCCACACTAATGAAAGTTGTTTATGTGGGAGGTTATGGGAGGTGTGGGAAGTGGGGAACATGGGAATCCCTGTAATTTTTGTGTAATACTTATGTAATCTAAGCATCTTTTAAAATATTTTTAAAAAGTAGTTCGGTTCCCCATTCAACAAACACTTCTTCAGATATGTGTGCCTTTGCTGGAGTCATTTTTTCTTCCTGGAAAGCCTCCCCTTTGTCCTACAACCCCTCATCACTTTAACTCTTACTTGCTCTTCAGAATTCAGCTCAAACCTCACCCCCTTTAGAAAATATTCTCTGAAGTTCCAGTGTGATATACTTGCTTCCAAAGACTCTATTTACTGCACACCTACCACTTGTCAGGCACCTGGTGCATTCCTCCTTCATAACACCCATTTATAGGTAGGAAATTGACTTATTTATATTTTTACTTTATATCCCACCCCCACCTACCCATCCCAGGGCCTCCAGGCATCTTTGGTGAATGAATGAGGATCTGGGTGAAGCACCAGGTGCTAGAGATAAAATGACTCAGAAGTGGCCCTGCCCTCAGGGAGCTCACTAGTAAACTAAAGGAGGAAAGAGGAGATAAGCAATCACAGCTCACAAAGGAGGAAGTAAATGGTAAATAGTGGAATGGACAAAGGAAGCTTCCAAGCTCTTTGGTAAGGAGGAGGCTGTATGCCCTGGCTTTGTAGAGGAAAATGTAGGGACTGTGCCCTCAACCTGCCTTGCAACAAGCTTATCAAATGCACACTGGCCTTATAGATGGCCTGCACATCTCTTACCATTTAGTCAGAGAGGATAAGCAGATCTACATTTCACTTCTCTCTTTACAGAGTTAAATTGCATTTGAACAGCTAGGTGTTCTTCCATTCATGTGACTGCCTTGCCAAGCTAAGTTCAGATCAAGGAACAAGAGAGAGAGGCCAAAAGAAAATACGTGGCATCTACAATCTTTAATCTGCAATTGTATGTAGGTGTTGCAATCATTCTATTATTGGTGTTCAAGCAGCTGGTTCAATTAGAAATCAAGTTTATGAACAGACCTGCTGTAACCATAAAGGATTTGTCCCCTGTGATTAAGCACTAAAATGATAGGTGTTAAACACAAAAGGAAAGAGATTTCCTGCAAAGCCACTCGGTCTGAATCAGTTTGAAAAGAGAAACCAAGAGAGTCTCTCCGAGAGTGGGCGGAAAGCGTTAGAACTACCCTATGTGGCGGTGTTCTGACTCCTGTTCTCAGTTCCCGATGATGCTCACCCCGCAAGTTCCCCCCGGAAAGGGCACAGGCAAGACAGGAAAAATACCTCCGCAGTTCATTCATAACCTTGAACGCCTTCCCCATGTGGGCAGAATTGACAGTGATCATCCTCTGGTTCTTCTCATCATCCCCAGCCTGCACCGGGGGCTGGGAGCTCGACTTGATGCTGTGAACAGGAAACAAGCGGGAGGGAGAGAGAGGATTACACATTGGTAAACCCACCCGTCCAACTGTCGCAAATCCATGCATTTATTCACCCACCAGGGGTGTCTCTGCCAGACTGTTCTCAACACAGATCCAGCTGGTAAGGAAATGTACTGGATCAGGCATTTCTGCAGGATCTTCCTATGAAAAATGCATTCTTCCAGAGGGGACCAGGTCCTAGGTCAGCCTCTTCCACCAAGTGACTTTGTGGAAGGTCTGTACCCTCTCTCCGTACCTCTAAGAGCTATACCATTCACTTCACAGGGATGTCTGTTCATTCAGCACTTAATGGAGACTACTCTGTGGCAGGCACTGTATTTAACTGGGAGACAACAAAAAACAAGGTATAGTCCCTATCCTCACAAAGCTTAGAGTTCAGTGGAGGAGAAAGCCTTTTAAGTAAACATTTACCCTCGCACCTTGAGGGTTATGGTTCGATAGGAGCTACAGAAGCACAAAGGAAGGAAAACTAATCCAGTGCTGGCAGGTTAAGGGAAAAGTTCCTGGATGCTGAAACCTGCAGGAAGAACAGAACTTAGCCAGATATATAGAGAGAGAGAGCGTTCCAGGCAGGGGAAACAGTATGCATAAAGACCTGGAGGAGAAAAACAGCAAAGCGTTCCAAGTACTCGAAGTTCAGTAAAACTCAATAGTGGAGCACAAGGGGAGAGTATGAAGAGAAAAGGCTACAGGAGTGAGCAATCTTTTAAATACCTTAAAAGCAAAGCTAAGGATTTCATTCTGAAACAATGAAAAGCCCTCAAAGGCTTTTAAACAAAGAAGTGGGACAGAAAGCAGGTGAACAAATCTGTGCTTTAGAAAAATCACATTGCCTATGGTATGAAGAATGGAGACACAAAAGTGAAGTCTTTTGGGAAACTATAATCCCATAGAATGGCAAGGAATTGTAATTGTTTTGGAAAGAGAGACTGTGTGGGCTGACTGAGCAGTTGGTGACTAGCCAGAGTCACCTATAATCTCAAAGCCTTCTGAATGAAAATCAACAGATAAAACACTCCGATTCTATGGAATGCCAGCTAGCTATCCAAGTACACCTGACCAACATGTCTCAACTTCACTGAGAGTAGGAAGGAAAGATCAAAAGAATGAGCAAAGAGACACAGAAAAGGATTTTCTCCCCAAACTAGTAAAAACTATTCATTCCATGGTCAAGTCTAGGATTTGAAATTACCTCTGTCTAAACCAGGCACCGCTTAGCTTTGCTAATAGGAAAACAGAACGTTTTGCACTTGTGCAAATTTGGGGTCTCACAGTTCACTCCCATTCTAGAACACTAGGGGTAGTCTCCTTTGACTTTCCCTCGTAGGCTCCTTTATCCATGCTGTATTAGTCAGCCAAAGGGGTGCTGATGAAAAATACCAGAAATTGGTTGGTCTTTATAAAGGGTATTTATTTGGGGTAGAAGTCCACAGTTACCAGGTCAATAAAGTGTAAGTTTCTTCCCTCACCAAAGTCCATTGTCACATGTTGGAGCAAGACAGCTGCCGACGTTTGCCAGGGTTCAGGCTTCTTGGGTTTCTCTCCTGGCTTAGCTCCTCTGGTTCCTCCACAAGGTCAGCTGTAGACTATGAGGTTCTCTAATCTTTGCTTCTCTCCACAAGGCCAGCTGTGAACTCTCAGGTGAATGGCTCTTTTCTATCGTGGGGCCTTCTCTCCTTCCTCACCAGAACTCCAACATCAAAAACTGCTCCCTCTGTCCTTTGCCATGCCTTTTATATTTGATTCCCCCACCCACCAAGGGGTGGGGCTCAATGCCCTACTGATGTGGTCCATTCAACACCCTAATCATAACTTAATCATGCCCAGATTAACAGACCAGTTTACAAGCATAATCCAGTATCTATTTTTGGAATCCATAATTACATCAAATTGCCAAACTGCTAGACATGCCTTGCAAACTAGCTAGAGAAATGAACTGCTATGCATAAGAGAATATTCCAGAGAACTGACAGTCTCTGTCGATCTCCACTGTGATTTGTAACTATTGGAACATTGAAATAAAATGAACATACCAGACCCACAGTTTGTCTGACATGACAGACTCCCCCTTTAGCCTCCTGCCCCACCTCCAGTTCAGCAGGCGAATGTGAACCATGGGCATCAGAACTTTGGAACTGCTTGGATTCTGGGTACAAGGAAGTTAGCTGAGCACAGGCAGATAAGAGGCGCATGAAGGCAGAGGGATTAGAGCCATGTGTCTATGTGGGTAAAGAAAATCTCAGGCTAGAAAATGAGATCAGGGTAAGGAAGCACCCCACAAAGATGAAAAGCTTCATGCAAGAAATCCCACAAGCAAAATTCCTCTTAGAGTTAGTGTCCTTCCCTACTGTAGGAACAGAAAAATACTCAATTCTCTATTTTAATAAAAGCTTAACATTTTTGCTTGTGAGATTTAAACCCTTATTTTATCTGACATTGATTTTTATGTTATGTGAAGTATGATCTAATTTTTTTCTCACAAGTTCCACTTATTGAATACTTATTTTTCCTACTCATCTGTCATACCACCTTAGTCATACATCAAAATTACAAATAAACAGAGATCTGTTTCTGGACTCTCTAACCTATTCCATTGGTCAGTTTGTCTGTCTCTGTACCAATACCACATTATTTCTGTAGCTGCTTAATAAGGCCTGATACGTGATAGGGTAAGTCTCCAATCCTATCATGATTCTTCAGGAGTGTTGTGAGAATTTGAAGTTTCTTTGTGAATCCCAGAAAAGATCGTGCTCTTAAACTAATCCATCCCTGTGGGTGGCAGGCCCTTTGACTGCATTAAGGGACCTTTTGATTAGATCACTTTAGGGTCTTTGATTGGACTTAGGCATGACCCAGGGTGAGTCTCCGCCCTCTTGCTGGGGTCTTGTGTAAACTGAGAACTGGAAGCAGAAGTACACAGAGAAAGACAGCTGCCATTTTTACCCTGCCATGTGAAAGAAGACTCCAGGATCAGCTAC
Source organism: Tolypeutes matacus (assembly GCA_026826555.1). Taxonomy (NCBI): domain Eukaryota; kingdom Metazoa; phylum Chordata; class Mammalia; order Cingulata; family Chlamyphoridae; genus Tolypeutes; species Tolypeutes matacus. The sequence goes on along the minus strand of JAKSZT010053821.1, from coordinate 3,108,849 downwards.
AGCTGAGAGAGAAACAGTGAAACACTGAAAGGCCAAGCGAGAGGCCAGAGGCTGGACTCGGTGGAACACAGAGGCACAGAAAGAGGCTCCTAAGAGGGTGGGCCCACAGAGCAGCTCAAAGCTTAAGAGATGAGCCCTGCCATGTGCTTGATGGCCCGCAACTGAGCTTGATGAGAAAGCAGCCTGGAGGAGAAGGCAGAAATCCAGATGGAAGGTCATCATTTTACCTTGCCACATGGCAGGGCTCCAAGATCTGCCAGCAGCCAACCTTTGGTGAAACAGCATCTCTGATGATGCCTTGATTTGGATATTTTCACAGCCTCAAAACTGTAAGTTTTTACCTAATAAATCCCCATTATAAAAGCCAACCCATTTCTGGTAATTTTGGATTGGCAGCCTTTGGCAAACTAAGACAAGTATCTTGACTATTCTAGGTTCTTTGCTCTTTCATATAAACTTTAGTAACTCTTTGTCAAGTTCCATGAAAACACCTAATGGAATTTTGATAGAAACCATATTGAATCCATAGATCAATAGACAGAACCAACATCTTTCTGATATTGTGTCTTCCTATCCATGAACATTGAGTTTCTCTCCATTTATTTTCTTTTTAAAGATGTTACACATATTTGATTAGATTTATTAATAAGTACTTTGTTTTGGTTGCTATTTCATAATAGCAGTGGTGTCTTTTTAAAATTACATTTCTGATTGTTTTGGTTTATAAAATGTAGTTGATTTCTGCAAATTGATCTTATATCCAACCACCTTACCAAACATTCCTCTTATTTCTAATTTTTTGTCTGTAGATTCAATTAGGTGTTCTATGCAGACAATCACATTACCTTCTACAGTGCTAGGGTTTTTCCCTCCTTTCCAATTCTTAGACCTCTAATTTCTTTGAAATAAATTTTGAACTGGCTAGAACGGCCCCACAATCACACAGTGTTGAACAGAAGGGGTGCTAGTGAGTATATTTGGCATATTCCTGATTTTGAAGATATTCTTCTAACATTTCCCTGTTGTGTATGTTTGTTATAGGATTTTTATAGATGCTATTTATCAGGTTAAGAAAATTCCCTATTTTGAATTTATTCAAAGTTTTTCCATCATAAAGTTATATTAATTGTATCAAATGTTTTTGTGCATCTTATGAGATGGTCATGTGTGTTTTTTTTCCTTTAATCTGTTAATGTGGTGAATGCCACTTATAATATTTACTAATACTATACCATACTTGCATTCCTTGGGTAAATCTATAAACTGTAAAACACTGCACAAATATTCATTATAAGTGTTGTCTGCAAACTCTAGAGAATTTTAAAAGCCATGATGAAAATTATAATTTGGTATAGATCAGAGAACCAATCTTATTAGTAGGAACTAATAAGATTGGAGCTCCTAAAAGCCCAATAAACAAATATTATTAGCTTTACTTTACAGATACGGAGCAGGGGTAGACCAAATAGAGCCATTTTAGAAGCACTGGCGACAGTCCCCACTGTGGCTAGTGAACAAGAAAGCTTGCTCTTCCTTATTGTGTTGCTTTTTGCACTGTCCATCCTCCAGAATGGCCCAATAATGATGTATCCCTGTTAATCCAATGTTGTGTTTACCAAAAGGTCTCAAACATTGATTGTCTATTATCAGAGGATTCAAATTCAACAAAATGCAATTTGTACTAAAGACTCCCTAAAAGAGCAAGAAACTCGCTGATGACCAGAGGGCTGACTCAGGAAAGGACATCGAGTTTACCAGCTCTTAATCCAGAACCCTTTCCTCCTTTGATGTAGAGGCGAAGCTTGATGTCAGGAGGATACCAAGGTCCCTTTCTTCCCTTGCTCTGCTCCTCTGTGAAGACACAGGAAGTCCGGTGTAGATTCTGGGATCCTGATTTCTAGAAGGTACAAGCTTCTTGGCAACTCAATGGCCATCCAGGGAGCAGGATGTTAAGGAAAGTAAGCTTGGAGAAGTTAAGAATCTTGTACAAGGTCACACAGATAGTAAGTGCAGAGATGGGCTCTGAGCTCAGGTCTCTTTGACTTGAGCCCAAGCTATTTCCATTTCAGCCTCCACACTCCAGCAATATCGTACATGCATGTGAATATATGCACAAACACACATATATACATAGAAATGCCTCCACTTAGGGTCACATGTTCAGGCCCAGAGTTGCTGAATCCTACCATCCCTTCCCCTAAACCTGTCCCCCTGCATTCATACCAGATCTTAATTAGTTAGTTCCCAACAGACCCCCACCCCACCCTACTGAGGCCACATTCCCTAGCATGCTCAGTTCCTGATTCTAGATAAGGCTGGTTGATCCCTTCTTCCCAACTGTGACTCACAGACCACACTGAGGTATCTTCCTACTCTTTTGCCCAAGTCCAAGGTCTAAGACCATACTTTTCACCCTACCCAGACCCAGCCACCAGGAGCCAAAATTAAACACACACACACACACACACACACACTTCTATGGACAGTCTCAGCCACAGACATTTTCTGCTAAAAAACATTTTTCAGCAAATGCTCTTCCTCTATGCACAAAGTGGCTGATTTCTCCAAAAGCAAAGACTGACTCTAGTTTCAACTCTCCCTTAAGCCTCAACTCCTATTTAAAACACACCAGGCTCAGGAACCCCTAACCCACTCATCCATCAAAGCCAAGTCTTATCTTTGATTCCTCTCTCTCTCTCTCTCTCTCTCTCTCTCTCTCTCATGCAGTCACCAGTCCTACCAATGCTATGCTCTTTAATATCTCTTCACCCAAAGCCATCTCACAGTCACTACCACAACCTCAGTCCAGGCCACCACGAGCTCTGCCTGGATTACTATTACCTCATCTCAGACTCCAGGGTGACCCTTATACAATGTCATTGTGACCAAGGTATGCTCTTCTTGAAACCTCTCATTGGTTCCTCGCTGCAGCCTTTCATAATCCAATCATTTTTCTGAACACTTCTTATTCCCATATGTAGCCATTTGGCAATTTGATGTAATTATGAATTCCAAAAATATAATTGGATAATGCTTGTAAACTGATCTGTTAATCTGGGCATGATTAAGTTATGATTAGGGCGTTGACTGGGCCACATCAGTAGGGCATTGAACCCCACCCCTTGGTGGGTGGAGAATCAAATATAAAAGGCATGGCAAGTACATTTTTTTTGAGAAGCAGTTTTGATGTTGGAGTTTTGATGTTGGAGAGAAGGCCCCAGGAGAAGAGAAGTGAGCCGTTTGCCTGATCGTCTACAGCTGACCTTGTAGAGAAACCAGAGGAGCTAAGCCCGGAGAGAAACGCAGCCCCAGGAAGAGGAACCCAAGAAGCCTGAACCCTGGCAAGTGTCGGCAGCTGTCTTGCTCCAACATGTGGCAATGGACTTTGGTGAGCAAAGAAACTTAACGCTTTATGGCCTGGTAACTGTGGACTTCTACCCCAAATAAATACCCTCTATAAAGACCAACCCATTTTTGGTATTTCACATTAGCACCCCTTTTGCTGACTAATGCACCATAGTACTAAAATACTTGCAATTGACCAAACGCATCAGGCTCGCCTGCCTGCTACAGCTTTGTCTGCCTAGAAAACACTTTCTATTCCCACTCATTCTCTCTATGTCTAGCTAGTTCCTTCCTGTCCTTTAAGCCTCTCTCTGGAAATCTTCCTAGCATCCTCTACTCCCCACTAGATTATGTTCCCATCTGTGTTCCCACAGTACTCTATGCTGCCTTCCATATTTGTTGTAATCACCTTTTACTAGTCTGTCTCCCCCACTCAGTGTGTGCTGGTAAATGGTTAACTATTGGTTGTGGGGGGAAAGGAGCCCTGATTTGTAGCATTTTCCAGTTTCCATGTAAAAACCCCCACCATGGCAAATTTGATGTCACTGAACATGCAGAGTTGGGAAGAAATGTGCAGCAGCACACCTTTATGTCACTATATAGTATTTCCACAATACAGATGCAATAGACATAAATAACCTCAAAGGCGTAGGTCGTAATGAAATGGAGTAAAACAAGAAGGGTTGATTTTTTTTAGTATTTATTATGTTTGTTTTTAGTACAATTTATTTACAAAGTTTATATAGCTTAATTTTTAATAATGGCTGTGTCTAATAACTGACTTCCAAAATTCCTGAAAATTTAACCATCGGCTCTTGTAAGTGGGTCAGTGCTCTAGGACACCGCTGCCCGCACTAGACCCTGAGGGGCATGGGATCAAGGGATCAGGAAGATGTCTTATTTCCCTCGGTATTCTTAGCTGCTGGTACATAGCAGGTTCTCAGTAAATGATTATTCAGTAAATGAATGGATAGATAAGTAAGTGAGGCATAACTACTGACTATTCCATCTTTCCTCACTTCCCCTCATTAAAATAACTATGGCTTTGTCCCTTTCAACTTCCCTCTTGCTCTCTTATGGCAGGGGAACTTTCTTAGCCAGTCCAGTCCCTGGCATTGGCAATAGAGAATTAGAAGAATGAGGGGGGAGAGAGAGAACTAGCATCAGCCAGAGACCATGCTTACTCTGTCAGTTCTTAGGTTCTTTCCATTGTGGAGGAAAATTCAGGGAAAGAATGGAAAGGAAAGGACACTTTAAAAAGGTGCCAGAGAGGCCAGAGACAAAAGAAACCTCTGAGCAAGCTGATTGTGCAGATGTGTTTGGGGGATTTTCAAACAAGGAGCTCCAAAGCACCCAGGGTGTGAGAGAATGGGGAGGAGCAGAAAGGGGAGTCTGAGACATGCTGCTGAGGGGTATGAACTGTATCCCCTTGTATGAACTTGAAGAGTCTTCAAGACAGGCAAATAAAGATCAGAGAGCAAAGAGCTGTCCTTCTGTAGCGTCAACCCCATACAGATATGAGCCACGTGCGGCCCAACCACATTCAACATCTGAGACAGAGTTACTCAAAGAAAACAAACCAATTCTGAGCCAGAGTAAAACTATGCTGAATGCATTAAAATCCCTCAACAAAGAAAGTGACCTTTAGAAAGGGATAACTGAAAAACAAGAATCAGAGAAAGCCTTTGATCCAGTCCATCCCACACTATCTAGGAAAGAAAATGATTTAATCATCAGACAGTCATTTGGCTCACTCTCGGGGCAAATCTCTGTTGTGGAGCCTGACGCCCATAAATGCTGAAATGTCCTAACTCAGTCACTCCTCACTATGCAGGCTTTTGAGCAATGTGGCCTCCCCCATTGTTCTTCATGGAGAGAGAAAGTGGCAGGCAGGCAGGCCTCAGCAACATTTGCCAGTTAACAGTTTTCACTGCACATTAATAAATTGGCACTCTCATTTCTCATGTGTTTATCAGCATGACTCTGCTTTTCCAAGTCTGAGCAGCAATGGAACACTGACAAGATAGGATTTCTGAACCTATCTTGACAAATTGAAGATCTAGCATATATCGAGATCCTAAAGTTCTGGGGAGCAGATGTGGCTCAGTGGTTGAGCATCTGCTTCCCATATACAAGGTCCTGGGTTCAATCCCCAGTATCTCCTAAAAAAAAGAAAAGTTCAAGGCCAAAATGACTAAATTTAGATTTCTACTTCTAGATAAATGGAAGTACTTGCACTTGAAGATGCCCAGTTTTGCCATCAAGAAACACCATTTAAACACAGGCTGCCATAGAGCCACATACTCGTCATACTTTTTTAATGGTGTCACCTCAGTTCACGGCATCAAGCTGACTCCCTGCAATAGACCACATGGACACATAGAAGATATTCGTCAATAAGCTACAGCTCCTGGGTAACAGCTAATAACAGTTACCATTTACTGAAAGTTAACCAACCATATGTTAAGCGCTTTGCCTCCATTGTCTCATTTTATCTTCAGAACAACCCTATGAGGTAGGTACTATTATCTCCTGAGGCAGTGAGATAAAACTTGTTCAAAAGACCCAAGTAATATATGAAAAAAAAATAACATTTATGTAAGCAAATGCACATATATGCATATATATCTATATATCATTTTACAAATATTGGTTTGTATTGTGAAAAATTTGATTTTTACCCACAATAAAAAATTTTAAAAAAAGACAAGACCCATGTAAGTACTAAGGAGGAAATCTGGCACTCAAATCCAGGTCTATCTGACCCCAGAAGTCTGTGCTCTAGTAACAACTTCTTTTTTTTTTTTTTCTAGTAACAACTTCTGCTCACTTAAGATAATGTCCACAGCCCATCAGGCCAAAGAGAGCTCAAACCTTGTCTCCCATTCTCTGAGATTCTTCACAGTGTGGCCAAACTGGGCCAAATGAAGAAAGGCTAAATCCTCTAGAACCTGTGATATAACTCTACTTCACTCTGCCGGTTGTGGGAAATTGCACGTGTATTGGAATCAATTTTACTAATTGTACCGAACTTGGAATTTCTACACTCAGGCCTTCACACAAACCAATCATGATTCATCATAGCAGCTACTGCCATTCCTATAATGTGCTCCTTCATAAACAAGCTCAAAAACAGACATGTTAATAATCACATCCCTAGGAGCCCAATTCAGACTGTTTTGTTCAAAATCCAGAGGGGAAACAACTCCTAAGTAGGCTATGTAAAAATGTAATATATAAGAGAATTGCTTGAGTTCAGACAGAATTAGACAAGGGGAGAGAAAGACCAAAAGAAAACACACCCTCATTTTGTGGCACTTTGGAAGTCAAGTCTATATTTGGTTTGAACAGGAGAGCTGAGCTCTTCCATGTGTGTGGTTTTGATGGCCGCCAGAGTAGACATTGCTAAGTTAAAAGGAAAAGTCCAGAAAAGTTGTGCTGAGTCTGAAAAGCCTTACAAATTGTGAAAATTCTAACTTGAGAACAATTGAGCTTATTTAATATGACAATATCTAAAAGAAAGCATTGTAATTTTTACATAGTTTATTAATGCTCTATTCAATTTCACCTAGTTTTAGATTTCATCCAGAAATTGAAAAAAATTAGCTCAGTTCTACAATGGCAAATTTCATCAAATAAAGCACTTGCTTTAGGAAACTCAAAGAGAAACTTTTTTATCTGGATCTGTTCTAACAATCTAAAACTTAGCAAGCAAAGTCCTAAAACAAGGAAATCAAGAGGTTTCTTTCACTGACTTTGTTTTGCAGTTGAAAACCTTACTTTGCCAAAAAGTATTTCCAAACTGGAAAATTTGGTTTCAATTATCATGGTTGAAATGCACATCTGCTTCAGGCAGCAGCAATGCCCAAAAATTTCTACACAGGTTTCTACTTGGGACTTCTGGGCTGTGGGGAGAACTAAGTGACTTGCCAGTGGGAAGAGAGAAAAGACTATGTTGCTCAACACTTGCTCTTCTTGGGTCTTGTGGCATTTTACCTGGCATTGCAAAACTCATCATTTAGAGAGCATCGGTTTTCTAAGTCATGTCTTCTCAGAAAATACCATCTCTCTATGTTCTTGGCTCAAGGGTGAAAAGAAAAGCTCCTATCAGCTCAGAAGCCCCCTAGGTCAAGGAGCAGGCTCTCCTCTGAAGACTCCTCACAAAAAATCCATAGTATATTGCCAGGAGCATGGTGCCGCTCTCAAAGCAAAGGTATCCCCATGCTTCAGATGAAAAAACAACCACAATTTTAAGAAAAATGGACAACCAACTTCCCTTTTTTCTGATGCTTCTTCCAAAAGTTGTGGTTCTCTTCAACTCTTACAGATTTGCCATGAGGCTGGGCCTGGAAATTTATTTTAATCCATCCATAAGCTGATTTCCAGAATGTAAATAAAATCCCAATCACAAGGGCAACTGCCATTTTCAAAGTCTATCTGCTCTACACACTCACATACCCACAGGCCCACACCACAATTTATCATTGTAGTAGCTAAGAACCAGAGAACCTTTTCCTTTGCAAAACAGAAGGTAAAGTCATCTTCCTTCAACTGATCAAGCCACAGTGATCCTCCAAGAGGGAGCTGAAGGAGACTTAGCATCAGAAGGTTCAGTATGGGAAGCGGATGTGGCTCAAGTGATTGGGCTCCCATCTACCATATAGGAGGTCCAGGGTTCGATTCCCAGAGCCTCCTGGTGAAAAGCAAGCTGACCCATGCGGAGTGCTGGCCCGCGCAGGAGTGCTGGCGCAGCAAGATGAGTCAACAATAAGAGACACAGCAGATCAGGGAGCTGAGGTGGCATGAGAGGTTGAGCAGCCTCTCTCCACTCCGGAAGGTCCCAGGATCAGTTTCCGGTGCCACCAAAAGAGAAGATAAGCAGACTCAAAAGAACACACAGAGAGCAGACAGTGAATGCAAAACAAGGGGGTGGGGGGTGTAAATGAATCTAAAAAAAATTGTTTTAATTAAAAAAAAAAAAAAAAAAGAAGGTTCAGTACAGAGTTGGGGAGATGGGAGGATGAAGCAAGGGTAAATGTAAATTCACAGGTTCTTCTTAAGATTTTGACCTAAACAAAGGTTAATCTCTGGCTTGTGGTTCCAAACCACTAAGGTATCCAGATGCCTCGGGATGTCTATAAAAAAGGGGGGAATAAGGCAGAACTTGTTGAAACCTAGAAAAGGAAATGCCAGGCTCTATATGGTAACTTACTTTGAGGAGATAGTTTAGGTAAGAAGCAGGATGATAGCCTGATAAGCTCTCACTACTTTTCTTATGAAAATGGCCCCAGATAATCTGCCTCAGGTGATAAATACAGGAAAGCCCAAAACTATGCCTTGGTTAGTATCCCAGTAGCAATTCATGGAGTACAACGGGAATAGACGGACACCAATGATACAGTGGCTACCATTCACTGAGCATTTACTCTGTGTCAGAAAAACTTTACTAGAGCTTTACAGTATTGTCTCATTTACCCTTCACAACAAGTCTAGGAGGCACAGGTACTGTTCTTATTCCCCTTACACAGAAAAGAAAAATTAATTCTGAAAAATTGTGATGCATTCAAGATCATACAGCTTATAAAGTAGATTCACTACTAAGACTATTACTCCAAGCCGCATGCTTTTAACTAACAGCCTTCCGAGGTAGAAGTTATTTTCAGACCCTCATGGCAAAGAAAGAAAATTGTTCATTAGCAATCTCTTGACTGAAACATTTTAATGCTGAAAAACAGCACCAAGTAAGCTTTGGTGGGTTAAGTGTAGAATGAGCCCCCCATCCAGGACCCCTCCAGTCTCTGGAGGTTAGACATGTGATCCTAGGCCAGTCACTCAGCTTCTCTGGCTCTAGGTTTCCCAGGAAACTTGTAAAACAAGACTATTTCCCTCTGCTCTGCCCCTACCTCAAAGCATTCCAAGGAGTCAATTACCCGTGGTGAGATAATAAAGCAGATTATACAAGGATGGACCTGTTTGCCAAAGGTTTCAATCGCCTCTCTCACCAACTTTCTCTTTAATTATCGGAGCTGCCCACAGCATTTATCAGTTAATCGGCTAATAATCATCCAGTACCTACTGTGTGTGCAGCTCCCTTGCAGTCAATGGGGAGCATTCAGAGGTACAAAGTACCAACCTTGCCCTATAGGAGCTGTCTCCAAGTTTGGGAAACTTGTAAGATATATGGAACAAAAGCACAGAAAGATCCAGTGGGCTTGTTATGCAGTACCCAACTATGAGATACAAACGAGACGTATTAAAATTGGGGACTAAAAAATCTGAGGATCCCAGGCAAAATAGGATTTTAAAACAGCCTTCATAGATGGATAACTTTTGGATAAGAGGAAGGGAAAGGCATTCTAGGCAAGAGGGACTCTGGGAGCTAAGGCTCTGAGGCTGGGTGGACTAGTAAACTGAGTAGGTGATAGGAAAGGGCCTAAGAGAACTGAGAGGGGCTATGAATGTCAGTGGGAATGGAGACTGCAGCCAGATTTCAGAAGACTTAAATGCCTGGCATTTAATAAGTAGTATTAAGTAGTGAGCAGGGTGACCTGGTGAAAGTTGGAAGCTGCTGAGTTTGGATTTCTTATTCTTTCTCTGCCTCCAGCAGATGTCCTTGGTACCTGGAGACTAACCAAAAGGCAGGCAGGCAGGGGAAAGCCAAGGAACATACACAATCAGATGTTCTAAAGCCATAGACATCAGTCACCCAGCTTAGAGGCCCCAGGGTGTTGAAGAATAAGAGGGCCCCTTGGAAGTAGGAATTGATGACATTTCTGAACACAGAACTGGGTGCACAGTAAGTGTCCCCAAAATGTTTGTGAAGCAGTATTCATATTACCTTTGCTCGGATGTTACCAGTCCCCCAAGGACCTTTCAACCCCAATATGCCACAGGTTAAGCAAATAGGCCTGGATAAACAAATAGGAACCTCTAAACCTCCACCACATCACCTCTGCCCTTCTGCTGGCTACAAGACCAATAGGAGAAGGGAAGGTCACTGCCCCAAGTGTAGAAACAGGCCTTTGATGCTCTGTTGCCTGGCAGGCCACGTAGAGTTCAACAGTAAGCTCTTGTTGCAAAGAGTGCCCGGGGAGAAGGTGCACCAGCAACACGCTCAGCGAGAGAAGTCCCAGACTCTTATGTGGGAGTGGCATCAAGAAACACAGTCCCCCAGGAGCTCTTCAGACAAGAGGACAAGATGACGCCCAATGACCATGCCAGTTCCAATGGGGTCTAGAGATGCTTCCTGGCATCACTCTGTGCCATGAGATGCAGGAGTCAGGGGCAACCAGTGCAAAGGAACATGGTCATTGAGGTACTCGGCAGGCAGTGTTGACTTAGCTGAACCCTCTATCATTTAACCAACTGGTTACTGTCTATATCAACCTGGCAACTCTGATGCACTGCTATGGCTGACCCCCTCCTGCAGTCTTCTCTCCTTCCCTCCACAAGGAAATTGGTAAGCCTTGTTCTCTACCAGCTGCAGACCCACAGAATGAGGAGGCTGGCACTCAGGAGATGCTTTCGCCTGCAGACAGAGGAGCCAACCCGTCCCTGCCCTACATTGAGAACCTTCACAATGAAAGAGTCAGATCCTCAGATAATAATTTGACAATGTATGAGCATGTGCCTGCCAGGAAATAAACCCTCACTTTTTAGATCAAGCTCAACACAAGTACTTAAAATCCCTTCAGTTGATTCCTATTTCTTAAGAAGCCCCTGATGGAAGGAGAAAGAGTCCCTGCAAGATACAAACCTTCTAGTGTCATTCATAAACTTTTTTCAATGCAAATGAAACTCAATACAGAGCAAGTGTCATCTGAACGGATTTCTCTCCCTCTTAGCAGAATGTGTCTGTATATACAAGAGCTTGCACACACACACCTACAAACACACTCTTCTAGGAAATACACCAGCAAAGCATGCTTGCTGAAGATTTCAACACTTCAGAGTGAAAATGCAAGCACTATATGCTAGGCCAGCCTGCTATGACATTGAAAAACATCCCCCACCAAAGAAAAACACCCCGGGAAAGAAGCCAGGAAAGGGAAACGCCTCCTTGAAACAGCCTGAGAAAGGTAATCCTGATTCAGCCTGTGCTGCAACTATTCCCTAACACCAGCCAGGAAGTCCCTTCTCTCATGGTGTTCAGCTGCTGCCCAGCAAACCCAGACTTGACTTTGTGGAAGCCAGTTCTCCGGAGATTCTAGCCTGGGAAGGGATGGCTTCCCTGCTCCGACTCTGTCGCCCCCTTGGGATCCATCAGTGGCCAGATCTTCCAACCCTGCCTAGCCAACGCAAACACAAAAGCTGGTGGCTGCACTGCGAGCACACGTTTACACATACACACCTCAAACACACATACCTTTCACCCTCCATTGTGCGAGGCCCAGCCCGAGTAGTAGCCGCTGAACTCTGCATGCACCCGGAGATCCTAGCCCTGTCCCCCAGTCCTCGTGGTTCTCCCAGCCGACCGGCGGGTGATCCGATCAGCAACAGTGATTCAGCATGGCTGCAGTTGAAGCCTCCTCCCTCTCGATCCTCCTTCCTCGGACTTACTCGCGCGCGGCAGCTTCTACCGCAGAAGAGCAGCAGCAGCAGCAGAAAATATCTTACCCAGAGCTCCCTGCAGCCCTTTCAGCTGCTAAAAGCAGCAACCCACTTGCTCTCCCCCCTCCCCCGCAGGCTTGCTGCTCCTCGGTCTCCTAGGAACGGCGGCAGCTCCAGCTAACCAAGTGCGGTGCCACCTTTCCAGCTGCCTCCACATCTGCCAGGGCATCCCCAATCCAGCCGCCTGGCCCACCTCAGGGGCTCCCACCTCCTCTGACTAGGCTGCAAAGGCTCAGGCAGTTCCTCACTAGCTTGAGAAACACTGGCTCCCACCCTCTTCCCTGCCCCCACAGGCAGTGAGGCTGTCAGCCTGGCCAGATTGCTGGAATGAGGAGGCCCCTCTGTGGCTTACAGTGGAGTTTATCCACCTGGGGAAATTCACTTGTGGATCACAGCTTATATTCCAATTCATCTTCCCAAAATCTACAGTAGCTTTGAGTCTGATAGATGGAAAGAAGTTAGGGAAAAGAGCCAGAAAGAACTGAGAACACAGCCAAAAAGAAAGCTGGTAGAAATAGTTGAACCTGAAACACACTATTGTACTGCAAGAAGCCAAAGACTGTTGCAGTAAAACCATCACAATGAATTCTGCATGCATTGATTTCCCTAGGCCACATTGAAAGATCACAAATTTCATAGCAAAATGAAAAAAAAAAAAAAAAAAAAAAAAAAATAGCTTTCCTGTAGTCTATCCTATTGAAATTTGACTTAAGCTGTGGCTCCAACTAGTAAGTCTCTTACTGAACCCCCATCTCTAGTCAAAGATCTTTCACACAACCTGTACTCTGCAGCTGCTGAGCCTCGACTCAGCTAACTTAAACCCCCCTGCCTTCCCAGCTTCTCCATCCCAGCTCCCAGTTTTCCTGCAAGGTCAGCTTAAGCCCCATATCCTCAAAAACCTGTCCTGATCATACCAGCAACAACCAATCACCTTCAAAATAGCCACAGCATGTGTTGTCCTTATTGCTCATCTCACACCTAATATATTATCATGGATAATTCACTTTTTTCCCCCATATATCTTGTCTCCCAAACTAAAGCATAATCTTGGAGAAACAGGGGGCCAATTCTGTGTCTCCCAGACACAGCCAAGAAATTTAGAGGTAACTTGGACAATGAGCCACCGGTGACTGATTAAATCAGCTACAAAAACTGGTTTAGAAGCTTCCCTAATGCCTCAGAAAAAATCAGACCTGAGCATCTCTGCTCTGAGAACTCCAAGGGCTACATCCAGGTTTGTCAGGTTCCAGCCAGCTGAGTGACTTTCAACAAGTCCTTTTCCCCACTCTGGACTCAGTCCTCATCCATAAGATAGGAACAAGACCAGACAATCTCTGGAGTCCCCTTCAGCCCTAAAATCTTATGATTCTAAAAATGTTTTAAAAGTTCCACTCTCCTTCCCATTAGAGAAATCTGTAAGATTGTTTAACAAGAAATTTTTATTGGACTCTAATGTTTGTAGGGCTTCAATGAGAATAACATGGTATATGTAAAAATACAAGAGTTGCTCAGTATTATTGTTGTCATGATATTGACCTGTTAAATTTATTAAATGTTACAATGCCCTGAAGCCATGGGAGGAGGGGACTATTGGGGATTGAATCATGTCCCCCCACAAAAGGCACATTCAGGTCTCAACCTCTGGTCCTGTGGGTATGAACCCATTTGAAAATAGGACCTTTGAAGATGTTATTAGTTAAGGTGTGCCCAAACTGAACAGTGGGTCTTAGTCCAATATGGTTGAAGTCCTTATATGACAAGGAAATTGGACACAGAGAAGGAAGCCATAGGGAGAAGCCAGAAGCATGAGTCGATGGAAGCCAGAAGAGAAAGGAAAAGATGCCATCATGTGCATTGCCATGTGATGGGAAAACCAAGGACCAAGGATCACTGGCAGCCAGCCCTTGAGGCACAGTCTTGAGGGAGAAAGCATTGCCTTGCTGATTCCTTGATTTGAGTACTTCTCCTAGTCTCAGAACTGTGAGTCAATAGCTTCCCTTTGTTTAAATCAACCCATTGTATAGTCTTTGTTATAGCAGCCAGGAAACTAAAACAGGGAGCACTGAGGTAATGGAAATTAAGAATAATTTAAACAGCTCCCTTGCAAAATAGGAGGAAAAGCATAGAAGTAATCTGAGGGAGCACTTTGGGGACTTCTGCAGGCCAGGAAAGTGCTGCATGTATCATCCAGGAGAGACTGGAGATGCACAGATGGAGAGGCGAAAGGGAGAACTCCTTTAGATACTCCTGCAGCTGGAAACGCCGCCCATCCCCCACCCCAAGGCAAACAACAGCATTGATCAGTCCTGTGGCTGAGCAGCCAAGAAGAGGGGAAAGGACAGATTCCTCCCAGGGAAGAGAGAGGGTATGGTGAAGGGTTGACTGTAGTTTCTCTTCAGTAAATATAACTACTGTAATTCACTAGCTCGGAAGAGGTAGTGAAAATTGAAGCATTTATATCTATGAAAGGGTTTGCCAAGGAGCAACACTAGCTGTCCAACCAGGAAAGTGAAAGAATACAGACTGGTCTCTCCCGACTGTTTCCCAGGCACAGCAGACCTGGTCGGGGGCCCCCATTGGTGGCTCCCTGCCACAGTTTTGACTACTTAAGTAGGGCAATATTAAAATTTTTGAAAAAATTAAGCTAAAAATCAAAGAAGAGCTGTGAAATAAAACCACTAGGCAAGAGAGATAAATTGATTGACAAAGCAAAATCATCAGCATAAGCAGATGCCTAGGTATCAACAAAAAATAACAACCCACACTAAGAAACAGGAAGATAATGCCCGCTCAAAGGAACAAGCCAAGAATCTAGATGAGACTCAGGATTTAGGACAACTAATAAATGATGTTCAAACAAACCTTCTTTATCAATTTAAGGAGAGGAAGGAAAATATGACTAAAGAGATAAAGGATGTTAAGGTAACACTGTGTGAGCATAAAGAACAATTTGAAAGCCTGCAAAAAAAAAAAAAAAAATAGTAACAGAGCTTATGAGAATGAAAGACACAATGGATGAGATTAAACATATATTAGAGACATACAACAGCAGATTTGAAATATTAGAAGAAGCGAATTAGAAGATAGGACATTTGAAATTGAAAAGATAGGAAAAGAGACAGAAAAGAATGCAAGAAATTGAACAGGGTCTCAGGGAACTGAATGACAACATGAAATGCACAAACATACATGTTATAGGTGTCCCAGAAGGAGAAGAGAATGAAAAAGGGATAGAAAGAATATTTTGAGGAAATACTGACTGAAATTTTTCCAATCCTTAAGAAGGACATGGATATCAATACCCAAGAAGGACCATGTACCCCAAACAGAATAAATTCAAATAGACCTAATCCAAGACATCGACTATTCAGATTGCCAAAGGCCAAAGATAAAGAGAGGATTTTGAGAGCAGCAAGAGAAAAGCAATGTATTACTTACAAGGGAGCCTTAATAAGGCTAAGTGACGATCTCTCTTGAGAAACCATGAGGGCAAGAGGCAGTGGTACGATATATTTAAGGTACTGAAAAAGAAAACTGCCAGCCAAAGATTCTTTATCTAGCAAAACTATCCTTCAGAAATGAAGGCAAGTTTAAAGTCTTTACAGACAAGCAAAAATTGAGAGAGCATGTTACCAAAAGACAAATCTACAAGAGATATTAAAGGGTGTGTTACAGCCTGATAGGAAAATACAAGGGAGTGAGCCCTGGAGAAGAGTGTAGAAATGAAGAACATAAGTAAGAGAAATTAAAAGTTAAAGACAGACAATAGTAAGATATGATAACAGAAAACCAAGGGATAAAATGGACAAAGTAACACCTTTATAGTAGTATCACTGAATGTTAATAGATTAAACTCCCCAATTAAAAGACATAGACTGATAGAATGGATTCAAATATATTTATATATATATGAGCCATCTATTTGTTATCTACAAGAAATTCACCTTAAACACAAGGACACAATCAGGCTGAAAGTGAAAGGTTGGAAAAAGATATTTAACACTAATAGCAATCAAAAAAGAGTGGGTGTAGCAATACAATATCGGATAAAACAGATTTTAAATGTTAAACTGTTTTAAGAGATAAAGTAGGTTACTATATATTAATTAAAGGGACAAGTCACCAAGAAGAAATAAAAATAATAAATATTTATGCACCGAATACAAGTGTCCAAAAATATATGAGACACACACTGGCAAAACTAAAAGGAAAAATAAATGTCTCTAAAGAAATAGTTGGAGACTTCAACACTCTACTCTCAGCATTAGATAGAAAATCTGGATAGAGGATAAATAAGGAAACTGAGAGCTTGAATAACATGATAAATGAACTAGATCTAATAGGCACTTATAGAGTATTACACCCCAAAACAACAAGTTAATACATTCTTCTCAAGGGCTCATGGATCTTTCTCCAGGGTAGACCATATGTTAGGACATAAGTCAGATTTCAATAAATTTAAAAACATTGAAATTATACAAAACACTTTCTCTGATCTTAATGGAATTAAGTTGGAAATAATAACAGGCAGAAAAAGGGAAATTCCACAAACATATGGAGATTAAACAATACACTCTTAAATAATCAGTGGGTTAAAGAGGAAATTACAGGGAACGGAGGTGGCTCAAGCTATTGAGCACCTCCCTCCCTCATGGAAAGTCCCAGGTTTGGTTCCCAGTGCCTCCTGAAAAAAAAAAAAGAAGACCAGGACACAACAAACAGACACAGCAAATGCAAACAATGAGTGGGTGGAGTGAAGTAAATAAATACATCCTTAAAAATAAAAAGAAATTATAAGACAAATCAGTAAATACCTCAAGACAAATGAAAATGAGAACATAGCATCCCAAACCTTATGGGGTACAGCAAAGGCAGTACTGATAGGGAAATTTATAGCCCTCAATGCTTATATTTAAAAAGAAGAAAGGGCTAAAATTGAAGACCTAATACACACCTGGAGGAGTTAGAACATCAAATCAATCCCAAAGCAAGCAGAAAGAAAGAAATAGCAAAGATTAGAGTAGAAATAAATGAAATGGAGGGAGGAAAAAACAATAGAAAAAAATCAACAGAACTAAAAGTTGGTTCTTTGAGAAGATCAACAAAATCAATAAATCCTTAGCTAGATTAACAAAGTAAAAAAGAGAGAAGATGCAAATAAATAAAATCAGAAATGAGAAGAGTGACATTACCACTGACCCAGCAGAAACAAAAGAGATCATAAGAGGATACTATGAACAACTATATGGAACAAACCAGACAACACTGATGAAATGGACAAAATTCTGGAAACACACGAACAAATCATACTGACCCTGGAAGAAACAGAAGACCTCAACAAACCAATCACAGGTCAAGAAATTGAAACAGTCATCAAAAACCTCCCCCAGACAATGTGGATGAAACTTGAGGACATTATATTGGGTGAAATAAGCCAGACACAAAAGTATAATCTCACTAATAGGAACTAATTATAATAAGCAAACTCATAGAGTTAGAATCCAGAATACAAGTTACCAGAGGACAGAATGGAGGTAGAGAATGGGGAGCTAATGCTTAATTTGTGCAGAATTTCTATGTAGGTTGATTGTAAATGTTTGGAAATGGATAATGGTGATGGTAGCACATTATTGTGAATGTAATTAACAATGCTGAATTATGTTTGTAAATGTGGTTAAAAGGGGAAGTTTTGGGTTGTGTATGTTACTAGAAGGAAGTTAGAAGACAAAACGTGGGACTGTATAACACAGTGAACCTTGTTGTGGATGATAAACCATGGTTAATAGTACAAATATAAGAATGTTTCTTTCATAAATTATAACAAATGTACAAGAATGGCACTATTACAAGGTGTTAATAATAGGGTGGTATATGAGAAAAATACACCTAATGTAAACTATGGACTAAAGTTAGCAGTAATATTTTAAAATTCTTTCATCAATTGTAACAAAGGTACCACACTAATGCAGTGTCAAAAATAGGGGGCTTTATGGGAATGTTATATTTTTTACATGATTTTTCTGTAAACCTAAACTTCTCTAATTAAAAAAATTATAATAGTTAAAAAAAATTAAGTGGAAAAAAAACAGACACAAAGTACTGCATATTGTATGATTCCATTTACATAGAATGTAAATATAAATAAATTTATAGAGACAGAATTATATTAGTGGTTATGTAGGGCTGGGCAAGGATAGAAGGATTGAGAGGTGACTGCTAAGGGACATGAGACTTTTCTTTTTGAAGTAACGAAAATGTCCTAAAATTGATTGTGGTGATGAACGCACAACTCTGGTTATACTAAAACCCAATGATTGTACACTTTGGATGGATTGTATGTTGTGTGAATATATCTCAGTAAAAATGTTTTGTTTTGTTTTCTTAATTTTTTTAAACTTCCCAAAATGAAAAATCCAGGACCAGATGGTTTCACAAATAAATTCTACCAATTATTTAAAGGAGATCTAATACCAATCTTTCTCAAACTCTTCCAAAAAAATTGAACAGGAAGGAGTACTACCAAACTCCTTTGTTGAAGCTAACATCACCTTAATACCAAAGCCAAATAAAGATATTATGAAAAAATAAAATTACAGGCCAATTTTTTAATCCTCAACAAAATACTTGCTAACCAAATCCAAAAACACATTTTTAAAAATTATACATCACGATCAAGTGGGCTTTATACCAGCTATGCAAGGGTGGTTCAACATAAGAAAATCAATCAGTGTAATACACCACATTAATAAATTGAAGAAGAAAAATCACATGATCATTTCAATTAATGTAAAAAAGGCATTTGACAAAATACATCCTTTCTTGATTAAAAACTGTGGCAGTTTGAGATTATTTATGAACCCCAGAAAGAGATTATGTTTGTAAACTAATCTATTCCTTTGGGTATGATACCTTTTGATTGTATTAGATTCAGCTGAGATGTCTTTGATTAAATTATGTTAAGATTAGGGCTTTGATTCAACCATGTCATTAGGGTGACTTAGAGTTGAGTCCCCACCCCCTTGGTGGGCTATATAAATGGACACTCACTCAAGGAGAATACAGAATAAAATATACACGTGAAGAGAGAGCTCCACAGACATGGAAGAGGAGAGGACTTTGATCCTGCAGCCCCGGGAAGAAAAATGAGCCATTCACCTGATAGTTTGCAGCTGACCTTGTGAAGAGACCAGAGTAGCTGAACCTGGAAAGAAACAAGCCCTCCAGCTTACAGCTGCAATCAGGAGAAGCTGGGCCCACTCAGCCTTAAGAGGAAGACGAAGGCTGAACCCACGCAGACATTGCCCACCATCTTGCTTCAACACGTGGCAACTGACTTTGGGTGCGATATCAACCTTGAGCTGGATTCTTTAGATCCTTGTAACTGTAAGTTTCTACCCCAAATAAATATCCTTTAGAAAAGCCAACAGATTTCTGGTACTTTGCATCAGCACCCCTTTGGCTGACTAATACAAAAACACTTTGAAAGACAGGAATATAAGGAAACTTTCTCAATATGATAAAGTGCATACATGAAAAACCTACAGCTAACATTTTACTTAAAGGTGAAAGATTAAAAGCTGTCCTACTGATCAAGAACAAGACAAGGATGCCCACTCTCCCCACTGTTATTCAATATTGTGCTACAATTTCTAGCTAGAGCAATTAGCCAAGAAAAAGAAAAAAAAGGCACCCAAATAGGAAAGGAAGAAGTAAAACTTTTGTTATTCACTGATGATATGATCCTATACTTAGAAAATTCTGAAAAATCCACAACAAAGCTATTAGAACTTATAGGCAATTTCAGCAATGTGGCGGGATGCAAGATTAATATGCAAAAATCAATAGCATTTCTATACACTACTAATGAACAACATGAGGAGGAAGTCAGAAAAAAAATTCCATTTATAATAGTGACTAAAAGAATCAAATATTTAGGAATAAATTTAACCAAGGATATAAAGGACCTGTATTGAGAAAACTATAAAAAATTGCTAAAAGAAACAAATGATGATCTAAATAAATGGAAGGATATTTCATGTTCATGGGCTGGAAGACTAAATATTATTAAGATGTCAATTTTACCTAAATTGAGCTACAGATTTAATGCAATCAGAATAAAATTCCAATATTTTTCTTTGTAGAATTTGAAATGGCAATTATCAAATTTATCTGGAAGGGTGAGTGCCCCCAAATAGCCAAAATGTCTATAAAAAGAAGAATGAAGTTGGAGGAAACTCACTTCCAGACTTTAAAGCATATTATCTAGCTACAGTGGTAAAAACAGCATGGTACTTACTGGCATAAAGAAAGATTAACCAATGGAATCAAATCGAGAGTTTGAAGTCCCTGACATCTCTGGTCAAGTGATTTTTTTTTTTTTTTTAGGAAATCCCGAGATTAAACCCAGGACCTCGTACATAGGAAGAAGGCACTCAAACCACTGAGCTACACCTGCTCCCCACGTGATTTTTGACAAGGCTGACAAACCCACTCAGCTGGGTCAGAATAGCCTATTCAACAAATGGTGCTGGGAAAACTGGATATCCATATCTAAAAGAAAGAACAAGGATCCTTATCTCATACCTTATACAAAAGTTAATTCAAAGTGGATCAAGGTCCTAACTATAAAAACTAGAACCATAAAACTCTTAGAAGAAAATGTAGGGAACATCTTCAAAATCTTGTGCTTCATGGTAGTATCTTGGACCTTAAACCCAAAGCACAAGCAACAAAAGAAAAATTAGATAAATGGGACTGCCTCAAAATTAAATACTTTTGTTCTTCAAAAGATTTTGTCAAGAGAGTAAAAAAGGTAGCCTCCTCAATGGAAAAAAATCTTCAGAAGCCATATATCTGATAAGGGATTGATCTCCATCTTATATAAAGAGATCACACAACTTAATGACAAAATGACAAGCAACCCCATTTTTAAAAATGGGCAAAAGAATTGAACATTTTTTCAAAGTGGAAATACAACTAGCTGAAAGACACATGAAAAGATGTTCAACATCACTAGCTATTAGGGAAACACAGATCAAAACTACGAGATATCATCTTACACCATACAGAATGGCCATTATTAAAAGGTCAATAAAACTTCAAGTGCTGGAGAGGATGTGGAGAAATAGGAACACTCTTTCACTGTTGGTGGGATTGTAAAATGGTGCAACCTCTGTGGAAGACAATCTGGCAGTTCCTCAGGAAACTAAATATAGAACTGCCATATGGTCCAGCAATCCCACTACTAGGAATATATTCAGAAGAACTGAAAGCAAGGACATGAACAGATATTTGCACACCAATGTTCATAGCAGCATAATTCATAATTACTAGAAGTTGGAAACAACCTAAGTGTCTGTCAACCAATGAATGGATAAACAAGATGTGGTATATTCATACAATGGAATATTACTCAGCTGTAAGAAGAAATCAATTGGGGAAGCACATGATAACATGGAGGAAACTTAAGGATACTGTGCTGAGTGAAATAAGCCAGACACAAAAGAACGAATAGTGTATGGTCTCGATATGAACTAAATACAATGAGTAGAATTATGGAGTTGGACTGTGAAGTGTAGGTTGGTGGGAGATGGAATATGGGATGAGAAGGTAGAGAAAATGCTGGTTGTATGTAGAAAGTTTAATGAGGTCAAATATAAATATGTGGTAATTGTTGGACTTGATGGTAACACATTATAATGAATGTAACAAACACTGTTGATTCACGGATGTGATTGTGACTGAAACGAGTAGTCTAGAAGATTAATGTTAGTTGGAGAACATCTGGAGGAAAATATTGGGAATGATTTTGGAAGTAAATGAGGATTGTGGTTAATAATATAAACACAGGAATGCTCTTCTACTATATGGTGTTAAAAATGTATTGATACATGAGAAAAATATAACTAATGTAATTTATGGACTATAGTTAACAACAACATTGTAATATTTTTGTAGCAAATGCAAAGTTGGTATTATAATCATTCTAAAGCTAAAAAAATATGGGATTTGGCTTTGTGAGATATGAATACAATTAAGCATTTTTTTCTCTTCATTTTTTTTCATTAATAAAGTGATATTTAACTAATCTGTGTTCATCTGTGTATCTTTCTGAACACTAGAGGAACAATGAGTTAGCAATTGGAATTTTTTTTTTTAAGCATGCAACAATGTCTTTTATTATGAGTTTTTTAAAATTATTTCAATCTCTCCATACACAGGCAAAATGAAGTATGCCAAGTTTAACATATTGGAACTTGCAAACCCAATCACTGCCTAGAGAAGGGAAAACTATCTAAAGCATGCTTAGCCAGGAGGCCAACTCATCTGCCGACCTCCAAGTACATGGAGATGAACGTGATAGACAGACTGCACTCCATCTGAACCTTCATTTACCACCATTCGATAACCCTTCTTTAGGCCCAGATCAGCAGCACATTTCTTGCCAACAATCATTAAATGTCCAAGCAGCCTTTCATCATCATCTTCTGCTACAGAAATCTGAGAAATATGTTTCTTAAGAATCACCAGAAAATGTGTTGGTGCTTGAGGGGAAATGTCATGGAAAGCAAGACACTGGTCATCTTCAAAAATGATTTTGGCGGGGATTTCCTTGTGGATTATCTTCCCGAAGATCGTGTCACCACCAGGCCCAGCGGCCTGAGCCTTGGCGATCTCATCTGCCATCACAGCCTCCCTCCAGCGCAGCGGCTCTGGGAGAAGCTAGGCAGGACGAACAATTGGAATTAGATGAGATAAAAGTACCTGAAAAAGAAGTTTTTAGGAGTAAATTTCCATAACTTGTTGAGCTGCTTTTTTCTGATCTTTTATTTTTGTGAATTTGAAATAAAGTTGTTAATTTAAAAAAAAGTTTATGGAGTACAAAGCATCATAAACTTTATATTAAAAAAAAAAAAAAACTTTATACAGTCTCTAGAAGTTAAACTGTCTGAGGTGTTATTTTCAAAGATTGTCTCCCTGAAATAGCCTTAGATGAGACCATTTACCCCAAGTCACTTTCTCAAGTGAGGAGAAACCTGGGTACTTATATTTAACTCTACAGTCCTGTATCACCACTTTTCCTTTCACAATACTCCAATAATATCTTTCTTCCTCTCTGTCCCTTCCTCCTCTAATCAACCGTGTAGTTCTGCTCCACATATTTCCTCTTGAGGTGAATCACAGGGACCAAGAGAAGTTGAATGTCACAAATAAGGAAACTGAATCCCAGAACCCAGGCCAGAGTACAGATATCCAACAGGAAGACAACTGGGTAATGCATACAAAAAGAATGAGATAGTCCCCATTTGTAAACATCTTCATTCACAACTTCACCATTTGCCACATCCAACAAACCAGAGAGAAAGAAAAAGATCAGAAAAAGAAATACTTAAGGACTTGAGTATATTCAGGTTTCAAGATACAATTAATGAGACCCCAAATCCTACAGAATTACCTTTGCAGCCTACTTTTGCCATGCTAACCAATGTCACTACCAAGTATGTGTAGAAACCGTATTACTACACATAGTAGTTTGATATTATTTATGAATTCCAAAAAGAAAGATTATGTTTGTAAACCAGTCTGTTCCTCTGGGCATGATACCCTTTGATTGTATTAGATTCAGCTGAGATGTCTTTGATTAAATTAAGATTAGGGCTTTGATTTGACCACGTCCGTCAGTAGGGTGTAACTCAGTTTAAATCCCTGCCCCCTTGGTGGGCTATATAAACAGACATTCACTCAAGAAGACACACAGAAGAAGGTACAGGAAGAAAGAGAGATCCATAGACAGAGGAGAGAACTTTGATCCTGTGGCCCCAGGAAGAGAGATGAACCATTTGCCTGAGTTTGCAGCTGAAGAGAACAGAGCAGCTGAGCTAGAGAAGCACGGAAAGAAACAAACCCTATGCCAGCCTAGAGCTGAGATCAGAAGAAGCTGGGTCCATGGAGGCTTAAGAGGAAGAAGGAAGGAGAGACCAGGCCTGCCATCTTACTTCAACACGTGACAACTGACTTGGGTAAGAAAGAAGTACCTCTTATGGTACCTTGAGCTGGACTCCTTGGGGCCTTGTAACTAAGTTTTTACCCCAAATACCCTTTATAGTCAACAGATTTCTGGTACTCTGCATCAGCACCTCTTTGGCTGACTAATACACTACACTCTGTATACTTTATTTACCACTCAAGTCTCTCCATGAGAGGTAGGCTGAACGGGTAACACTGAGAGAAGGTCAGCCAGAAAAGAAAGGTCATCTAGCAGAACTGAGGCAAGAATAAAAGTCTCCAGACTCAATCTTCTCTAGATTCAGAGCTACATTTTATACTTTCTACCTTAGTATCCAAATGTACTCTGGGCCACATTGTGGATCTGTTTGGTCCAGGCTAATTTTCCTGACTGAACTTCAGATTATGGAAATTTGCTTTTGGATCTTTGAAGTAGAGGACATTCAAAGGAAGGAAAAGGTACCAAAGCTGCTTATAGCTTGGAGAAAAAGGTCCTCTCGACCTTTCCAGCCCTCCTTGCAATACCCAAGGCTTCTTCCACAGCCTACCAAAAGTACCTATTTGCCCCCAGCTCTCCATCCCAAAGTAATTTAACAAGTCTTCTACACCAACTTTGTTCAAAATCCTTTGGCTCTTTGTGACGTGGGAAGAAGCCATGTTGGGAGGAGAAATTTGTTTTATAAAGCTGGGTTTGGTCTAGAATGTTTTTGCCACATTTCATCATTACACAGTGGGGCATAGTAGAACACAGTTTATTTGAAGATAGGTAGGCCAATCTTTCTTCTTTTTAAGTGCCTGTTTCCCTCTTTTCACTGCTTTTACCCTCCTTCTCCAGATCTTCAGTTCCTCAATACAGTGGTCCCATACCTGGCTATGCATCAGAATTCTCTCTCAGCTGGTTAAAATTCAGGGGCCTGGGGATCAAAAGGCACTAGGAGACTTTTTAGGGTTATGAAAATGTTCTATATCTTGACTGTGATGGTAGTTGCACAACTGTATACAACAACGACATGCAGTCAAACTATACGTTTAAAAAGGGTGAATTTTATTTTATATAAATTATATCTCGATAAAGCTGGAAAAAAGAAAAATAAATGCAGAACCAAGTTACACATTATACCTATAGAATCAGGGCCAGAAGAGTGAGAATTATTATAAACTTTTTAGGTGACTCTAATTCAGGTAGATGTAAAGACCACTTTGAACAATGAAAAGAGTCCAGACCATTAGTATCAGACAGACCAGGGTCCAAATGTACTTACCAGAAATATGACCCTAGGTGTGTTACTTTATAAGCCTCAATTTTCTCATCTGAAAAAAGGGAATAATAATAGTACCTACTTCCCAGGGTTATTAAGTTTGAATGTGGAAGTATGTAAGCACTTAGCAGAGAGCCTACCCTGTAATAAACACTCAGTAACCATTAGCAGCTATTATTTTCATTGTCTACAGCAATGCTACCAAACTATAGCTCTGTGACCTCTTGGTTCTGGGATCAAGAAGAAAGTCAGCCAGGGTAATGTGTGCCAGGAAGCACAGCCCTGGACAAATTAAGGAGCCATTTTCACATCTCTAGAGGTTACCCTCACCAAAGGTCAGCAAGGACTAGACAAGAACTAGAGCTAAATTAAGGCCTTCCAATGCCTGTGTCACCAAAACTTCCCCTCTGATTCTGGATGATTTGCTGAGTAGACTCTCCCTATTGCTGCTTAGTCTCCACAGGAAATCAGGCAGAAACTGAAAAGGAACTTGAGGCCCAAAATAGCCAAAAGTTAAATAGAATAGCAACTTAACTGGAGTAAAGTCTGGCTTCCCTCAGATCTCCTCCTTTGAGGGTAGAAGAATCCATGCCCTGAGTGAATCCAAGAGTATAATCACTCAGACATTTCTGTTGTACTTCACAGCATACAAAGCGCTTCACATCCAGCATCTTCTCTGACTCAAGATAACACTCTCTGGAGTCCAGGTACATTCTCTAATAGAGTGGAAAGAATCCCTAGAGTACATGGGCAGTGCCTAGCAAAGGAGGACAGGCCAATATGCCAGATCCTTGATATTGATGCTTGTACTATGAACCTTCTTGTGAAACTGAAACTTAGCCTAGTATTATATATATATATCCCCTGAAAGCCTCCTTGTTGCTCAAATGCAGCCTCTCTCTAAGCCAAACTCAGCATATAAACTTATTACCTTCCCCCCGGCATAGGACATGACTCCCAGGAATGAGCTTCCCTGGCACAGAGGGATTATTACCAAACCCTAACAAGGAATGCATTTGGAAAAAGACCTTGACCAAATGGGAGAAATATTAAATACAAATGAGTTTTTAAGGCTATGAGATTTCAAAGTGAGTCTGGAGGTCATTCCAGAGGTTATGCCAATGTACATCTCAGGATGATCTCACTGACTGCCACAGTAAACAGTGTCTCAAGCAGGAGGGTTCCTGAAGGGTCTAGAGACATCGAGAAACTATAGGCAGGGCATACAATTACAGGAATTCAGCACGCTGTCAATGGGCCTTACCTTGGAATATATGATAACTTATCCCCCCAATGCATCAGAGTTGGACTCATTTATAATTTTCCTATACATAGCTCTTATGCCTCTTTTATTTTAACCCATAAATAGCACTATACCCATTAAATATACGTCCCAGAGACTTAAATCTTCCAGCTGTTCATATACCAGTTGAGCCCTGAATCTCAGCAGAGTTGCTGCCAACACCTACTCTCCAGTTCACCAGATTCACCCAGGACAACTAACAAAAGAAAATGATGGACAACGTGCATCCCAAAAAACAGAGTATCTACAATTGTAAGCAAGACAGTTCCATCCATCTGTCCCATGGGATCTAAGCCTCTCTCAGTCAGAAGCAGAGTGGGCATCACCATCCCCAAATCCTCAATATTGAGGAGTGAACAAGCATAAGGGGAAAATGCAACTATGGACTAAAGTAGACATTATTATTCTAGTAATGTAAGAACTTGTAACACTCACATAAAGGCAGTGGTCACCAGAGGTTCTGAGGGGAAGCAGAGTGAAGAATAGGCATAACATAGGGCATTTTTGGGACAATGGAATTGTATTGTCCTGCATGACATTGCAATGACGGATACAGGCCATTATATATATATTTTTAAAACCTATAAAATTGTGCAGTGCAAAGTGTAAACCATGAGGACTTCCAGGAAGATGGCAGACTAGTAAGATACAAGAATCTCTTCTCCAGAAAAGTAGCTAGAGGACAGGCTGAAACAGCCCCGAAAAAGATCTTCTAGGGTTTAGGACAGAAGGTAAAGGCTTCACACCACCCAGAGGAGAGAGGGACAAAAGAGGGAAATCGCAACAACAGAACCGTGAATTGGAACCAGCAGTGGCTGCTGCCAGCACCCTCCCCCACACTCCTCTGGGCCTGTGACTACAGACAAAGGGGGCTCCAGGGACCTACCACTCCAGGAAAGGGGAGATAGAGGGACACAGCCTAAGGCTGACTCAGGCTCTGACCCGCAAATTTGGGCTGCAGAGCCCCATAGACCCTTCCAGGCCAGGTGGGACCACATGGTGGTTTGCCCTGGAAGCCTACAAAGGACTGGAGAAATGCGACCCTCATAATCTCCCTCTCTTCTAGCCTGGACTAATTGTTGAGGACTCCACAGGAGAGGGCAGAGAGAGCCTGGGGCTGACTCGGCTTTTGACTCACAGGTTTGGTGTCAGAGAGCTCTTCCAGGCTGGGTGGGGCTGCGCCATTGTTTGCCTTGGAGCCTGCAAAGTGCTAAAGATATACAAACCTCCCAATCTCCTCCTCTACTAACAGGAACTGATTGTTGAGGACTCAGAGGGGAGTGGAAATATTTCCTAGCTGGGAAAATGGAGGGGGCTGCCAGAGGAGACTGAAGAACTGTCTCAGAAACTTTGAATTATAACGCTCTTAGCCCCAGACAGGAAGCTCTATCACATTGATCTGGTCTGTGTCACAACAAATACACTCCGACCAGGCATTGAATTGAGAGTTTCCAAAGAGTGCCATCTCCTGGCAGACCAAGGAAGTACACATAAGAAAATTAAAAAGTAGGAGAGGCTTTTCCTGGCCTCTATAGTCTCCCTGCCCAAGGCCCTAGGAAGTGACACCACAACCAATTACTGGGTCCAGAGCCCAGTTTTGAGCAACCAGCAGGACAATCCTAACAATCCAGGTCGAGCCAAAAATCAAAGAGCTGTGGTAACTCACAGCCTCCTGCCATTAAATCCCTATAAAAGAGAAAGAGAATGAGCATCTGAGTAAACTACACCCTAACCAGATGCCTAAACACCAGCAAAAAATTATGAGCCATACTAAGAAAATAGAAGACATGGCCCAAGAAAAGGAAAACATCAAAGTCCCAGAAGAGATGCAGAATTTTAGAGAACTAATCAGTGAGATAAGCACAAATTTCCAAAATCAAATTAATGAAATGAAAGACTATATAGTTAAAGAGATAAATGACATCAAGAAGACAATGAGCGAACACAAAGAAGAATTTAAAATCCTGAACAGAAAAGTAACGGAGTTCATGGGAATGAAAGACACAATACGTGAGGTCAAAAACACATTTCAGGCACACAACAGCAGACTCGAAATGACAGAAGAAAGAATAAGTGATACCAAAGACAGAGCAGCTAAAATTGAAGAAAGAAAAGAACAGAGAGAGAAAAAAATGGAAAAAAATGAGCACGGGCTCAGAGAGTTGAATGACAACACAAAACACAACAACATACATGTCATGGGAGTTCCAGAAGGGGAAGAGAGGGGAAAGGGGGCAGAAAGAGTATTTGAGGAAATAATAGCTGAAAATTTCCCAACTCTCACAAAAGAAATGAACTTACATGTCCAAGAAGCACACCGTACCCCAATCAGAATAAATCCAAATACACCAATGCCAAGACACATACTACTCAGAATGTCAAATACCAAAGATAAAGAGAAAATTCTCAGAGCAGCAAGGGAGAAGCAAACAATCATGTACAAGGGACATCCAGTAAGACTTTGTGCAGATTTCTCTTCAGAAACAATGGAGACAAGAAGACAGTGGTATGATACAATTAGGAAACTAAAATAGAAAAACTGCCGGCCGAGAATTCTTTATCCAGCAAAACTGCCCTTCAAATATGAAGGTGAGTATAAAATATTCACAAACAAAAAGAAACTAAGAGAGTTTGTAAAAAAGAATCCACCTTTGTAGGAAATATTAAAGGAAGCCTTAGAACCTGAAAGAAAAAGACAGGAGAGAAGCTTGGAGGAGAGTATAGAAGAAACAATAGCAGAAAGAATAACCAAAAGAGAGACAAAAACAAAAAACGTATGAAAACCAAAGAATAAAATGCAGGAAGAAAATAGTGCATTTCAGTAATATCATTGAATGTGAATGGATTAAACCCCCCAATCAAAAGATACAGGCTGATAGAATGGATAAAAAAGCATGAGCCATCCATATGCTGCTTACAAGAAACTCACCTCAGACCCACGGATACAAAGTGTATCTGAAAGTGTGGCTGAAAGTGAAAGGTTGGAAAAAGAAACTCCATGCGAATAGTAGCCAGAAAAGAGCAGGGGTAGCTATACTAATATCAGACAAGACAGACTTTAAATGCAAAAAAGTTATAAGAGATACAGAAGGCCATTATATATTAATAAAAGGGATGATCCACCAGGAAGATATAACAGTCATAAATATCTATGTACCTAACCAGGGTGCCCCTAAATATATGAAACAAACTCTGGCAAAACTGAAGGGAAAAATAGACGTTTCTACAATAATAGTTGGAGATTTCGACACCCCACTCACATCATTAGATAGAACAACTAGACAGAAGATCAACAAGGAAACAGAGAACTTGAACAATATGATAAACAAGTTAGACCTAAGAGACATATACAAAACACTGCATCCAAACTCAGCAGGTTATACATTCTTATCAATTGCCCATGGATCTTTCTCCAGGATAGACCACATGTTAGGTCACAATGAAGCTCTCAATAAATATAAAAAGATTGAAATTATATAAAGCACCTTCTCAGATCATAATGGAATGAAAATATAAATCAATGATAGACAGGAAAAAAGTAGATTTGCAAATGTGTGGAGACTGAACAAAACACTCCTAAATAATCAATGGGTCAAAGACGAAATTGCAAGTGAAATCAGTAAATATATTGAGACAAATGAAAATGAGAACACAACGTATCAAAACTTATGGGATACAGCAAAGGCAGTCTTGAGAGGGAAATTTAAAGCCCTAAATGCCTATATTAAAAAACAAGGAAGAGCTAAACTCAAAGATTTAACTGAACTACTAGAGAAACTAGAAAAAGAACAGCAAACCAATTCCAAAGCAAGCAGAAGGAAAGAAATAATAAAGACTAGAGCAGAAATAAATGAAAATGATAACAGAAAAACAATAGAGAAAATCAACAAAACCACAAGCTGGTACTTTGAGAAGATCAATAAAATTTACAACCCCCTCGCTAGTCTAACAAAGAAAAAAAGAAATGATGCAAATAAACACAATCAGAAATGAAAGGGGGAAAGTTACCAATGACCTCACAGAAATAAAAAGAATCATAAGAGGATATTATGAGAAACTATATGCCAACAAACTAGACAACCTAGATGAAATGGACAAATTCCTAGAAACGCACAACCAACCTACACTGACACAACAAGAAACACAAGAACTTAACAAACCAGTCACAATTAGGGAGATTGAATCCATCATCAAAAATCTCCCAGCAGGGGGGCGGATGTGGCTCAAATGGTTAGGCGTCTGTCTCCCATATGGAGGGACCTGAGTTCGATCCCCTGGACCTCCCGTAAAAAAAAAAAAAAAAAAAAAAAACCACCACAACAAAAATCTCCCAGCAAAGAAAAGTCCAGGACCAGATGGCTTCACAGGTGAATTCTACCAAGCATTTCTAAAAGAATTAACACCAATCCTGTTTAAACTCTTCCAAAAAATTGAAGAGGAGGGAAAATTACCCAACACATTTTACGAAGCCAATATCACCCTAATACCAAAGCCAGATAAAGATTCTACAAGAAAAGAAAATTACAGACCAATCTCTCTAATGAATATCCAACAGCATATCAAAAGACTTATACATCATGACCAAGTGAGATTTATTCCTGGTATGCAAGGCTGGTTCAACATAAGAAAATCAATCAATGTAATACACCACATTAACAAACTGAAGAAAAAAAAACCACATGATCATCTCAATAGATGCAGAAAAGGCATTCGACAAAATCCAGCACCCTTTTTTGATAAAAACACTTCAGAAGATAGATATAAAAGGAAAATTCCTCAATATGATAAAAGGCATATATGAAAAACCCACAGCCAACATCATACTCAGTGGGAAAAGGTTGAAAGCTTTCCCTCTAAGATCAGGAACAAGACAAGGATGCACACTGTCACCATTGTTATTCAACATTGTACTAGAAGTTCTAACTAGGGCAATTGGACAAGAAAAAAAACTTAAAGGTGTCCAAATGGGAAAAGAGGAAGTAAAACTCTCACTGTTTGCCGATGACATGATCCTGTACTTAGAAAATCCTGAAGTATCCACGACAAAGCTACTTGAACTAGTAAATGAGTTCAGCAAAGTGGCAGGATACAAGATCAACACGCAAAAAGCAGTAGTGTTTTTGTACACTAGTACTGAACAACCTGAGGAGGAAATCAGGGGGAAAATTCCATTTTCAATAGCAACAAAAAGACTCAAATGGGAAGCGGCTGTGGCTCAATCAGTAGGGCTCCCGTTTACCATATGGGAGGCCCCGGGTTCGATTCCCGGGGCCTCCTGGTGAAGGCAAACCCGCCCGCACGGCGTGGTTAGCTGACCCAGCGAGCACAAGCAGCAAGGGGGGGATAAATGAATAAATAAATAAAATCTTTATAAAAAAAAAAAAAAAGACTCAAATACCTAGGAGTTAATTTAACCAAAGAAGCACAGGACCTATATGCAGAAAACTACATAACAATGCTAAAAGAAATTACAAAAGACCTAAACAATTGGAAAGACATTCCGTGTTCATGGATTGGAAGAATAAATATCGTGAAAATGTCAATCTTGCCCAAACTGATTTATAGATTCAATGCAATACCAATCGAACTCCCAACAGCTTACTTTACAGAATTAGAGAAGGCAATTACCAAATTCATCTGGAAGGGTAAGTGCACCCGAATAGCCAAAAGTATTCTAAAAAAGAAGAGCAATGTGGGAGGAATTTCACTGCCTGACCTTGAAACATATTACAAAGCTACAGTGGTCAAAACAGCATGGTACTGGCATAAAGATAGGCATATCGATCAGTGGAATAGAACTGAGAACCCAGAAATAAACCCTCACCTATACAGTCAACTGGTTTTTGACAAACCTACCAAGCCCATGCTAATGAGAAAAAGCAGTCTCTTCAACAAATGGTGTTGGGAGAACTGGATATCTATAACCAAAAGAATGAAAGAGAACCCATATCTCACCCCCTATACAAGAATCAACTCAAAATGGATCAAAGATCTAAATATAAAAGCCAGGACCATAAAACTACTAGAAGAAAATGTAGGAAAACATCTTCAAGACCTTGTAGTAGGTGGTGGTTTCTTGGACCTCACACCCAAAGCACACGCAACAAAAGAAAAAATAGAGGGAAGCGGCTGTGGCTCAATCAGTGGGGCTCCCGTTTACCATATGGGAGGCCCCGGGTTCGGTTCCCGGGGCCTCCTGGTGAGGGCAGGCCTGCCCGCATGGCGTGGTTGGCTGACCCAGCGAGCACAAACAGCAAGGGGGGGATAAATGAATAAATAAATAAAATCTTAAAAAAAAAAAAAAAAGAAAAAATAGATAAATGGGACGTCCTCAAAATTAAACACTTTTGCACCTCACAGGACTTTGTAAGAAGGGCGAAAAGGCAGCCAACTCAATGGGAAAAAATATTTGGAAATCACATATCTGATAAGGGTTTAATATCCAGGATATATAAAGAGATGTTACAACTCAACAATAATAAGACAAACGACCCAATTAAAAAATGGACGAAAGACTTGAATAGACATTTCTCCAAAGAAGAAATACAAATGGCAAAAAAACACATGAAGAAATGCTCAACATCACTCATGATTAGGGAAATGAAAAGCAAAACTACAATGAGATATCATTTCACATTATCAGAATGACCACTATTAAAAAGACAGAGAACTACAAGTGTTGGAGAGGATGTGGAGAGATAGGAACATTTCTTCACTTTTGGTGGGAGTGCAGAATGGTACAGCCACTGTGGAGGACTGCTTGGCAGTTCCTAAAAGAAGTTGAATATAGACTTGCCATGTGACCCTGCAATATCACTACTGGGTATATAACCAGAAGAAATGAGAACAGTGACACGAACAGACATCTGCACACTGATGTTCATAGCCACATTATTCACCATTGCCAAAAGTTGGTAACAACCCAGGTGTCCACGAACAGACGAATGGATAAACAAACTGTGGTCTATTCACACGATGGAACATTATGCAGCTGTAAGAAAAAACGAAGTCATAAAGCATATGACAACATGGATGAACCTGGAGGACAATATGTTGAGTGAAGCAAGCGAGACACAAAAGGACAAATACTGTATGAATGCGTTACTATGAACCAAATATATTGTATAACAGATTGTTTGATTAAAAAAAAAAATTATATGTATCTATTACATTTAATTGAGAAATGTATATATTTATTCATCTGTGTTTACTTTTTAGTTTTTAATTGTTTATATTTTCAATTATTAAATGTACAAAATAACGTTAAAAAATAAAATAAATTAGTATGAGAAAATTTTTAAAAATTAAAAATTAAAAAAAAAAAAAGGGTAAACCATAACATAAATTATAGACCATGGTTAATAGCAATACTTCACTATGTGTTCATCAATTTTAACAACTATACCACACTAATGAAAGATCAAGTTAATGGGGGAAAGTGTGGGATGGGGAGGTGGTGAGGTATATGGGAATCCCCTACATTTTCGATGAAACATTTTTGTAATCTAAAGCATCTTTAAAAGTTAAATAAAACTTTTAAAACACCCTCTGAATAGTAATAGCTTCCATTCCTTAAACATTTACTTGGCTTAACACTTCACATGTGCCTGCTCATTTAATCCTCACAACAACTCTGTGAGAAGGGACTATTATTCCTATTTAAAATGTGAAGATAACGAATTTTTGAGAGTTAAATGACCTGAGCAAGACCCCATATATAGTAAAGGGTGAAGCTGAAATTTGAACCCAAGTTGGCCTCACTTCAGAGTCCACTATTAACACTGTAGGGCAGGCACTATTCCTAAGTTATTATCTCTATTTTAGAGATATGCCAATTGAGGCTCAAGGTCATCCAAAGTTGGGAGTCAAGCTAGGTATGGAACTAGACGCTTAGATGCCTGGCCTAATGCCTTTTTTGCCTCACCTCTGGATGAGAACAACATTTGAACCCTTAAGGATATTATAAACATAGGCTAGAATCAGAGGCATCCAAATACCTACTATAATAAAGTCCTTCCACCTGGATTCCTCTGGGCTTACCAACCAAGCCTAGCCAAAGATTTTCTTGGAGGAAGTTCCAGGAGGGACAGCATTGGAGTAGGCAGGTAGAGCTCAACTCTCTCACAAAAACAACAGAGAAAGGGCCAAATGCTGTCCGAGGGACATGCTTTGGCGGTCAGTAGACCAGGACTGTGCTGTGCAACTCCCAGGAGGATGGGGAACAGAGAGACAAAGAACCTGAAACAACAAACATGAGTTACTAAACCCCTGCAGCTGCTGGAAAGGGCACCCATCCCCCACCCTCAATACATTAAGCCTGGTTAAAACCCCTCGCTCACTATGGCCAACTGAGAGGAGAACAGACATCTTTCTCCCTGTCAGCTGTTACAAGGGAAGAGGGAGGGTGAGTTGAAGGGCTTCTCTTCAGTGAATTTGGCCAACAGAGCCTGCTTTGAATCTCGGCTCTGGCCAGACCAGAAATATAGGAAAGCTGAGGTTGAAAGAAACACCTCTGTGGAAAAGCTCGTTGACAGCACCATCTGCTGGCCATGCAGGAAATAGCAAGGAGAAAACCTGCTTTTAGGTCTCTCTTTAGCCCCACCCTTGGCAGAAAATCTACACCCCATTAGTAATTTTGATAACTTTAGCTGGGCAATTTTAAAGATTAGAATAAGTGGAACCAAAAATCAAATAAGAGCTGTGGAAAAAAAATACAATAGGCAACAGAGAGAAATTGACCATCAGAGAAAATTCAACATATTCAGACGCCTAGCAAAAATTACAGCAAAAAATTACAAGCCATACCAAGAAACAGGAAGAGATGGCCCAGCCAAAGGAACCCACCAAATATCCTGACAAGATACAGGATTTAAGAAAACTAATCAATGATAATCACACAAATCTAAATCAATTCAAAGAATGGAAGAAAAAATCACTAGAGATAAAGGATATTAAGAAAACACAGGGTGAGCATAAAGAAAAGTTTGAAAGCCTGAAAAGAAAAGTAACAGAGCTTATGAGACTAAAAGACATTATGGCTGAGATTAATAATACATTAGAGGCATATAACAGCAGATTTGAAGTACTCAAAGACAGAATTCATGGTTTTGAGGACAGAACATCCAAACTGGTAAAGACAGGAAAATAAAAAGAGAAAAGAATGGAAAAAATTGAACAGGGTCTCAGGGAATTGAATAACAACATGAACTGCACAAACATACACACTATCAATGTCCAAAAGAAGAGAATGGAAAGGGGGCATAAAGAATATGTGAGGAAATAATGACTGAAAACTTTCCAACCCTATGAAAGACATGAATATCAATATCCAAGAAGGACAATAAACCCCAAACAGAATAAATCTGAATAGACCTCCTCCAAGACACCTACTACTCAGAATGACAAATATCAGAGATAAAGAGAGGATTCTGAAGGCAGCAAGAGAAAAGCAAAGCATCACATACAAGGGAATCTCAATAAGATTGAGTGCCGACCTCTCATCAGAAAACATGGAGGCAAGAAGAAAGTGGTATGATGTATTTAAGGTACTGAAAGAGAAAACTGCTAGCCAAGAATTCTGTATCTGGCAAAACTGTCCTTCAAAAATGAGGGTGAGTTTAAAGTCCTTACAGACAAACAAAATACTGAAAGTTCATGTTACCAAAAGACCAGAATTACAAGAGATACTAAAGGGAGTGCTGCATACTGAAAGGAAAAAACAAGGGTGAGAGATTTGGAGAAGAGTGTAGAAATGAAGATTATCAAGAAGGGTAAATTAAAGGGTAAAACGACAGACAGTAGAAAGATATGACAACAGAAAGCCAAAGGACAAAAATGGACGAAGTAAGTAATGCCTTTACAGTAATAATATTGAATGCCAATGGCTTGAACTCCCCAATCAAAAGACATAGGCTTATAGAATGGATTTTAAAAATATGAGCCATCTATATGCTGTTTACAAGAGACTCACCTCAGATGAAAGGACACAACCAGGTTGAAAGTGAAAGGTTGGAAAAAGATAGTCCACACAAATAGTAACCAAAAAAGAGCTGGAGTAGCAATACTAATATTGGACAAAATGGATTTTAAATGAAAAATTGTTGTAAGGGATGAAGAAGGTCATTGTATATTAATAAAAGGGGCAATTCACCAAGAAGAAATAACGATAATAAGTATTTATGCACCTAACCTAGGTGTCCCAAGATATATGAGGCACACACTGACAAAACTGAAGGGAGAAAGAGATGGCTCTACAATAATAGTTGGAGACTTCAATATACAACTCTCATATTGGATAGAACATCTGGACAGTGGATAAAGAAACAGAGAGCTTGAATAATATGATAAGTGAACTAGACCTAACAGACATTTATAGAGCATTACACCCCAAAACAGCAGGATATACATTCTTTTCAAGTGTTTATGGATCGTTTCCAGGATAGACCATATGCTGGGTCACAGGACAAATCTTAATAAATTTGAAAACAATGAAATTATACAAAACACTTTCTCTGATCATAATGTAATGAAGCTGGAAATCAATAACGGACGGAAAAATGGAAAATTCATAACTATATGGAGATTAAACAACACACTCTTAAATAATCAGTGGGTCAAAGAAGAAATTGCAAGAGAATTCAGTAAATATCTTGAGAGGAATGAAAATCAGAACACAACATATCAAAACCTACGGGATGGGGAGCAGATGTAACTCAGTGGTTGAGTACCTGCTTCTCATGTACAAGGTCCAGGGTTCAATCCCTAGTACCTCCTTAAAAAACAAACAAACAAACAAAAACACCAACTCTCATTGAGAAGCAGATGTATCCCAATGGTTGAGTGCCTGCCTCCCATGTATAAGGTTCCTGGTTCAATCCCCAGTACCTCCTTAAAAAGAAAAAAACCTATGGGACACTGCAAAGGCAGTACTGAGAGGGAAGTTTATAGTCTGCTTACATTATAAAAGAAGAGAGAGGGAGTGGATGTGGCTCGAGCGGTTGAGCTCCCGCCTCCCACATGGGAGGTCCCAGGTTTGGTTCCCAGTGCCTCCTGAAAAAAACAAACAACAAGCAAAAAAATATATAAAAACCAACTCAGGGAAGCTGATGTGGCTCAGTGGTTGAACACTGGCTTCCCATAATCCCTGGCCCACGATACCTAAAAAAAAAAAAAGAAGAAAGATCTAAAATAAAAGACCTTACTGAACACCTGGAGAAACTAGAACAAGAACAACAAATTAATCCCAAACCAAGCCAAAGGAAAGAAATAGTAAAGATTAGAGCAGAAATAAATGAAGTTGAGAACAAAAAATAACAATAGAGAGAATCAACAAAACCAAAAGTTGGTTCTTTGAGAAGATCAACAAAATTGACAAACCCTAGCTAGACTGACAAAGAAAAAAAAGGGAGAAGATGCAAATAAACAAAATCAGAAATGAGAGGGAAGACATTACCACTGACCCCGCAGAAACAAGAGATCATAAGAGGATACTATGAACAACTGTACACCAAAAAACTAGACAATGTAGATGAGACTGACAAATTCCTAGAAACACACAAACAATCTACACTGACCCTAGAAGAAATAGAAGAGTTCAACAAAACCAATTACAAGTAAAGAGATTGAAACAGTCATCAAAAACCTCCCCAAAATAAAAAGCCCCATACCAGATGGCTTCACAGGTAAATTCCACTAATCATTCAAAGTCAATCTAATACCAATCTTGCTCAAGCTCTTCTGAAAAATTGAACAGGAAAGAATGCTATCACACTCATTGTATGAAGCCACATCACCCTAATACCAAAAACCTAATAAAGATACTACAAAAAAAAGAAAGTTACAGACCAATATCTCTAATGAATATATATGCAAAAATCCTCAACAAAATACTTGCAAACTGAATCCAAAAGCACATTAAAAGAATTATAAACCACGATCAAGTGAGTTTTATACCAGGTGTGCAAGGATGGTTCAACACAAGAAAATCAATTAGTGTAATAAACCACTTTAGTAAATTGAAGAAGAAAAATCACATGATCCTCTTGATTGATGCAGAAAAGGCATTTGACAAAATACAGCACCCTTTCTTGATAAAAAACATTTCAAAAGACAGGAATAGAAAGAAGCTTTCTCGATATGGTAAAGTGCGTATATGGAAAACCTACGCCTAGCATTTTACTCAACGGTGAAAGACTGAAAGCTTTCCCTCTGAGATCAGGAACAAGACAAGGATGCTCACTGTCACTACTGTTATTCAATTATTGTTCTAGAAGTTCTAGCTAGAACAATTAGGCTAGATAAGGAAATAAAAGGCACCCATATAGGAAAGGAAGAAGTAAAACGTTCACTATTCACTGATGATATAATCCTATATCTAGAAAATCCTGAAAAATTCACAACAAAGCTATGAGAACTAATAGATAAGTTCAGCAAAGTGGCAAGATACAATATCAATACACAAAAATCCATAGTGTTTCTATACACTGCTAATGATCAATGTGAGGAGGAAATCAGAAAAAAAAATCCCATTTATTATAGCAAATGAATCAAATATTTAGGAATAAACTTAACCAAAGACACAAAGGACCTGTATTCAGAAAAACTACAAAACATTGCTAAAAGAAACAGAAGAAGACTTAAATAAATGGAAGGATATTCTGTATTCATGTACTGGAAGACTAAATATCATTAAGATGTCAATTCTACCCAAACCGATTTACAGATTCAGTGCAATCCCACTAAAAATCCTAAAAGCCATTTTTGCAGAAATGGACTTCTGAGAAGCTGGTGAACTAGTAAGACATGGGAATCTCTTCTCCTCCAGAAATGGAAAAGCCAATTATCAAATTTATTTGGAAGAATAAGGGGTCCCAAATATCCAAAAATGTCTTTAAAAAGAAGAGGGAGCATATGTGGCTCAAGGAATTGGGTGCCCACCTCCCACATGGGAGGTCCCAGGTTCGGTTCCCAGTGCCTCCTAAAGAAGATGAGCAAATGCCGCAACAAGCAGACACTGCAATAAGCAGATGCAGCAACCAGCAAGATGCCACAACTAGCAGACGCCACAACCAGCAGATGCTGCAATGAGCAGGCACCACAACCAGCAGATGCAGCAACCAGCAAGGAGTGGAAGTGGCTCTAGCCATTGGACACTCGCCTCCCACGTGGGAGATCTTGGGTTCAGTTCCCGGTGCCTCCTAAAAAAGATGAGCAGACAACGAGCAGACAGATGAGGGAGCCAGCTCAGGGAAGGGGGGCGAGGTAAAAATACTTTTAAAAATTTAATAAATAAATAAATAAAAAGAAGAATGAAGTTGGAGGACTATCACTTCCTTACTTTAAAGCATATTACTGGGAAGTGGCTGTGGCTCAATTGGTTGAGCTCCCATTTACCATATGGGAGGCCCAGGGTTCGATTACGGGGGCCTCCTGGTGAAGGCAAGCCAACCTGCGCGGCACGGTAAGCTGACACAGCAAGATGACCCAACAAAGGGAAACAAGCAGACACAGAGAAATGTGCAGCAAATGGACACAGAGAGCACAAGCAGCAAGGGGGGGATAAATAAATAAAAATAAATCTTAAAAATAAATAAATAAATAAAGCATATTACTTAGCTACAGTGATTTAAAAAAAAAAAAAAAACCAGCATGGTACTGGCATAAAGCCAGACAGAATGACCAATGGCATTGAATCGAGAACTCAGAAATAGACCCTCACATCTATGGTCAGGTGATTTTTGACAAGGCTGTCAAGCCCTCCCAACTGGGCTAGAACATTCTATTCAACAAATGGTTGAACTGAATATCCGTAGTCAAAAGAAAGAAAGAGGACCCCTATTTCACAACTTATACAAAAATTAACTCAAAGTGGATCAAGGACCTAAATATAAAAGCAACAACCATAAAACTCCTAGAAGAAAATGTAGGAAAACATCTTCAAGATCTTTTGGTAGGCGGTAATATCTTAAACCTTATACCCATTGCACGAGCAACAAAAGAAAAAAATAGATAAATGGGACCTCTTCAAAATTAAACACTTTTGCATCACAACAGACTTTGTCAAAGGGGTGAAAAGGCAGCCAACTCAATGGGAGAAAATATCTGGAAATCACATATCCGATAAGGGTTTAATATCCATGATATATAAAGAGATGCTACAGGGGAGCAGATGTGGCTCAAGTGGTTGAGCACCTGCTTCCCACATGGGAGGTTCCCAGTGCTTCCTAAAAACAAAACAAGCAAAACAACAAGCAAACAAACAAAAAAACCTATGCAAGGGATCTGATGTAGTTCAGTGATGGAATGCTGGCTTCCCACATACAAGGTCCTAGGTTCAATTCCCAGCCCCAGTACCTCAAAAAAAAAATTTTTTTTTTTTTAAATAAAGAGATGCTACAACTCAACAATAAAAAAGACAAATGACTCAATTAAAATATGGGCAAAAGACTTGAATAGATAATTGTCCAAAGAAGAACTACAAATGGCAAAAAAGCACATGAAAAAGTGTTCAACATCACTAGTGATTAGGGAAATGCAAATCAAAACTACAATGAGATATCATTTCACACCGATTAGAATGGCCACTATTAAAAAGACAGAAAACAAGTGTTGGAGAGGATGTGGATAAGAACATTTATTCACTAATGTTGGGAATGTAGAATGGTATAGCCACTGCGGAGGACTGTTTGGCAGTTCCTAAAGAAGTTGAATATAGACTTGTAAGGTGACCCTGCAATACCACTACTGGGTATATACCCAGAAGAACTGAGAGCAGTGACACGAATAGACATCTGCACACCGATGTTCATAGCGGCATTATTCACCATTGCCAAAAGATGGAAACAACACAGGTGTCCATTAACAGATGAATGGATAAACAAACTGTGGTATAGACACACAATGGAATATTATGCAGCTGTAAGATGAAATGAAGTTATGAAACATATGACAACATGGATGACCCTGGAGGACATTATGTTGAGTGAAGCAAGCCAGACACAAAAGGACAAATACTATATGATTGTGCTATTATGAATTAAATATATTGTATAAACTCATAGTTAATAATTAGAATATAGGTCACCAGAAAATAGAATGAGGGTAAAGAATGGAAAGCTGAGGGTTAATCTGTGCAGAATTGGTAAAAAAAAAAAAAAAAGTTGCTTGCAAATCTTTTGAAATGAATAGAAATGGTGAAAGCACATCATAGTGTTTGTAACTAGCAGAGCTACTAAATAGGTGTGACCATGGTTGAAAGGGAAAGTCTAAGGACATTTACATTACTAAAAGGAAAGTTGAAAAATGTAACATGGGACTGTATAACACAGTGAAACCTCAGGTGAAATACAAATATGGGTAATATTGCATATATAATACTGCTTTTACAAAATATAAATACAAATAAACTAGAGATATGGAAACAGAATAGCAGCTATGTTCAGCAGGGGAAGTATAGAGAGACTGAGAGGTAATGAGTTTTGTCTGTTTTTTGTTTATTATTGGAATAATGAAAATGCTCTACTAGGAATTGAAGTGATGTGATTATAGCAAATACCACTGATTGTACACTTTGGATGGATTTATGCTTTATTAATATGTTGCAATAAAATTGATTTGTTAAAAGGGAAAAAAAAGATTTTCTTAGAGAAGTCCAGAGAAGCACCACTGGAACCCAAAAGAGTCAAAGAGAAGTCAGAACAACTATAGCAGCAAGCTATACATTATACTCATCTCCCAGGGTCTTCCTAAGACTTCCTCTCTCTAATCTGCAGCCTGCAACCGGTGCCCTCTGCTGGTAAACATGTGCTTCTCTCCATTATAAAAGTGAAACCTAATTATTACGCCAGTGGTTTATGAAGGAAAACAAATCTGCTTCCTTCACAGAACATTCTATTCAAGAAAGAGTATTAATTCTTATTTACAACTTTTTCATAGGTATATGCAACTTTGAATTGACTGCATTAGTCCTCTACCTGCTGCTCAGTCTCACTTCTCCATCTTCTCTTCCTGGGCACAAAGGAAATGAGGCTATTTAACATGAAAAGGGAAAAATACAAATGGCCATCGCCCCCAAAGTCAAGAACACAGCAACAGTGTGTATGTGGGTGAGATCAGGTTTGCACATCTAGCAGGTACACACATTTGAGGATGGCACATATTTAAAGTAAGGGAGTAATATGAAATTGTTCAATCAAACCAACTTGCTACACATTTCATTGTAAAGAATTTAGAAACAAAAATAATGTACTCCTTCTAAGAACACACCGACATACGTATACCCATTATGGGATGCTGTTGCTTCTAGTAGTTATACTTCTTTTTCTCCTAAGGAATTAGTTAATGGCACTTATGTCAACTTCACTTAGAGCATTTGAAAGACAAGGCAGTCCTTTTCAAAAACTCATAAAGGATTCACATGATTGCAGTGAGCCTCCCCATGTTCCAGACTGCTGGAAGCTGCAATAATGAAGAGACCTAGAGCCTTTGGAGAAGAAAATGGATGTACAAACCAGAAACAGTTCATAAGAGTTTTCCCCTAGACACAGAGTTGGCTAATTTATGTGATGGTTTGCTAAAACCCCACCCTTTACTCACAATCTGATGTTTTCGATTTTTTTTTTTTGAGGTTGGGGCCAGGGATTGAACCCGGGACCTCGTATGTGGGAAGCTGGTGCTCAACCACTGAGCCACATCGGCTCCCCTGATTTGGTTTTTTCATTTGTTTGCTTGTTGTTTGTTTTTGTTTTTAGGAGGCACCAGGAACAGAACTCAGGACCTCCATGTGAGAAGGAACCGTGTACCTGCTTAAGCAATATCTTCTTTAACCATATCCGCTTCCCTCCATTTAACTTTGTTACACTAAAAAAAAGATCCTACTTGTGTCAGGGGTACCCAACACCAGCACTATGTTCTGAGAATTGCTAGAAGGACTCATAATTCAGCAGGCTAAGAGCTGTACTCACAGCTATGATTTATTATGGCAACATAGTAAGCACACACAGCCAGATGAATAATACCGGGGAAAAACACATGCAGAGTATAGAAGAATTCGTGTGCAGGCTTCCTTAGCTCTCTCCCTCCCAGAACATACTCTTTCCCCAGCAGCAAAAATGGAACAACAATGTTTGTGATGTTTTAGACCAGGGAAGCCCATTAGAGACTCAGCACCCAAAGTTTTTATTGGGAGCTGGTCACAGAGGCACCCTCTGACTAGCACGAACCAAAATTCCAGGCTTCCAGAAGGAAAACCAGTGTCTAGCAAAAGTCATATTACTTGCATGAATAGTCTAGGTACAGTGAACCACCTTTCTCGGTTAAGGAACAGTAGGAACACTCCCAAAATCTAAGTTCCCAGATGCTAGACAAGGGCCAACCTTGCAAGTGAACCCTTCTAAAGATAGCAACCCCAGGCCTAATATGTAACTCTTCAACGCGTACCACCAATTAAAGATTCATTTTGGACAAAGGTGTCATCTCTCTCTCAAAAAGAAAAAAAAGGGCATCTGTGGTAGAATTAAAGAGAATGTGGGTCTTTTATACCTTAATCCAAGTAAGTAGATCTGATTGCTTTCCTCATAAAAATTTCACTGATAGCAGCTGTGCCAAGGGAAT
Organism: Tolypeutes matacus; assembly: GCA_026826555.1. NCBI lineage: Eukaryota > Metazoa > Chordata > Mammalia > Cingulata > Chlamyphoridae > Tolypeutes > Tolypeutes matacus. The sequence continues at coordinate 3,064,716 of JAKSZT010053821.1, read as the reverse complement.
ACCCATTTTAAGCAAGGGAAAGCCAGAGGAAATCTTTTAAAATTCAAGTCAGATCATGTCACTCCTCTGCACAAAACCCTGAAATGGCTCACCATTTCATTCCTTCTAACGGCCCACAAAGCCCTACATGATCTGGCCCCTCTCTGACCACATCGTCTACTCTTTTCTTCCTCTTCCCTCTTTGCATCCATATGGCCTCCTTGTTCCTCAACAAAGCCAGACACAATCTTACCTCAGGGCTTTTGCTCTTCCTATTCCTCTACTTGGAATGTTTTCCCCCTAAATATCTACAATGTTCACTCCCACATTTCCTTCAAGTCTTTGCACAAATGTCACTTTCTCAGAGACACCTACCCATCCACACTATTTTAAATAGTATTATATTCACAAACATCCTAATTTTTTCCCACTACTCATCTTCTAACATGTAATTTGTTTTATTGTCTGTCTCTCCTTTCTAAAATGTAAGCTCTATTAAGGGCAGGAATGTTTTACCCTTTTGTTCACTGTTTATCTCAAGCTGAATCATCAATAAGAAGAGTAATAAATTTTAACCTGACATAGTAGGAAATAGGGAGGCACTGAACTTCAAATAATGAGGGAAAACTCATGACAGGTGAGGAGTGCAAATAGGTCTTCTCCAAGTGATTAAAGTTATTAGAAAATGTGGAAGGGATTAAATGAATTTCACCGAAGAGATGACAACAGATGGCACAGCCAAACAGCATTATTGAAGAGTTTTAATAAAAGGAGCTATTTACAAGGATCTGGGCACAGTTAAGGGAAATCAGCAAGGTTTGGCAAACCATCTTGGGGCTAGCAACAGGAAGTGTGAAGTAGATAGAGGAGGGAGTGGTTACCAGAAGCCAGAAAAGACCTAGAGCTATAAAGGAGGGCACTGGAATGGAGTTGTGGCCACTGATAACCTGTTGATTATATGTATTTATTGGAGGGGGAAATATGTTGACCACCCTCTTCTCTCACCCTCCAGATCATGTGATGTTTTCTCTCGCTGTCCAAACCCAAAAGGAAGCTAAAGAGAGTACATAGTTCTTCAAGAATCAGCCTTCCAGGAACACAAAGCAAGGGAGAGAAGGGTAGAAAGTGGATCAGATCAGAAAGTGCACCAAGAGAATATCCAGCACAGTGGCCATTTTGTAAAGCTATCTGCAAAAGACACTGTGGTGGTTTGTAGCTGTTTGTACCCCAGAAAAACATGAGTTAAATCTAATCCATTCCTGTGGGTGTAAATCCGTTTTAAGTAGGAGCTTTTGATGAGGATCCTTTAGTTGTGACCCACCTCATTCTCCTATTATTGGAGTCCTTTATAAATGGAATGGAGAGAGAAAGCAAACACATGCACCACATAAGAAGCTGAAATCAATAAAACCTCAAGAGAGAGACCAGGAGATGCTGCCATTTTACCTTGCCTTGTGACAGAGGAGTCCAGGATCACCAGGAGCCAGGCTTCATAAAGAAATCACCTGATAATGCCTTGATTTGGTTATTTTCCTGGCCTCAAAACTAAGGCAGTAAGTTCCCATTGTTTAAACCAACTCATACTATAGTATTTGCTTTAAGCAGCCTAGGAAACCAAAACAGACACAATGCTTCAAGGTGCTACCAGCATCTTCAATTCACTATGTCCACGCCTTTCTTCTAAATCTCCTCTTCCTATTCCCAGTGGCATCAGCATCTTCACACTCACACGTTAGTAATTTTGATTCAACTACTCCCTCTTTCTTGTTCTCCACATATCGAACCATTTGCCAATGATCATTTCACAACTTTTCTAATTCCCTTTCAGTCTATTTCCAGTGCTTCCCCTTTGTTTATGTGCTCATTCTTTTACCTGCTTAACGTCAGTTGTCCTTACCATCAAAAATTATTAAACTGTACTGTCTAAATTGTAAAAAAAAAAAAAAAAAATCAGTTGTCCTAGCAGCCTTGCCACCTGAAACATACTCCCACAGCCATCTATTGCTCAGTGCTACTGGACTAATCTTTCTGAATTAGTTTTACCATCACTATTGTTGCTCAAAAACCTTTAGTGACTTCCACTGCCCATGAGATAAAATCCAAACTCCTTAGCCTAGTGTTCAAAGACCTTTGGCATATGGTTCTTTCTTTTCCCAATCAAGTTAGCCACTTGCTATTTGGAAGCCAATGAAGTTTAGAGTATGAGTGCTGGAATCAGTCAGACTTGGATTCAATCCAACTATCATTTTACCATCTGGGTGGACTTGGGAAAGTTATTTAACCTTTATGAGATGAGCTTCAGGTACTTCATCATGAAGTAGGGAATTACTGAATGGATCCAATGAGAACATTTGTGAAAGTACTTAGAAGTGCTTAGCACACAGTAAGCACACTTCTCTGCATACACGCTCCCTGCCTCTATTTGTCCCTCTACTTTGAAATGTCCTCATCCCCCTCCTGCCTTCTCTATATGCTTAATTTTTAAAAGTCAAATGCTATGTCCTCCATGATGCTTTTCTTAATCCTTCTTCCTACCTGGAAGTCACCTCTCCTCGACTCTACAGTATTTTATCTGTATCTTCCTTATAGGAGACTTAACAGATAGTTAACATAATTCAAATGTCTTCAACCAGAGTTGAAGAGGCAGAGGTTTAGGGGGCTCCCACACCCAAGCTCGCCCAACAAATAAATGGCAAAGCTTGGTTAAACACCAAGTATCAGTTACTAAGAGTGCTCTGTGGCATACATATGCATATGTCAATGCTCTTTTCAAGACAAGTATTCATTCACCTCATTAACTGCAAATACTGCTTGATTGGTGTGGAGTGAGAGGTATACCTTTTGCTAGTCTGTCACATCTCTTATCAGAAGTCACAATAGTAGTTTACATTACTGTGTACCAGAGACTATAGTAAGCCCTTCATAAGCATTCTTTCATCAAATCTGCTCAACAACCCTATGAGGCAGGTTTTATCAGCAGCCTCTCCTTTTATAACACATAAAGAAACTGAGACTTATGCCAATCTGTCCAAGGTTAGAGAACTAGAAAGTGATGACATGTTAAGAAATGGAATCTTGTCTATTTGATGCCAAAATGTAAGTGCAGAAGGACTATGAAATATTAAATCATGTACCCACTGTGCAGGAAATTACATTTGCAGCATAAGCAACAAAGACAAAATGCACCTTACATATGGCACCTGTATTAGTCAGCCAAAGGGGTGCTAATGTGAAATACCAAAAATGGGTTGGTCTTTATAAAGGGTATTTATTTGGGGTAGAAGTCCACAGATACCAGGCCATAAAGCATTAAGTTTTTTCTCTCACCACAGTCCATTGCCACATGTTAGAGCAAGACAGTTGCTGGCGTTTGCCAGGGTTCAGGTTTCTGGGGTTCCTCTCTTCCCGGGGCTGCATTTCTCTCCGGGCTTAGCTCCTGTTTCCTCCACAAGGTCAGCTGTAGATGATCAGGCGAACAGCTTGCTTCTCTTCTCTTCTTTCCAACATCAAAACTGCTTCTCAAAAGACTGCTTCAACTTTCCTGTGCCTTGCCTTTTATATTCAATTCTCCACCCACCAAGGGGTGGAGCTCAACGCCCTAATCCTAACCTAATCATGCCCAGATTAACAGATCAGTTTACAAGCATGATTCAATTATATTTTTGGAATTCATAATTACATCAAACTGCCACAGCACCCAAAGTAATAAGCAATGAAAGAATGAAGAGTCTTAATTTTAATCAAAGAATGTTACCTCAATTACAACAGCACTAAGTGCAATTTGTTTGGGCAATCTGAGATAAGGCCATAATGCTGAAAAGGAAAAAATGCATCATTTCAAAAAAAATTAAATTCCTACTAAAATATAACTTATTTGAAAACAGGAACCATGTTTGTCTCACTGCTGTACAGCCCCAGATCCTAAAAATATTTTGCACAGATAGTCAAAAAATAAACATATTGTTTAAATGGCACAGGTTTACATCAGATTTAGAACAGATGAGTTATTTGAGAGATTTCTTTCTTTTTTTTTAATTAAACCATATAAAGTGGTAAATGAATCAAAGGATCCAGAGAAAATCTGCCTGAGTTAAGAAAAGAATGCCTAGCAGAGGCATCCTCTTGAATCCTTGCCCTCTCTGAAGATTGAAATCATCTAGCTTCAAGTCAAAGTTAAAAAGTGGGTGGAAAAGTTAAGATGAGAGACTCAATTGACCTTTCTAGCCTTCCTAGTTTTGGATTCCTTTTTTAAAAAGCAGCTTTTCAAATACCTCATTTTAATGATAAATGTTTTATCTAGTAGCATTTAAATTCTCATTTAGGGACAATATGAAGTTCACCCCAAAGCAGGTACCAATATGAAAGACTAAATTTTCCCAAACCAGTTGTGTATCTCTTTGGAAGAAGCAATAATTTCTACTTCCCAAGTAAAATACTTCCACATTATATTTAGTAAAGAGACTAAATTAAAGCATCAAGAACTCCCACGATGTGCTAAACTCAGATTCAATTTGAGGATAATAATTCATGCCCACTTATTTTTCAAACTAATCCCACCTCCCCCACAAATTATACCACTGTTAAGATTTCTAAAGCAAAAATTAGGACACATATAACTTTCCAATTATATCAAATTCTGTTTCTTTTTCTTCAAAAATGGATTTAATTACTGAAGTTATTTTTTTTTTAAATCTTTCAAAATCAGCTATTATGGCAAAATATGGGGAAGACATTTTATAGGAAGAAAATGTAAGAATGGTGAGCATAGCATACTGCTAGCTATAGCTTAACAAAGGGGGTCTCCAAAGTATGAATCACACTCCTCTTGGAAAGAATATTAAGTGATTATCATTTAACATTTAAGATCTCAAATGACTTCTATTTCTTTCATTGAATACCTTAAGTTCTGCCTCCCACAGCTGGTTTTACTAATAATTGCTGATAAGTACCAGAAATCATGAATCACAAAGAAACGCAAAATAAATCTTTGAAGGAAAAAAAAAATTCAATTGGAGGTAAATCTCTGCACTAAAAAACCTCTATTTAGGTAAAATAATCTAAATACAGGGATATTTATTACTCTAATATAATCCCAGAGCTCAATGTATAGTCCCTTCAGAACATAAGGGTTCTAAAACTTTTTTAATTTTTTTTAAATAGGAGGTACAGGGGATTTAACCTGGGACCTTGTGCATGGGAAGCAAGCACTCAAACCACTGAGCTACACCCGCTCCCCACTTAAGGCTTGTTTTTGATGGAGACAAGTTATGTAATTTTTGTCTTTCTCATAAAAAAATTTAGAACATAAAATCAGGGGTGGGGAGCGGGGTGACAAAGCAAACTTGAAGTATTAAGACTGTAGAATATGCAATAATTCCTTGTGGACTGTAGCAGGTTTCCTAGAGAAATATCTGGACACCAATGTAACCAATGGCTTCAACCAGGCTGCTGAACCTTCTCTTTTTCCCTCTTCAATAAGTTATGTCAACACAACCCTGCAAAAGGAGTTTTAAAGTATAAGCAGAAGAGAAACTGGAAATGTTAATTATGGTGTATCTAGTTTACAGAGTATCATACAGTTATAAGAGATAGAATAACATGTACAGACATGGGAGGATGTCTTTGATATTACTATATAAACATATATATACCATTTTTGTCCTAAAAAGGAGTGTTTTTATATCTATTTAGTCATGCAAATGAAAAGATCTAGAAGTAGACAAACTGTTAGATGTTATCTCTGGCATTGGGAGAAAATGTGTGTGTGGGGGGGTTACAATGTTGTTTTACTTTACCATCTATCTTTTAAAAATAAGCACTTTTTTAAAAATTGTATTCATATAGATGTGCAAGATGAAAACAGCAATTTTCCTTTGACATTCAAAATTCTTAAAAGTACTGACACAAAGTATACACACACAACAAAAAGCCTTATTTCTTAACAGCCATGTGATCTTGGGCTTACCTTACTTAACTTAGGTAAAACTGTAACTAATATGCAAGATATAATAGGATCTCCTTTTTGAATTATTCTGGGGACTAAAATAAATGAAATGATGCATATGAAGTGCTCAACTCTGTGCAACACATAGTAAACAATAATGGTAGCTTTCTTCCTATTTCTTCAGTGTTGAAATTCCTTAATTTTTCCATATGATGACCATATGGAAAACTGGTCAATATACCCGTTCCTATAGCAAAAACTACTGGTGCAGAAGACAGCAATATCTAATCCATAAGCCAATATACTGTTTTACCATGCTTTATATATAAACTTTGAAAATTTTCAGTAAAATGTTTTAATTGAATTTATCCTAAGGCTTCAAAGAGTATGGACTTTTGTCTGATAAAGAATACTGAGAATTAAAAAACACTTGGGGGGGGCGGATGTGGCTCAACTGGTTGGGCGTCTGTCTCCCATATGGATGGACCTGGGTTCGATCCCCCGGACCTCCTGGTAAAATAAAATAAAAAAAATAAAAAAATAAAAAACACTTGGTTCCAGGGAACTGCTGCATTCTTATCAAAGAACACATTTAACTCTGAGGTAGCCATCCCATTAACTAAAAAGTATTTGATGAGCAAGAATGTTATGTGCAAGGATAATAATCACTGCATTATTTATGACAGCAAAAAATGGGAGAAACTTCATGTCCATCAACAGAGGCATGTTTTAAGTTATGACACATACCATGGAATATTATGCAAGTCTTTAAAAGAATGAGGCAGGTCTATTTGTATTAATATGCAAGAATGTTCAAGATAAAACCTGCAGAACTATTAATTCTATTTTTAAAAATGAATGTAGGTGAATGGATGGGAGGTCCTGGGTTCTGTTCCCTGTGCCTCCTGAAAAAAAAAAAAAAAAAAAAGCAAAACAAACGAAAAAACCAACTCAGGGAAGTCAATGTGGCTCAGTGGTTGAGTGCTGGCTCCCCACGTTTAAAAAAAAAAAAAGCAAAAACTGTACATACAAAAAGATCTAACTGAATACCTAGTAACAGTGATTACCCTTGAAAAGGGTGTTTGCTCATATTGGTAGGATTTTTACCTACTTTTTGTTTAATCTGGCAGCAGTTATTACTTTAATTTCAGTATTGATTTTTAAAAAATACAACAGCTCCAGGAAAATTCAGTTTAAAAATTTCCATATTTTCTACTTCCTGGTAATATTGACATTTTCTGACTTCCATACAGTTCAAATGTTATATGTTTTTTCTTTTTTTAAGGTACCAGGGCCAGGGATTGAACCTGGGACCTCATATGGGGGAAGGCGGTGCTCAACCACTGAGCCATATCAGCTCCCACAATATTATCATTTTTAAAGTAACTTATACAGAAGTTATGTTTCTTAGGTTTTATCCTTTCAAAGTCTGAACAGAAAATTTTAGTGTTTTCACTTTGAATAGAAAGCACAAAAGAAGGCATGTCAATGTAAATTGCAATAAGACACTAAGGAAAAGGCATTATTCGATCCAGATTTAGAAGGCAGGATTTGTTGTCCCGTTGCAGAAGGCCAAAACAGGGCTAAAGAGAAGGGTATCCCAATGATCAACACCTTATATTGACTCCCAAGTTGGTTAAAAGGGAAGAGACTTACCCTAAGTGCAAATGTCTTTTGGGGTAAAACCCATATTGTTTAGGTGCAATTTTAAGCAAATCAATCCAACATCCAAACACCCATTTTCAATTAAAAAAGACACGGGCATAAAAATTTTAACCTAAAATGCAAATTCTCAAATTTGAGAAACTTAAGTACACTTAAAAGATAAATACGCCTACAAATCTAGTAACTGGCACTGTTATTTCAGGTCTTGAGGAAGTTACTCATAGATGCCAAATGCTCAAGTATCCACAATCCTTTAGCCTTGTTCATTTAAAATATATGTTCCTATCACTAAGTTACAGGGGGAAACAATCAGTATATTCATTCTGATATGATTCTGATGAATGACCACTATCAACTTTAACCATTTGCAAGATTTTTAAGATATTTAACTACTACTATCTTTAAAACACCTTCCAAACCACTTCCAACTATCATTGAATTAACTCTAAAATATTGCAAAGAGAGATACTCACAATTAAAGAAAATTATGTTCATTTTTACTTTGCCAGTCTTTTTTTAGATTTAAGTTTCAAAGTCCATGGCTCAAAATTTGTATGTGATACTGATTAGGTTCTATACCACCTTTTCCCAAGAATTCTTTAAGTTAAATTTGAAGCAGTAACATTTGGATAGTTCTCATAGGTGAAAGGGCTCAAAACAAGGTTGCCTTTAAAAACACAAGTCCCACATGCCAAAAATGTTTGCATAAAAACTGACAAGAGGAACCCAGGAAAGACTTAAGCTTTTCCCCTTCACTAAATACAAGTCCAGATTATACAAATTTATAAGGGTAGGTACATGACAATTAAGAGTTGATATGCCATAAATGAACACTAGGCTGCTTTCCTAGTTAATAGAAAATCCTTTTACATAATTCACTTGCCAAATAACTTAATTCACTATGCTTGGAATATAAATAACTATAACCGTATCAAACTTTTAAAACGCCCCCAAAGGTGGACTATTTGACCCAGCAGAAATCAATCCTTCCACCAAAACTGGGTAAAAGGCAGGCAGAGTTATAGTTAATAATAATGAAAAATTGAAGCAAATAATTTTCTGTATCCTAGGGACCCCTAAAAGGGTGAAATTGCCAAGTGTGAAGAAACCCATGTGCAGTATGTATTCCACTAAAAAGTGAAAAACAAATTTAAGGAAACTGTAAATCCATTTGGGAGCAAGATTTGACTATATGTTTATTACTTTATTCAATGTGCAAAAACATCTATCTCATCTATCAGAGGTACACTTATGTATATGTACCAAGCATCAGCTATCATTTATCAAAGTGATTACTTACTAAGCAGCCATAACCTAACCCAGCAATCTTGACCTTTTTACATACCTCTTTAAATGGTGCAATGGTAGGGGGTGGAGGGAATTGGCAAAAATTAAGACCTGAAGAACACATTGACAAGAACTAAAAGCAAAGAGTATTAAGTCACTCTGTTAAGGCCAATAATCTCCATTTCAGAAGGCTTCTTGGTACAGCTTTGGGCTTCCATGGGCAAGATCTGTCAAATATTTTAGTGTAACATTAAATCAAGTTAGCTAGATTAATAGGTACTTTGAACCCACCCACCAGGTTATACATACTCTCACTCAATCATGTAAAGAATTGAATTCTTTATTTGCAATATCCATAAACGTTGCTATTCTATATTTCTATCCAGGAAGGCAATTTTCTCCTATTATTGTTTTGTTTCGTTTTTTATAAACAACAACTTGAATTCTATTGCATGAAAGGGCTACAAATATACATGTTAACCAAGCAGAATACAGATATTTTGCTTTACAACTTGCACCTAAGATACCAACACGTAGCTGGTTCATTAGTTGTCATAGCAATTTGGAACTACTGCCCAGGCTATGCATAGCAGTTTACACTTCCAACTTTCATGTAGAAAAGACAATTGTGATATGGGCTGTTAACTACATTCCTGTGAAGCCCAGCTCAGTTACAAGTAAATGTGTAACTTCCAAGTCTGCACAGATTTTAATGGTAAAACATCCAAATCTAATGCAATTGTCCTGAACAAGTTTTTTTTTTTTTTTTTAACAAATTGCTTTGTAGACATACTGCCATTCTGCCAGTAGATGGTGCTACAAAGGTTTGGGGGGTAGTAGTGGGGGATTTCCATAAGGGCAACAGTTCAAGTATGGGAAAAAAAAACGTTTAAACCTCTTCTGAAAATACAAAAAAGCATTTAGTTTGAGGGTAAAATGTAACCCTTATTTGTAACCATTCATTACAGATAAACCAATAAGAAGGCTGAAACTAGGCCATCTGAAAAATTTTAAACAGTTTATATGAATGAAAACACATGCTTAACACAAACTATTTCTTTAGAACTATACAGTACATACTTTGAAGTAAATTCTCATAGAAAGAAGTGACCAACCATGTCAAGATGATAAGCAAATCGCTTAGTACAAGAGATGGATGCACAGAAACTGAAAAGTTAGGATTTTAAAAAGCCACATCCACCACTTTAAACGTTTTGCCTGTAAGGGAAAAATTCAACAAGTCACTAGCAGGACAACAGAAAAAAATACCACAGGACCTCTTAAAGTTTCTCTAAATACACATCAAGAATTAAGAATTAACAAGAAAAATTTTCAACTAATAACCCTTAAAAACGGTACGGAATGGATCCTAGAAAAAAAAATGTTAGACATGTACGGTCAAACACAATGATTTATTAAAAATAAAACGTAAAAATGATTTTTGTACATATGCTTCCAAATTTCAGGCATGGGATCCAAGTAGATTTCATAGAAAACGCTGTAGCCAGGTATCAAGTCCTTACAACAAAGTAAACTACCCCCCACCCCAAACCCCTCCCAGATTTTGCTACAGAATCAGCAAGTTCACTCCCTCCCCCCCCAAAAAAAAAACACAAATTAAAACAAGACATTTTGCTAGTATAAAAACGACCAAGGTCCAAGTAATAATAAAAAAATAGAGTCCATCAATGACTGTAACACAAAAATGTGTATGTGGGGCCGAGTCCATCTTCAGAGGGAGAGACAAGAGAGGTGGCAGACAAATAGGGCAACACCCTCAAGGAGAGGCAGCCTAAGTGGCAGCTCCCCAAAGGGCAAAATGGGGAAGGCGATGGGAGAAGGAAGGTACTTAGGAGTTGACCCTAGTTGGGCTGTTGAAAAGAGCTACCCCTATAGCCACTCCCAGGCATTAACTTTTTTTTTTTTTTTTTCTTTAGAAGGAGCTGCCTCCATAGCCACCCCCGCCGCCATAGCCGCCTCTGTAAGGTCCACTGTTACTGCGACCGCCCCAGCTGCTGCCTCCTCCCCCGCCGCCGCCGCCGCTCTTCATGGGCCCGTAAGAGGACTGGTGCTGGCTGTAGCTGCCGAAGCCGCCGAAACCGTTACCGTAGTCGCTTCCACCGTAGGACGAACCGCCGCCGCCGCCTCCATAGGCGTTGTAGCCACCGCCGCCGCCGCCGCCGCCGCCGTAGCCACCGTAGCTGTTGTAACCGCCGCCGCCGCCGCCCTTAGACAGGCCATTCTGATCTCGACCACCGCCGCGACCTCGGCCGCCTCGGCCGCCCCGGGAGGACCGGGAGCCGCCTCCACCCCCACCGGAGTGGATATCCTCCTTGGGGACCGCCTTCTTCACCTCCACGCGATGGCCCTGAATCGGATGGAACTTAACCACCGCGGCCTTATCGGCCGCGTCGTGATTCTGAAAATACACGAAGCCGAAGCCACGTTTCTTGCCGGATTGCTTGTCGGCAATGATCTCGGCCTTTTCCACGGTGCCAAACTGAGAGAAGTGCTCGATCAGGTCGCCCTCGGCCACGTCTCCCTTAAGGCCCCCGACAAAGAGCTTCTTAACCTTGGCGTGGGCGCCGGGCCGCGCCGAATCCTCCCGGGACACCGCCCGCTTCAGCTCTACCGTGTTGCCGTCCACGGCGTGGGGCGAGGCGGCCATGGCGGCGTCGGCCTCCTCCACATTGGAGTAGGTCACGAAACCGAAGCAACGGGAGCGCTTGGTTTGGGGGTTCACCACCACCACGCAGTCTGTCAGAGTCCCGAAGGCCTCAAAGTGGCCGCGCAGGCCCGACTCACTCGTCTGCACATTGAGACCGCCGATGAACAGCTTACACAGCTGGGAATTCTCCATCTCCACCGCCCGGGCCTTCCCCCCGCCCTGTGAGCTCCGAGGTTTCGCCGTCGCGGTTATCGCTGGTTAAGGCCTCTTCACAGCTTGGGCCCAGCCGTTGCTGGAGCCGCCACCGCCGGCCACCGACGGGGAAGGGAGGAAGGGAAGGGAAGGGGAGGAAAAAAGGAAAGGGGAGGGAAGGGGAAAGGTGTCGGCTAGAGGGCGAGCCGAGGAGACTGGAAGACAACCAAGGCCGCCGCCGCCGCCACCACCTCCGCTCCCCAATCTGGGCACCACACAAAGAGGCCGCTGAACGCGCGCGCACCCTTCCCGAGGCGTGCGTCACCGCCGACGTACGGCAACCTAGGGCTGCCGGCCAATTCCCGCCTCGCTTTCCTTAGTCCCGCCTCCCACGCCGCAGCGCCGCTCTCGACCGTGGACTCTCCGCCCTCCGCGGTCTATTCAAGTCCTCAACGTGCGCTGCTCCTGCCACCGCCTATACCGCCCCGCTTTTACTCCCAGACGCCCCAGTGTGCCCTGACAAGGGACCCTCCCTGTTTTCCGCGCGCCTCTGCGATTCATTTTCTCCCCGCCTGCGGCTGTTCTCTGTGTTGCTTCCCCTCCCCGTTCCTTGTACCCTCGCCCAACGCCGCAGTGCCGTTCGCGCCAGCCCCTTGAGAGACATGGCGGCTCAGCCAATCACCGCGATCCCTTCGCACCCACTTCCGTTATCGAGAGCCGCCGGACGGGCGCGCTCCCCGGTGCGCGCTAGTCTCGACGCCGGCTCTGTGCGGATCCTACTGGCAGCCCCTATGCCCCCTCCCGCCCGGGTCTTGGCGGGGGAGGGAGCGGGGGGCGTGTTGCGGACAGTTCCCAACGGATGCGGCCTGGGGCGCCACGCGCGGGCTTTTTGAAAACTTGACTGTTGGGTTGGGGGCCTGTCTCTACCCGCCGCCTCTCCGCGGGACCGCTACACCTGGCGCCCCCGCCCGTCCTCTTGTCCGCACAAAGATGGAGGGAGGAGGCCTTGTCGAGGAAGGCGGTTATTAAACCGTTTACTGTGGGCCCGGCACGCGGTTAAACTAAAACATAGACACGTGGTCCTGCGCAAAAGCGAGCGCAAGATAATGTGAAAGACAACTGCTCCAAAGCGCTTCAGACTTTCTAACCTAGGCGAGGAGCGAGACCCCCGCCCCCCCCCCTTCCGCCATCCATGATGCTTTCCCTCCCACATGGCCCTTTTCACCTTCGCTTCGTACCCTCCAACGGCAGACATTTTCCGTTTTACTTCAGCGAACACACCACTTTATGCTTAATTTGCGTTATCCAGGAGCTGCTTTCTTCCCAAATGTTAGCATTTTAAAAGCGTTTCATAGATGGGGAGCCAAGGGAGTTAGTTATACATTGTATGGAAATATCACGCAGCCCTGATAAATAACTGCCTTAAAGACACTTGCTCAGGTGAGAATACAAGAAATTTATAACGGCTTCCATTTATTGAGTGTCAAGCAAGTACAAGGAGTAGAACATGGTTAATATGAAATATTACATGACTAAGAGCCTGCGGAAGTATTACTATGTGGTAAATACTGAAATTGAGGAATTCCTCATTGTATTCTGGAACTGTTCAGGCATGTTTTTGTGAAAGAGGAGGAAGATTTTTATAGGGAGCAAAATCTGGAGGAAACATGTCTTCACGAGGCACTAACTGAACTAGTTTGAAGCAGGATGTTTTTTATAGAAAATAAGAGGTAACGTAGGTTAAAAGCCTTAATATTATGGAATGTCTTGAATTTTAGATTGGAAATTTGAATATTATTCCAAAGGCATATAGGTAAACAAAAGTTGGAGGCAAACTAGAGTCTGGCTATACCACCTACTTAGCATGCTAACCATCAAGTTGTGTGACTTTGGGAAAATTACTTAACCTTTTTGAGCCTCAGATTTATCATATGAAAATGGGAACAATAATTTAAAAAAAAAACAAAAACACTTCCCTAGTGTGGTACAAATTAAGATTCTGCATGGAAACGTGGAACAATGCCAGGCTCCATTTATTCCACAAATACTGAGGTCTTAAATGTGCTAAGTGCTGGGGATATGGTTGGAAACAATAGGGAAATATCTCTTTCCTCATGGAACTTACATTCTATTGGAGAGAAAAAGATTATAATTAAGAGTGTATATAGTATGTTAGATGGTGATAAGTGCCATTGAGAAAACTAAAAGATGGAGGGGAAACGGATGTGGCTCAGGAGGTTCGGCGTCTGTCTACCATATGGAGAGACCCGGGTTCCATCGGGTTCGATCCCCGGTCCCTCCCGGTTAAAAAAAAAAAGTCAGGATTTGCTAACTGATGATAAAGAAAGAGGAAAATAAAAGATTTCCAGTGTTTGAAACCTGGGAGCCTAAAATTGCAGCATTATAGAACTAGAAAATCCAAGAAAATGTTGGATTTTCTGTTTTGGAAGGAGTGGGAGAAAGGAAGAAAGAAGGAATTGAGAAAAAAAGGGCAAAACTATATTACTAGAAAGCAACAACTCTAATTTTTTTTTAGTCAACTTTTTATTGCACCCAAGAGTTTGTTGTTGTAGTTAGGGATCCATTGTTATTTACTTGAGAACCTTTCAAAATGGCACTTTCTGCCCTGTGGTGTAAGGTACAGTCTTTCTAGTGGACTCTTTAGCAACTCATACCAAAAGCCTTTAAATTTGACCCATTTTTAGATTAGTGGTTATGTAGGGCTGGGGAAAAATAGAGGGATTGAGAGATGACTGCTAAGGGATGTGGAGTTTTTCTTTTTGGAGTAACGAAATTGTTTTAAAAATTTTTTGTGATGTTGAATGCACAACATTGTGATTATACTAAATGCCATTGATTATACATTTGGATAGATTATATGGTATATGAATATGTCTCAGTATAACTGCTTTACAAAAATTAATAAATGTGGAAGAATAGCCAGAAAGGGAAACGGATCTGGCTCAAGAGGTTTGGCTTCCGTCTACCATATGGAGAGACCGGGGTTCGATCCCCGGTACCTCCCGGTAAAAAAAAAAAAAAAAAAAAAAAAGAATAGCCAGAAAATAGCAGCTATGTACGGCAGGGGAAGCATAGAGAGATTGAGAGGTGACAAATTTCTTTGTTTGTTTTTGGTTTTTATTATATTAATTGAAATATTGAAAATCCTCTAATGCTTGAAGTGATGAATGCACAACTATGTGATTATACCAAATGCCACTGACTTTACACTTTGGATGGATTGTATGCTTTATTAATATGTATCAATAAAATTTTTTTTTTTTTTTAATTTGACCCATTCTTCTGAACCAGCAATTACACTTCTAGGACTTTATCCTAAGGAAATAATTCAGGGTCTATGCAAGGATTTAACTATAAGGGTGTTGATTTCAATATTATTTTTAGTAGGGAAAAAAAAAAAAAGAAACCTGATTGACTCAAAATAGGAAACTAAGTAAATAAATAGAGAACTAATTAAATAAAAAAATATTCTAGCTAAGAATATTATGAAACACTTAAATTGATATTGTAGAGGGAAAGTAATGCCTTGTGTTTGGGTATGAATTTTATACCATAATGATGATGTGTGAAAGGTCACATTACTTATTTTACCAAATGAACTTAAGTCTGACTTTCAGCCCCACACTTGAAAAATGGCAAAAATTTCAACGTGTCATTATTGGGACTCCTTCCACCTTCTGTCAGGCACTTGTCTCTCTTCCTTTTTCTTCTTGGACCATCTGAGATTAATACCCTCAATAAAATGCTTTGAAGGAAAAAATAAAAGTCAGGATGAGGATTGTCTTTAAAAGGGACTCTACTAAGGCAAGAGAATACACAGACCTATATAATTTGTGGAGATATTAATTGTATCTTGTTCTGCTGCCTGTGTGTGTATACCCTTGCCTCAGATACAAAATCTAGTCTTTCAGAAGGAAATTATAATGGTCTCCAGATGGGAGAGGATGTCGGGGCGGGGAGGGGGCGGGGAGTGACTTGGTTTGAAAGAAAATAGCTTCCCAAGTCTAGAAGTGACCAGAACCTTCTGAGTTTTTCTCCACTGGTAAAACTGTGGCCTAGCCAGTACACAGCTCCACCACCCCACCCTAACACCAAACAGTGATAGTGGAGGCTGGACGCTAATTACCAATGTTCATCACCTTAGTCTTGGGACCAGATCCATGTTCCTGGCCCCAAGTAAACATGGAATTCTTATAAAAATTCCAATAATAACAGAAATTGAATCACCAGGCGGATGGTTGAGAGGTTGGAGTAGATTATCAGAATTAGAGGACTAAACAAACTGATAGTTCATAGAATATCTCTGCCCTAAAACACATACACACAAGTACATATACATGCATACATGCATAGACTCACAGAATATGAGTGTTCTAAATTAAAAGCGTTTATTCTCTATTTTCAATTATTCATTTCATTTATCCATGAGCTACATGCTAGGAAAAGTTCCTGGCCTCCAGGAGCTCAACAGTCTTGGAACGGAGGGAAATTCAACAATTATAGTACACACGACAAGTGGTATGACAGAGGTTGCAAATATAGTTTGCTGGGCTAAAAATGGGCAAAATTCCAGAGTTCAATAAATTCTTATAATAGGTTATGGCTTTAGGAGTAAAGTTAGGCCTACAAGAAGGTAATGTCATTCCCGGCAAACGAAACAGTGTGCACATGCTGTGCTTGGAGTTGTACAAGTAAACTATCAAGGGTAAGGTGGTCTATTAGTTTACTATTGCTGCTGTAATAAATTACCACAAACTTAGTGGCTCAGAAAACACAAATTATTATCTTACAGTTCTGTAGGTCAGAAGTCAGACATGGGTCTCACTGGACTAAGCTCAAGGTGTTGGCAGGGCTATGTTCCTTTCTGGAGGGTCTAGGGAGAATCTATTTTCTTCCCCGTTTCAAATTCTAGAGGCTGTTCATATTCTTTGGCTTGTGGACCTTTCCATCTCAAAGCCAGCAATGGACAATTAGCCTTTCTGATATTGGTCGCTTTTTTTTTTTTTTTTTTTTTGGTCACTCTGACACTGACTCTTTCATTTCCCAAATAATCCAGGATAATCTCTTTTTTTAAGGTCAGCTGATTAGCAACCTTAATTCCATCTGCAATTTTTTTTTAAGATTTATTTATTTTCTTTATTTATCCCCCCTCTCATCTGTCTGCTCATTGTTTGCCTATCTTCTCCAGGAAGCACCAGGAACCGAACCCCAGACCTCCCAAATGAGATGCGAGTGCCCAATGGCCTGAGCCACATCCACTACCCGCGAGCTGCAGTGGCTGCTGGCTTGTGGCATCTAGCTTGTTCAGGCGGGAGGCGTCTGCTCGTCTTCTTTTAGGAGGCACGGGGACCTGAACCAAGGACCTCCCATGTGTTAGGTGGGCACCCAACTGGTTGAGCCACATCCACTTCCCCCATGTGCAACTTTAATTCTCTCTTTCTATATAACATGACATATTCACAAGTTCTGGGACTTAGGACATGGACATCTTTTGGGGGCCATTTTTCTGCCTATTTCAGGTGGGTACAAGAGAAAAAGAGGCTGGAAAGTTAAGTAGGGTGTGGATCAAGAAGAATTTATATTTGATTTTATTTTATGATTTCAGTCTTTAATTCTATAAATAACATAAAACCATTGAAGAGTTATAAAGTAAAGGATAACAGAAATTTGCATTTAGAAAGATCACCCTATAAGCTGAGTAACAGAGTGTAAGAAGAAATAGTTACTATGGCTAAGAAATTTTAAATGGAGTCAGGAAGTCATTCCGGAGGTTAGTCTTCAGCAAATATCAACCAGATATCACAAACTGCCAAAGCATGAAAAGCCTCAAACAATAATGTTCCTCAAAACCCTAAGGACATCTGGACACCATAAACAAACCACAAGATAAAGAACTCAGTAAA
This sequence comes from Tolypeutes matacus, assembly GCA_026826555.1. Lineage (NCBI taxonomy): Eukaryota > Metazoa > Chordata > Mammalia > Cingulata > Chlamyphoridae > Tolypeutes > Tolypeutes matacus. The sequence continues at coordinate 3,047,057 of JAKSZT010053821.1, read as the reverse complement.
CTATTAATCTGAAGGACATTTGGAGAATCCCAAATATCCACCAATCACAACTTATCTGATCTTTTTCTTTTTCTTTAAAAACCCTTGCCTGGAAATGACAAGAGGGACACAACTTGGGTTGCTACCTGAATCTGTGCTCCTGCAATTCTAAGACCAAGTAAATGCCTTTGTTGCCTTGCAGTTTAGTTTGTTATTTCTTGGTTGACAAGAAAGATTACAGTAGGACATGATTTGAGAAAGAGTCTATTTAGAATACCTGGGCAGTACATAATACTGGTGAACATCTCAAGAGTCAGAAGTAAGGCAGAGGCAGTAGGGATTGGATGGGAAGGATGAATTGTTTGAGAGATATTTAAGAGTTGGTATTGACTGGATATGGTAATCAATTGATTTGGTAGATGAAGTTTCTTATTATGATAAAGTAGATAACAGTTTCAGTCACTGAAATGGGAGAAAAGAGGAGCAGGCCAGGTGGATTTTTTTGTTTTATAGTAGGTGGTTGTGGTGGTGTTACAGTAGTATAAGTGAGGGGAGAGTGGAGATATGGCCTACCTTAATATGCAGTACCACCTCCTACCTCATGATAAAACATGATTTTTAGCTGGGCACTTGCCTGCCAGATTTCCCAGCCTTTCTTGCAGTTATGTATGCCCATGTGATGATGTCCTGGTCAATGAAATGTAAGCAGAAGTTTTGAGTGGCAGATTCTAGGAAACATTCTCAAAGCACAGCTAGCATATACCCTTTGCTGCCTTCTTTTCTTTTCCTCCTCTTCCTCCCGCTCCCTTCCCCTTCCCTCCTCCTTATCCCCTTCCCTCCCCCCTCCTCCTCTTTCCTCTTCCATATTCCCCTCCCTTTTTGATCCTCCTGTTTCCCCTCCCACATTCCCCTCTTTCTCCTCCTCCTCTTCCTTCTACCTCTATCTTGCTGCTTTGAATGTGCATGGGATGCCGTGAACTCCAGCAACTATCTTGGTTCTAGAAACTAAGAGTCATACCCTATTAATGAAATATAGAACTAAACACTAGAAGGAGACTAGATCCCAGAACACCAAGGAGCTGTTGTATCAGCCATAGACTGCCTATTGGGCTTTTAGGTCAAATAAAAGTTATTTTAACCTTTCTTGTTTAAACTAATCCTAACTGATACAAGATCTGATCTCTACTTTTTTTTTTTTTTAGGAGGTACCAGGGATTGAACCTGGGACCTCATACGTGGGAAGCAGGTGCTCAACACTGAGCTACATCTACTCCCCTCTGATCTCTAGTTTTGCCTTACAAATTCCTACTGGAGCCCCAGTGATATTTCACTGTCCTATGCTAAATGACATACATAGTATTATTGAATCCTCACAAGGATCTTGAGAGGTATTTTTTTAAATTATCCCAATCTTTCAGTTGAAACTGAGGCTGTAGTACTAGAAAAACCAAGTATAGCTTATATTGAGACATTGTACTGAACCTTTGTAACAAAGGGTTAAGAATTATACAGATGTCTTCATATTATAAAACATAGCAGAATGTTAATAATCTGAAATTGCTGAATTTAGCAATTCAGCCTAGATTTAGCCTAAACCTGTTATTATCATGGTCATTCTAAACAGGTCTCACCCCTGTTTATGGTTACACAAAACTTAACCTCTCCCTTCTGTATACTTTATTATTGTGATGGTAATTCTAGACTGAACTTGTCTTTGTTTATGGTTAACCACTTCCACCCTTCTGTTTGATATCCACATGGAAAACCTTGTGACTGACCACTACTCTACTTTCCTATCCCAGAACCTTGATCTCTGATAATGATTGTAACTCACCCTGGTTTGGTACCCACCCCACCATGTTCAACCCCTTAATGTTTATTAATGAAGGAACCTGTGTCCAGCTCCACCCCAATTATTCATTAGCATCCCAATGATATAAAATATTAGAATTTCTACAGCTGGAGGAGGCTGATTTGAGATTGTACATCTCCGGTCTCCTGCTGGCAAATAAATCCTCTTTTCCTTCCTCACCTAGTTCAGTGTGTCTATTCTGCCACACCAAGCGAACAAACCCGGCCGAGCACCACCCCGGCCCCTCTTCAATTTGGCACCCAACAAGGTGCCCCTGTGAGAACGATGCTGCTTCATGGACTCCTGGACCCCCTAGGTAAGACATTTATGAAGCCTGGCTCTGTGTTTCACTCTGAGAGTTGGATGGGAATCTCTTGCCTCAGTCTTCCAGGATAACTAAAGGCCTCAGGCTAGGATAGAAAACAGATTCTGTTCTGTATATTGTGTGTGTGTGTGTGTGTGTTATTTTCTGTATGCTCAGTAGCACATTATTTCTTGCCAAAGCTCTAAGTGGTAATTGCCACACTTATTTTTTGTGGTATGGTTTTGGAATAGGAAAGGGAGCAGCCCCAGCATAAGAAAGTGTTGCTGATCTTGGTGGCCTAGGTCTTGGTTTCTGTACTTTTTAACTAGAATGGGAAATAACCAAAGTTCGGAAGTGAAGGGAAAAAGCAACCCACTGGGTTGCATCATTAAACATTGGGAACGATTTGGGTATGGACCTATTACTAAAAAGAGAATGATCTGCCTTTGTAAAGAAATCTGGCCTCAATATACATTGGAAGGTGAGCAGAAATGGCCAGCACAAGGATCTTTAGAGTATAATATTATTCTACAGCTAGACCAATTCTATAGAAGTTTAAATAAATGGGATAAAATTCCCTATATCCAATGCTTTATGGCATTAGTCCAAATTGAGAAACTTCAGAAAGAATGTTTTAGACACAGTGTACTGCCAATACTTAGGCCCTGGGTCCCTGGCACACTAAAATTAGAGAAAATGATGACTTGTCGCCCTAGCCAGCTAAGGAATTACTCAACCATCTCTACAAAAGCCAGAGTTAAAATAATCATAAAGATGAGGGGAATAGAAACCAGAAAAAAATCCTCCCAGACTCTAATTTGTCTGATGAGCTCTTAGATACTACTATTGTCTCAAGTACCTTGAGAATTAAGAATGCCACTGCCCCTATACCTCTCCCACCTCCATATCAGGGGGTTGAAAACAGACCTAAATTGCCATTAGATCCCCTAGGAATGGCCTCCTCACCCCACACTTGGAGTGGTCTAGTTTTTAGACAGGGTGCCTCTATTTTAGGAGGGCAAAGCCAGGGCCAATTCCCTCTCAGGCAAGTACCTGCAGTAATAGATGACCAAGGACAACCTAGGGGCTATTTTTTTTTTTTTTCTTTTTTTTTTTTTTACCGGGAGGTCCCGGGGATCGAACCCGGGTCCCTCCATATGGGAGACGGACGCCCAACCAGTTGAGCTACATCCAACCCCCAGGGGGCTATTTTATATACATACTCCATTGTCAACATCGGGTCTCTATAGTTGGAAATATTAAATCCTTGGTTACAGAGAGGAAAGAAGGAGAATATTTTTGAGTCTATATTTGTAACTTATAATCCAAATTGGGTAGATATTCAGTCTTTATTGAATATTCTTTTAACTTCAGAGGAAAAATGAATTGTACTAGAAGAGGCTCACGATCATGCTGATAGCAACCCAAGCAATCCCATTCATGTCCCCGGAAATCAGGCAATTCCAATAGCTGATCCTAATTGGAACCCAAACGAACAGGGGGACCAAAAAAACTGGATCATTACAAAGTGTGTATAATTGTTGGGCTTAGAAATGGGGTCCCCAAGCAAAACAATTTAAGCAAAATTCAGGAAATTGTCCAAAAGACAGGTGAAAATCGATCCATGTTCCTAGAGAGACAACTCAAGGCATATCACCAGTTTACTGACTTAGACCCGGAAGATCTTGTTAACAGGTGAAATGTTAATCCATCTTTTATTTGTCAGAATGCACCTGATATTGGTCACAAATTGCAAAAAGGAGGGCCAGGACTACCAACTTCAGCCCTGGTAGAGATTGCTTTCAAGGTGTTCTATAACTGAGAAGCAGCTCAAGAAAACCATCAGAACAAAACAATCACATATAAAGCTAATTAAATGCTAATCTTTTAGGAGCAGTCCTGAGCAAAACCCTCAGCAACAGAGGGAACCAGCTAAAGGTAAGCCCTCCAGGCCCCTAGAAAGCCTCGGGGACCCCAGCAGTGTGCTTATTGCAAGGAGTATGTGCATTGGAAGCAGGAATGTCCTAGTCTCACAAGGAAAGGAACACCAAGGACTCCTAACCCTGCAGCCCAATACCCACAACTTATGGGGACGAAGATAGTGATCTAGAGTGACTAGGGCACTTTCCACCAATTGGGAAAGAATCCTAATCACCTAGTAGAAACCTTGGGTCTCTTTCCAAGTGGATGAGGAATCAGTAAATTTTCTGGTGGATACAGGAACAACTTTCTCAGTTTTGAATCAATAGCTTACTCCTGATTATTCTTCCACTGAATATACTCTGAACCTTAAGTCTGTCTATTAAGTGTTCTTCTGAATAGTAATCCAGAATACATAAGTGTTAAATGTCTGTCTGTCTAAACTGCTAAATTAGTGTTTAACTGTATTTATACTGCTTAACTATACCTAACTGGTTGTTGGTTACTAATAAAAGTGTTTCCAAGAATGAGTTTGCATATTACAGGCAACACTGATCCCAGAGATCTTAAAAGCAGTAAAAACCAGAGATGTGAAATGATGGAGAGCTTGGAAATAGCCATACCAAAGGAGTAAGAATTATGAGTCATATTAGTGAGTTTTATGTTTCTATTTGTGTTTGTCTGTTTTTTCCATGTGTATTTTCTACCTCTGGATGGTAGTATCATATCAAATTAACATATGAAAATTCTTAAAAGAGTTTTATTCAAATGATAAAAATTAAATAAGTGCTTATATATGTAAATGAATATTCCTGGAGCCCAAATTAGAAAAGCCAAACAGGATAGAAAGGTCATATAAAATCTGACTAAAGAGACTATTTAAAAGAAAAAAAAACAACTAAAAATTAAAAGGTTCTGCCACTGAAAGGTTGTGTGTCCTCCACAATCTTACTATAGCCTATCCTACCCCCAGGGTCTTCTCCTGACATTGAATTCAAATGACTCATTAAAACCAGTCTAAAAAACTATGAGGCTGGACTGGGTGTGGAGTGATAGGGGAAATGTGAGATTAACTTAAAATTCTGTCTACTAGGCCTGGAAATTAAAAATGATAGGGACAGAGAGGATATTACAGAATAAACTTTGTTTTGTATAGTCTATCCTGTAATTCCCCAATTAATTTTTTTTTTTTTTTTAGGTACCGGGGCTGGGGATTGAACCTGGGACCTTGTATATGGGAAGCTGGTGCTCAACCACTGAGTCACATTGACACCATATATACATACACACACATATATGTTTAAATTTCAATTCTGATTTTACAATAATATACTTGTACAAACCATTTCTAGGAAACATTTTATCAGGCTTATTTACAAATACACAATGAATGATAAAGTTACAGGAAAAAAACTTTTAATGCAATAAATATAGCTACTTAGGAATATGGTTCACTAAAGATAAGACAAATTTTTATAATTTCTTTAAACCAAAGAAAAAAGTTTAGTAAGAAACCCCTACCACATTTACTTACTGGTCATTGGCTCTAAGAGTTAAATAAAGAGTTAATCTGATCATGATTAAACTTTTATTATTATTTCTTTTAATAATATCAATTTGAGGTCAACTTAGAGTACTACCTACAAATACACATTTTCACATGATTTGATGAGAATATTAAGTTATTGAATATATTTTTTACTCCTGTGGCACATAACTCTAATAAAGCAGATTTAGATAACACTTAAATCATGATTATGAATGTTTAATGGAATATTTTCCTTTCTGTAGCTGTGAAATGTAAAGCTTAAAGTTCCTTTCATCAGGCCTCTTAAACCAAACTTCATTATGGTTAATTGTTATAATTACGGTACTTCTAGGACATTTATCTTGTTTATCAGTACATATCGTTTGTCCATATATATACCATTCACCATCATAATATAGTCTTCCCTCTTCAGACCTAGCACTGTGCAGATGTTTTTCCAGATTCATAGGTGGTTCTGTTTTCACTCAGTGTGGACCCATTGTAGCCATTGCCTTCCTATTTGTTTAGTCTTCAAGAATATCAAGATCTTGTAGCATATACACTATGTAAGAACCTGATACAACAACTGGCTTCTTTTTGTCAGGACTGAAAGGATCCTTCCTTTTTTTCCTTGACTGAAGCTCATCATTCCATAGCTACAGGGTAATATCAATGCTGTGCCTAAGCTCATCAAGCCTTCTTATCTTCTCCTCTAGTTCACTCTGCTGTTGTTGTCTTCTATACTCTCCTCTAAGCCTCTCTCTCCCTTCTTTTTCTTTCAGGCTGTAAGGCTCGCTTTAATATTTCCTGCCAAGGTGGATTCTTTTTTTATGAACTCTCTCAATTTCTGTTTGTTTGTGAATATTTTAAATTCACCTTCATATTTGAGGGACAATTTTGCTGGATAAAGAATTCACAGCCGGCAGTTTTTCTCTTTTAGTATCATACCACTGTCTCCTCACCTCCATGGTTTCTAATGAGAAATCTGCACTAAGTCTTACTGGGAGTTACTTGTATGTGATCATTTGTCTTCTCCCTTGCTGCTCTCAGAATTTTCTCTTTATCTTTGACTTTTGAAATTCTGAGTAGTATGTGTCTTGGAGTAGGTCTATATGCATTTATTCTGATTGGGCTATGGTGAGCTTCTTGGACATATAATTTCATTTCTTTCATGAGAGTTGGGAAAATTTCAGCCATTATTTCCTCAAATACTCTCTGCCCCTTTTCCCTTCTTTTCTCCTTCTGGAACTCCCATGACACATATGTAATGTTTTGTGTTATCATTCAACTCCCTGAACCCCTGCTCAATTTTTTCCATTCTTTTCTCTCTCCATTCTCTCTCTTCAATTTCAGCTGTTCTGTCTTCTGTATCACTTATTCTTTCTTCTATCATTTTGAGTCAGTTGTTGTATGCCTCTACTGTGTTTTTTAAAAAGATTTATTTATTTATTTCCATCTGCCCCCCCCCCATTGTTTTGTGCTAGCTGTCTGCTCTCTGTGTCCATTTGCTATGTGTTCTTCTGTGTCTGCTTGTCTTCTCTTTAGGCGGCACTGGGAACCAATCCTGGGACTTTCCAGAGTGGGAGAGAGGTGCTCAATCTCTTGAGCCACCTCGGCTCCCTGGCCTGCTGTGTCTCTTATCGTCTCTCCTCTGTGTCTCTTTTTGTTGCATCATCTTGCTGTGCCAGCTCTCCATGCAGGCCAGCTCTCCATGCGGGCCAGCACACCGCATGGGCCAGCATGCCATGCAGGCCAGCACTCCGCATGGGCCAGCTCTCCACTCAGGCCAGCTCACCACACAGGCCAGCTTGCCTTTACCCGGAGGCCCTGAGAATCAAACCCTGGACGTCCTATATGGTAGATGGGAGCCCAATCATTGAGCCACATCCGGTTCCCTCTACTGTGTATTTTAACTCACCTATTGTGTCTTTCATTCCCATGAGCTCTGTTATTTTTCTATTCAGGTTTTCAAATTATTCTTTGTGCTTGCTTAGTGTCTTCTTGATATTCTTTATTTCTTTAGCCATATTGTCTTTCAACTCATTAATTTGATTTTGGAAATTTGTGTGAACCTCATTGATTAGTTGTCTCAAATCCTGCATCTCGTCTGGGACTTTGATATATTCCTTTGCTTGGGCCATTTCTTCCATTTTCTTAGCATGGCTTGTAAATTTTTTTGCTGATGTCTAGGCATCTGATTATGATGCTGAATTTACTCAGATGCTCAATTTCTCTCTCTTTCATATGGATTTAATGGCGGGATGCTGCGTGTTACTGCTATTCTTTGATTCTTGGTTCAACCTGTTCAGGGTCTTTAGGATTGTCCCTGTTAGTTGCTCAAATCGGGGTCCTGAACCCAGTAATGGGTTGCAGACCCATTAACAAGGGCTTTGGGGAGAGAGGCTGTAAAGACCAGAAAAAGCCTCTCTTAATTTTTTTTTTAAGGAGGTACCAGGGATTGAACCTGGGACCTTATACATGAGAAGCAGGAGCTCTACCACTGAGTTACACCTGTTTCCCTTATTTTTAATTTCATTGCATGCACTTCCTTGGTCCACCAGCAGATGGTGCTCTTTGGCACCCTCTCAATTCAAAGCCTGGTCAGAGTATATTCACTGCAACACAGACAGGACCAGTGTGATAGTGGATCTTGCCTGGAGGTTAAGAGCCTTGTAATTCAAACTTTCTCAAAGGCAGTTTTCCAACCTTTGCTGGTAGCCCTGTCCCTTTTCCAGAGTAAGAACTAATTCCACTCCCCTCTGCCTCCTCAACAACCAGTCCCAATCAGTAGAGAGGGAGATTGAGAGTGTTGGATCCCTTTAGTCACTTGCCAGCTACCAGGGCAAAAATGGCATAGCCCCACCCAGCCTGGAAGGGCTCCTGGCTGACCAAGTTTGTGGGTCAAAAGCTGAGTCAGCCTGGGGATGAGCCTCCCTGGCACTGAGGGATTGCTACCAAGCACCAACGAGCAATGCAACTGGAAAAAGACCTCAAATAAAAGGGGGAAAAGGTAAAGACAAATGAGTTTATATGGCTAAAAGACTTCAAAGTGAGTCGGAAGGTCATCCCAGAGGTAACGCTTACACACATCTCAGCAGGATTTCATAGACTTCCAACATGGATACTACCCCCAAATAGTGGGGCTCCTGAGGGCTCTGGAGACATCCAGGTCCTATGGTCAGGGCAGATAGCTCCGGAGTTTGGTGCCTTGCCAGTGGGCCCTACTTTGGAGTTTGTGCTCCTGAAAGTGACAGAGGTGGACTCAATTATGTCTTCCCTGCACATGGCTCATCTGTCCCTTCTATTTTTTTTTAAAGATTTATTTATTTAATTAATTACTTTTATCCATTTTACCTCCACTTTGCCCCCCACCCCACTGTTTTTGCTGTTTTTGCGTCCATTCACTGGGCAATTCTGTGTCTGTTTCCTGCCCTCTCTTCTCATCCTTCACCTCATGTCTTCACCAGTATTCGATCCTGGGAACCTCTGATGTGGGAGAGAGGCATCCTACTGCCTGTGCCACATTAGTTCCTGGTTTTTCAGCATGTCTCATCTTGGCTCTCCCTTGTGTCACTCTCCTGTTATGTCATCATCTTACTGCATGGCTCGGTAGGCCATGACGGTGCACCCACACGCAAGGCCTGACGGTGCACCCACACATGGGGACTGGCAGCCTGTGCACCCTCTATATTTTTCTTTTTTTAAAATTTTTACCAGGAGGTCCTAGGGACCAAACCCAGGTCCCTCCATATGGGAGACAGACACCCAACCATTTGAGCCACATCTGCCCCCCTATTTAAACCTATATTTGGTGCTAGAGTTAGTAGGTGTACGTCCAGAGACTCGAGTCTTTGGACTGTTCATGTGCCAGCTGGGCCCAGAACCTCGGTGGAGTTGCAACACCTACTCTACAGCTCTTTGGACTCACCCAGGACAACTGGCAGGGAGATGACGATGGACAACAGCTGTCCCAGGGAATGGAGAGAGTCTGCAGCTGCAAGCAGGATAGTCTCATCCATCTTCCCCATGGGATATAAGCCCCTTCTCATTTGGAGGTGGAGTGGACGTCACCATCCCAGAATCCTCAGGATTAGGGGAAGAGCTATGGACTAGAGTGGACTTACTGGTATTCTACTATGGACGTATTGTGATTCTAGCAATGGAAGAAATTACAACATTGATGTTGAGCCAGTGGCCACTGGAGGCTCTGGGGGCAGGGAGAGGGAAAAACTGTTGTAATACAGGTTTTTTTTTTCGGGACTTGGGAATCGCCCTGAGTGACATTGCAATGACAGATAAAGGCCATTTTATATCATCACATAACGTGCAGAACTGTGTGGGAGAGAGTGTAGACTACAATGTGAACTATGGTCCATGCTTAATGGCAAAGTCCCAGGATGCGTTTATCAACTGCAATGAATGTGCTACACTAATGAAGGATGTTTATGTGGAAAGGTGTGGGAAGTGTGGGAAGTGGGGCATATGGGAATCCCTATATTTTTTGTGTAAAATTTATGTAGTCTAAGTATCTTTAAAAATATATAAATACAGGGGGGCGGATGTGGCTCAAATGGTTGGGCGTCCGTCTGCCATATGGAGGGACCTGGGTTCGATCCCCGGGACCTCCCGGTAAAATTAAAAAAAAAAAAAAAAAAAAAAAAATCTAGCTAGCTAGCTATCTATCTAGCTATCTATCTATATATATATAAATACATATTGAGCACTAAAAAAAAAAAAAAAAAAAAAAAAAGCTGAGTCAGCCTTAGCCTGTGTCCCTCTCTCTCCCCTTTCCTGGGGAGGTGATCCTTAAGTCCCCCTTTGTCTGTAGCCTGTGGCCCAAGGCCTGAGAATTCAAGTGTCTGTAGGGTGGGGGAGGATGCTTGGCAATTGCAGCTGCTGCTTTTAGCTCACAGTTTTGCCATTGAGATTCTTTTCTTTTGCCCCTCTCTCTTCTGGGTAGTGTCCAGCCTTCCCCTGGTATCCTAAACCCTAGAACATTTTTTTCCAGGCCACTTCTGCCTGTCCTCTAGCTATTTTTCTGGGAGAGAAGAGAATCTTGTGTCTTTGTAATCTGCCATCTTCTCGGAAGTCTCTAGTTCACTCTGAGCTGTATCATATAACAAAAGCTTTTCACTCTCACAATGCTGGTGAGAAGCTTTAATTTCACATTCATATTTGTTGTTTACAGAGTCTAAGCAAAGTTCTCTATAGATTCCTGCTACCTTTGTATGGATTTGCATGTTTTCTTGTAAAGTTGCCAGTCGTTCCAAACATTCTGGTGCCTTTCCAGCTATGACTTGTAGTTTTGTATCCACCTGACTAAATTGTTCATTATAAATTTGGTCTTTGAGATCCGTAAGTTCTTTTTCAGGATTGGAAATTTCATCTCAACATTCCATCTTTCTTCTTTCACAATCTTCATCATTCATTTCTGAGCTATCTCCATCCTCAGAGACCAAAGAGCTTTTGATACATTATGTTCTTGTTTTCATTCATCTCCCTGTATTTACTAATTTCAATTACAATTTCTTCTTTGACCCACAGATTGTTTAGGAGTGTGTTGTTCAGCCTCCACAGATTTGTGAATTTTCCCTTTTTCCATCTATTATTGATTTCCAGTTTCATTCCAATATGATCTAAGAAGGTGCTTTGTTTTTGTGTGGGATGTGGTGGGAGGTGTGGGAGGTGGGCAACATGGGAATCCCAGTGGGTTCCGTGTAATATTTTGGGTAATCTACGCACCTCTTAAAATATATGTATATATATATATAAATAACATTTTTGTAAGCAAATACACATGTCGCTTTGTTCCCGGGCCTGGGGGTGATCAGCCCTACCGCAGCCCGGGAGGCGACACAGCCTGGGTACGGGCCGTCCGGCGTGCACTCCGGAACAGCCACGGAGGGGGGTGAAGAAGTTGTCAGGAAGGCCGACCACGGCCCTCTGGTCTTCACGGGGCTAAGGGAGAAGTTATCGCAGGGTCACCCGGTGTTGCCCTGTGGTCTCCCGGACCGTCAAAAGGAAGGACATGAGACTCTTGTTGCTGGAGAAGTAAGACCTTTATTCAGGGAGAGCTGCGCAGTTTTATAGGCAGTGTTGGGTGGGGGTGAGCGTGTTGTCTTCTGATAGGGCGAAGCTGTTGCTGGGCGTGGGGGGAAGATTTGGGAGGGAGGGGGGAGGCTAGAGGAGAAGGCCAACATATCCAAATAAGGTTATGGCTGTGAGGGGGTGCTGTGATAGGCTGCGGTGAATAGAGAAGTTGGGTTCGGGGAAGAGAGAAGTTGGTTACGGGAAGCGGGTGGGGCGTAGTGCCCCACAGACACCTGTGGCAAGGTTTGACTTGGGTAAACATTACCTCATACACATATATGCATATATATTTATATATCATTTTGCAAATGTTTGTATGTATTGTGAGAATTTTGATTTTTACCCACAATAAAAATTAAAAAAAAAAAAAAAAAAAGAAGGTGCTTTGTATAATTTCAAGCTTTTTATATTTATTGAGAGCTGCCCTGTGACCTAACATATGGTCTTATCCTGGAGAAAGATCCATGAGCACTGGAGAAGAACATGTAACCAACTGATTTGTGAGGTAACATTCTGTATATATCTGTTAGGTCTAGCTCATTTATCATATTGTTCAAGTTCTCTGTTTCCTTGTTGATCTTTTATCTAGTTGTTCTATCTAATGATATGAGTGGTGTGTTGAAGTCTCTAATACACCTATTATTGTAGAGATGACTGTTTCTTCCTTCAGTTTTGCCAGAGGTTGCCTCATGTATTTTGGAGCACCCTGGTTAGATGCATAGATATTTATGACTGTTACTTCTTCCTGGTGGATTGTCCCTTTTATTAATATATAATGGCCTTTTGTATCTCATAACTTTTTTACATTTAAATTCTATTTTGTCTGATATTATTATAACTACCCCTGCTCTGTTTTTGGTTACTATTTGTTTGGAGTATCTTTTCGTTTCAGCTAGTTTGTATCCCTGTGTCTAAGGTGAGTCTCTTGTAGGCAGGATAGGATGGCTCACGTTTTTGTTATTATTTTTAAGATTTATTTTATTTATTTATGGTCCCCCTCTTTGTTGTTTTGTGCTCACTGTGAGCTCTGTGTCTGCTCATCTTCTCTTTAGGAAGCACCAGGAACCGAACCTGGGATTTCCCATATGGGAGAGAGGCACTCAATAACGTGAGCCACCTTTGCTCCCTGCTTTGTTGTGTCTCTCATTGTTTTTTCTATGTGACTCCTTGCTGCATCATCTTGTTGCATCAGCTCGCCTTGCCAGCCCATTGCATCAGCTTGCTGTCTTGCTCATTTTCTTTAGGAGGCACCAGGAACCGAAGCAGGACCTCCCATGTGGTAGGCTGGAACCCAACTGCTTGAGCCACATCCACTTCTCCCCACATTTTATTTTATTTTATATATATATATATTGTGTGTGTGTGTGTGAATATATATATTTTTTAATTTTATTTTGTACATTTAATAATTGAAAATATAAACAATTAAAAACTAAAAAATAAACACAGACGAATAAATATATACATTTCTCAATTAAATGTAATGGATACATGTACATTTTTTTTTGAATCAAACAATATATTATACAATATATTTGGTTCATAGTAATGCATTCATACAGTATTTGTCCTTTTGTGTCTGGCTTGCTTCACTCAACATAATGTCCTCCAGGTTCATCCATGTTGCCATATGCTTTATGACTTCATTTCTTCTTACAGCTGCTATTTTATATTTTTAAAGATTTATTTTATTTATTTATTCCCCCCTCCCCCCATTGCTTGTGCTCACTGTGTCCATTCGCTGCTGTTTTTCTGTGTCTGCTTGTCTCCCTTTGTTGCGTCATCTTGCTGTGCTAGCTCTCCTCTCCACGCTGTGCAGGTCTTCAGCTCTCTGTGCCGCATGGCCCCAGCTTGCCTTCACCAGAAGGTCCCAGAAATCGAACCTGGGGACTCCCATATGGCAGACAGGAACCCAACCACTTGAGCTACATCCACTTCCCCCTACATTTTATTTTGATCAGAATTTTTATCAAGGTGTTAAACCTCCTTTAAAATAAAAAAAATTAAAAAAAAAAAAAAGTGGTTTTTCATAAAACACTGTGTATCATTACAGTATTTATTTCCTAAGACTATTTAAATGTGCAGACTTATATTTACTACTAAGAGAAATATTATTTATAAAATGATAATAGGAATAAAATCTTTATTCCCTCGGGAATCTTAAGTTCTCATAAAATAACTAGAAAGGTAATTTTCTTCTATACTGCTGATGCTTCATTGTCATGAACAGTATCTTTCTAAAAGAGAAAATATGAAGGAGAAATTAAATGTGTAATTTACTTATGTATTTGGGAATTGAATGAAATTCTTAAAGACTTAAAGTTCTCACCATCTATTCTATCCTAATACTGATCTGCATAATGATGTTGTTTATAGTTTTAGTTATTCTTAGTTTAGTTATTCTTAAGAGAATGTAGTATGTTATGAAAACAACCAAAATCTCTTATCCATGAGACTATTTTGCTCTGATGCTACTCTAAAAGAGCATGCAATCATATAAGACTATTTTTATAAAATACAAATACAAACATACTAGAGAGAAGGAAATAGAATAGTAGCTATGTATGGCAGGGGAAGAATAGAGAGATTGAGAGAGATGGTAAGTTTTTTGTTGTGGTGGTGGTTTTTTAGGTACCAGGGCCAGGGATTGAAACTGGGACCTCATATGTGGTAAATTGGTGCTCAACCACTGAACCACATTGGCTCCCCTGAGTTGGTTTTTTAATTTGTTTGCTTGTTATTTGATTTTTGTTTTTAAGAAGGCACCAGGAACTGAACCCGGGACCTCCCATATGGGAAGCAGGCATTCAACCGTTTGAGCCACATCTGCTCCCCGAGGTGATGAGTTTTGTTTGTTTTTTGTTTATTAGTATTATTGGAATGATGAAAGTGCTCTAAGAATGAATGAAGTGATGAACGCACAAATATATGATTGCACTGAATACCATTGATTGTACACTTTGGATAGATTTATGCTTTTTTAATATATATCAATAAAATTGATTTGCTAAAAAAAAGAGCATGCAATCAGCCCATCTTCAACAAAAAGGGACTTCAAAGGAAAAGCAAGGCAAGAGTCTATAAGTTAAGTTTTGCTTGCTGATTAACATAATCTTGGTAAAAGTGTAAAAGTAAAATGAAACAAAACTTCTATTATCTGTAGTTAATGGTCTCTAAAAACAGCTTTATTTAAAATGCTCATAAGTGGGCCGTACTTTGGAATTTATGCTCCCTAGTGTGATAGAGTTAGACCCAGTTGTGGTTTCCCTACACACAGCTTTTCGGACCCTTCTATTTGAAACTATAATTAGTACTAGAGTTGATAGGTGTACGTCCAAGAGACTTAAATCTTTGGGCTGTCCATGTACCAGCTGGGCCCTGAATCTCAACGGAGTTGCAACACCTTCTCTCCAGTTCATTGGACACACCCAGGACAACTAACAAGGAGATGATGATGGACAACTACCATCCCAAGGAACTGAGAAAGTCTACAATGGCAAGGAAGAGAGTCCCATCCATCTGCCCTATGGGATCGAAGCCCCCTTTCAATTAGAGGTGGAGTGGGCATCACCATCCCAGAATCCTCAGGATTGGGGAATGAATTATGGACCAAAGTAGACCTACTTATATTCTACTACAGACATATTGTGATTTCTAGCAATATAAGAACTTATACCACTGATAAGGAGGCAGTGGCCACTGGAGGGTCTGAGGTTAGGGAAAGGGAAAAACAGGTGTAACGTGGGGGCATTTTCAGGACTTGGGAAATGTCTGAATGACATTACAACGGCAGATACAGGCCATTATATATCTTGCCCATAACCTACAAAATTGTGCAGGAGAGAATATAAACTACAATGTAAACTATAATCCATGCTTAGTGGCAATGCTCCAAATGTGTTCATCAATTTTAACGAATGTACCACACTAATGAATAATATTGTTAATGTGGGAAAATGTGGGAGGAATAGGGAGCAGGACATATGGGAATCCCCTTTATTTTTTTATGTAACATTTATATAATCTAAGTATCTTTTTTAAAAAATAAAAAATATATTAAAAATAAAATAAAATGCTCATAAGGAAATTAGGGCCTAGATTATAAACTCTTGCAGCAGTCATATTTATTTATTTTTTAAAAACAATTTATTGAAGTATATCATTCACACATGAACATACATTAACTATAAGTGTTCAGTAAACATTGTGAACTTACAAAACAAACATGCATAACATCATACAGGGCTCTCACATATCACCCCACCACAAACACCCTGCATTGTTGTAAAATATTTGTTAACAAATTATGAAAAAGCATCATCAAAGTATTACTACTAACTATAGTCCGTATCTTACTCCCCTATACATTTTTTTAAGGATTTATTTATTTATTTATTTATTTATTTAATTTTATCCATTTTATACACACACACACACACGTTTTTGCTATTTCTGTGTCTATTCCCTGGGCAACTCTCTGTGTCCGTTTCCTGCCCTCTCTTCTCATCGTTCTCCTCCTGTCTTCACTGGGATTCGATCCTCAGAAACTCTGATGTGGGAGAGAGGTGTCCTACTGCCCACGCCATCTTAGTTCCTGTTTTTTTCGGTGTGCCTCGCCTTGGCTCTCCTTTGTGTCACTCTCTTGTTACGTCTTCATCTTGCTGCATGGCTCCTGGGGCCTGACAGCACACCTATGCAGGAGGCCTGATGGCGCACCCACACGCGGGGCCTGGGGGGCTCACCCGCTCACGGGGCCTGGTGGCCCACGTGCCTTCTATATTTTTCTTTTTTTAATTTTTACTGGGAGGTCTTGGGGATCGAACCCAGGTCCCTCTATATGGGAGATGGATGCCCAACCATTTGAGCCACATCCGTCCCCCTGCTATATCTCTTAAGGCTGACCAAAGATACCTAGAGTTACAGTCTTTTCCCATACAGGATGGTCATATAATAAATCAGGCTTAGTTTATCACCAGCATTTTCAAAACCAGATCTAGGGAGAAAAACTAGGTCTGGGGACACATGCATGGTTTCTAATATAGTGAATGTTTAGCCTACCCTGATTATCACAAAATCAGGACAGCGAGAATATTTGCATAGCAGTCATATTTATATATGAGTTTCATCTCTAATTGTTATTTCTAAGTCCTAAGATGCTTTACTCTTTGTGCATAACCTAATAGCTCCCTAGAATTTTTAAGGGACTGAGGGCACCTGGAACTCAGAGCTAACATTATCCAGCGATAAAAGTGCTGAAAAAGCAGTATTCATTCTAAAAGACCACCACAAGTAAAGAAGCTGAAAGAATCGGAATTCAATTAAAAGGTAAATGGGGCTAATCTAAAGACTAAGGAGAATCAATATACAAGGAAAAAAGGTAATATCAGTATTTTAAAACTAAGTGCTATGGGGATCAAAAAGAAGAAGTTTATTTAGTTAAGAAAATTCTTTAAATTTCTGTGGAGCACTATCTAATTTAAGAGTTGAGAGGTCATTCTGGAGGTTACTCTTATGCAGGTTTATTTGTTTAGAGACTCACCTCAAGTGAAATAAAGCCTTGCCCCTTGCCTTGCTGAGAGTAAGAACTGCTCCCCAAAGAGGACTTGGTTTAAGTTCTTATAGAATGATTTACAGAAGGCCATTTCTTAAAAAACGAGTGTATACTTAATTGAGAAATGTATATTTTTATTCAACTGTGTTTTCTTTTTAGTTTTTAATGTTTATATTTTCAATTATTAAATGTACAAAATAAAGTAAAAAATATATATATATAAAGCACCACTTCATATCTACTAGGATGGCTATTATATTTAAAAAAAAAAAAGAATGTATAGGTAACATGCATGCTAGTCTTGAATTAACTACTGTCCACTATGTTATATCTTTGGTTGCAACCCTGAATGACTGTAGCAGTTTGGCAGTTTGATGTAATTATGAATTCCAAAAATAGATATTGGATTATGCTTGTAAACTGGTCTGCTAATCTGGGCATGATTAAGTTATGATTAGGGCATTAACTGGGCCACATCAGTAGTGCGTGAGCCCCACCCCTTGGTGGGTGGGGAAATCAAATATAAAAGGCCTGGCAAGGAACAGTTTTTTGATGTTGGAGTTCTGGTGAGGAAGGAGAGAGGGCCCCGGGATAGAGAAGAGCCATTCGCCTGACAGTTCACAGCTGGCCTTGTGGAGAGAAGCAAAGCCTAGAGAGCCTCATAGTCTACAGCTGACATTGTAAAGGAAACAGAGGAGCTAAGCCTGGAGAGAAACCCAGGAAGAGAGGACCCCAAGAAGCCTGAACCCTGGCAAACGTCGGCAGCTGTCTTGCTCCAACACATGACAATGGACTTTGGTGAATGAAGAAACTTACACTCTATGGCCTGGTAACTGTGGACTTCTACTCCAAATAAATACCCTTTATAAAGACCAATCAATTTCTGGTATTTTGCATCAGCACCCCTTTGGCTGACTAATACAATGACTTTTCAGGAAACACCCCCAATGCCCAGGGAAACACCCCAACCTGCATATTTAAATGAACACCTTTGCTGGCTTTGTTTTCTTGTTCTAATCTCTCACCTAGGCAGGGATTTTCTGGAGCCTAGCTAATCTGGACTTTGGGTTTTCCTCATAAACAAATCACATTAAATACCAGCACAGCTCCCTTCATTTTATTCCTTGATATTCTGTCTCTATACAATTTCCCTTGCCTCATGAGTAAGTTATCTTAAAATTAATCACATCTTTTTTATTCTTAAGTGATTGCAGGCTACTGAATTCTTTGTACCATGCCAGCCTCTCCAGACTAGTGCCCAGAAAAAGGAATGTCCAATAAACAGTATCTCTGTTGCATGGATCTCACCTTTCACCAGAAAAACCCTAACATTGGCCCTTCTTGCCTCAGCAAGAAGTAGCCATTGAATGACACCCAAATTCCCAAGATTGGAAATGTATATTTAATCAGGGGAAAATTGTAGTACTAGAAAAATCCAATATAGCTTAAATATTGAGGCATTTTACTGAATCTTTGTAACCTAGAGTTAAGAATTATATCAATGCCTTTATATTATAAAACATAGCAAAATGTTAATATCTGAAATTGCTGAAACTGGCTAGATTTAGCCTAAATCTGCTATTATGATGGTCATTCTAAACAGGCCTCACCCCTGTTTATGGTTACACAAAACAGGCTCTCCTTTGTATATAATTACTATTGTGATAGTAATTCTAGACTGAATTTACCTTTGTTATGATTATTTCAGAACTAGGCTCACCCTTGTGTGTATTTGCCATTGTGGTAGTAATTCTAGACTGAACTTGTCTTTGTTTATGGTTAACCACTTCCACCCTTCGTTTAATATCCACATGGAAAACCTTGTGACTGACCACTACTCTACTTTCCTATCCCAGAACTTTGATCTCTGATAATGATTGTAACTCACCCTGGTTAGGTACCCACCCCACCATGTTCAACCCCTTAATGTTTATTAATGAAGGAACCTGTGTTCAGCTCCACCCCAATTATTCGTTAGCATCCCAATGATATAAAATATTAGAATTTCTACAGTTGGAGGAGATAGATTTGAGATTTTACATTTGCTGGTCTCCTGTCAGCAAATAAATCCTCTTTTCCTTCCTAGCCTAGTTCAACGTGTCTGTTTATTCTGCCACACTGAGTGAATGAACCCAGCCAAGGACCACCCCAGCCCCTCTTCAAGGCTTTAAGAAATTAAGTTGCCCAAGGTCTGCCAACTATTTGCCATCTTACCTTCCATCACACATACCAGGCAGAGGAAATGTAATGGACTTGAAGCAGGAATAGATACATGTTCATACCTTCCTGAATCCTTTTGCTTAGGTTTCTCAACTTCAAAATAAAAAATTATTGGCCTGGAGCTTTTATCTAAATTGATTGTAAGGATAAGCCCAGAAAGGGAACACTCACACATGTCAATGTGCAAAGATCGGGAAAGGTGTTTTCTTTTTTCCCTCCTCCTCCTCTTCCTCTTCCTCCTCCTCTTTCTTCTCTCCTCCTTCTTATTCTTCTTAACTCCTGGAATTCAAGGAAATCTCCATCATAACACTAGCTGGATATAAGCCTTAGAACAGACACCTCAGAATCTAAATTCCAGCAATAATATTAAAATATCAAAATATCCAGGTTTCAACAAAAGATTACAAGATATACAAAGAAACAGAAAGTAATGGCCTAGACAAAGGAGAAAATTAAAGCATTGGAAACCAACAATGAGTACAGCCAGACCTGAGACATACTAGACAAAGACTTTTTAAAAATGGTCATAATTATACTGAAAGACGTAAAGGAAAACATGGACAAAATATTAAATGAAAACAGGAAAATTATAAATGAACACAAACAAAACATAGAGAGATGGAAATTATGAAAAGGAACCAAACAGAACCAAAGACCACAGTAACAGAAATTAAAGATTCCCTGGCGAGGTTCAACAGCAGATTGGAGCTGGCAGAAGAAAGAATCAGTGAATTTGAAGATAAGACAATTGAAAGCATACAGTTTGAGGAGGAAAAAGAAAAAGAATGAACAAAAGTGAACAGACACCATTAAGCATTCCACTGTATGCATTGTGGGAGTCCCAGAAGGACAAGAAAGAGAGAAAGGAGCAGAGAGAATATTCATAGAAATAATGGCTGGCAAGTTCCCAAATTTAATGAAACCCTAAATATACATATCCAAGATGCTCAACAAACTACAAACAGGATAAACCCAATTGACACATGCTGTAGCATATTATAATCAAACTGTGGAATTCCAAAGATAAAGAGAGGATTATGAAAGCCACAAGAAAGAAGCAATGTGTCACAAACAAGGGATCCTCAATAATATAGAGTGCCATTTTCTCATCAGAAACCATAGAGGCAAGAAGACAGTGGGATGAGTTATTTAAAGTCCTGAAAGCAAAAATCTTCCAACCAGGAATACTATATCCAGCAAACTGTCTTACAAAAATGAGAAAGAGATTAAGGAATTCCCAGATAAAAGCTGAGGGAGTTTGTCAATGGGAACAAGGGAGTGAGCTAACTGTATGAAAATCTGAACACATTTTTATGTACCTAGTCAAAATGAAAAGCGTTACTGTACACTTTAAAATAATATAATTTTTTAAAATCCTTAAAAGTTCAAAGAAGATATTGTCAATTTACATCCATTAATGTGACTGTTTAATCTGAGTTGGGCGTAGATTGTAGGAATTATAAAGTGATCATTTGATAAAGAGAACAGCTATTTTTTTAGCCTAAATTTGAGTCTTCATACTTGAAGATTACTCTAATGGAAGAGCTACAAAGGAAAACCCAAAAGATGAAGGGTCAAAGGTAATGTCAGACAGAGGAGGTAAAAAGCAAGCCCCACTCTTGGAGAATAAAATCTAAGAGTGGAAGCCTTGGGACTTTTACTTTTTATTCAAAGTGATTCAAGAACTACAGTAATGGGTTTCTAGCTTGAGCAACTATGTAAATAACAATTCTATTTACTGAAATATAGTAGATATCACCTAGAGCAAATGCTGCTAAGAGATCATCTAAGGTTAGAACAGAGACTACTGGATTGTGTAGCATGGAGATCACTGGTGACATTGACAAAGAAACTTTTTAGTAGAGTGATGGAGAGAAAAGCCAATTAGGATGAGTTGAAAGGGAATGAGAAGTAAGGAAGTAGAATGAAAGAAGTTTAATTGTAAAGGGTTGCAGAGAAATGGAATATGGCTAGGATGGGATATGGAATAAAGGCAGAAATTGTTTTTATAAGATGGGAGCTAATAGAACATGTTTGTTGATGAGAATAAATCAATATAGAGGGAGAAATTGATAATAAAAGAGAGAAAATGGATTGTTATCAAATCAAAGTCCTTGAAAAGGAGAAAGGGGATGGATTATAAAGTACAAATGGAAAGGCTGGAAAGCAATCATTTCAACAAGACAGAAGGCAAAGATCATGAGTACAGATGCTGATTGGCTGTAAATAGTGTTAGCAAGATGAGCAATGTGCTGCTATCTTCTACATGAGGCCTGGAACAAAGCGATCATGAGCTAAGGGTAAAGATAAAGAAGCGTATTAGTTACATTGCTGCATAACAAAATTATCCCAAAACTTAGAAGCTCATTAGATGATGTTTTCCTGGCAGTTTCCTAGATTTGGTCTTGCAAAGAAGACATTTCTTAAATTTAGCATTGTTTGCCTTCTGGAGAGGCTGGCCATTTTCAAGATCAATAAATTCTGGCTCCTTCATGTTTAACTGTCTTTCCTTTAGTATATCTCTCTCCTGTCACATTTTACCATAAGCAGCAAAAAGAAACCAGATGGTCTTTTCAACACTCTGCCTGGAAATCTCCTTAGCTAAATGATCCTGTTGGGGGTTGAATCATGCCTCCTACAAAGACACAGTCAAGTCTTAATCTGTATTCCTGTGGGCATGAACCTATGTGTAAATAGGACTTTTGAAGATGTTATATGTTAAGGTGTGGACTCATTTGTGAATAGGATCTAAGACACCATTCCAAGCTTCTAGAGGTTGCCTGCATATCTTGGCTCATGGAACCTTCCTCCATCTGCAAAGTCAACAATGGTGAATCTAGTTCCTTTAACACTTCAACTTTCTCCTGCCCCTTCTTCCATTGTCCCATCTCTCACTCTTTTTTTCAGACTGTAACCAGGAAAGGACTCATATTCAGTTTCAGATAATCCAGGATAATCTCCCCATCTTAAGGTCCTTAACCTTAAACACATCTGCAAAATACTTTTCCCCATGTAAGGTACACACATATTCATAGGCTCTGGGGACTAGGAGGTGGACATCATTAGGGGGCCATTAGTCTACCAACAATGAGGCTGAAGAAATTGAAGAGAAGCCCAGGTAAGAGCTAAAGGAGACCACTCATTTGCATCAGGTCAACATTGATTTAATTAACAGAAGAGGGAAATTTTTAACTTTGATTACTTAGTTTACTTAGTATTACATATAAGACTGGAAATGCCAAATAGTAAAGCAGGGCAAGAAAAGTAAGCAAAGAGTGGTGAAGAATCCAGAAAATACCACAGACAGACAAATCTCTGTGCCCTAAGATTTTTGCTGTGACTTGGTGGTTTCAAAGTTTGAAATCACAAACACACACAACCACATGACACTTCTCTTCAACAATATACCATATTTCAAAATAGCTCAAATTCCATATTTTCCATACAAATACAGTGTTCCATTCAGATGCCACCAGATGGCAGAGAAGAGCAGAGAATAGATTCCTAAATACAAAAAAAGCAAAACAAAGCAAAACTTTTCTTAGATCTGGTGAAGTCCAGTGCTCTGGATAGGAGACAAACCCAAACCTCTTAGAATAGAAAATCACCTTATTTTTAAGGCTTCCAGAGATATCAATTTCACAATTTTCCTCCAGCTAATATTTGGGAATCCTGTTCAAAATGTATACCAATACAACAGCCAAGATGAACTCAGAATATAGGTATATCCATAAGTCCAAAAAGAACTAAGAGTCATTTTAGCTTGAAAAGAATTTTCAAAAAAAAGGTGGAAAATGGCCCACTACATTCACCCTGACCTCCTTGAGGAAATTTAAAGGCTACCTCTAGTCTTCTCCCACTTGGCTCTCCCTCATGCACATCAAATTCAATTTGTCCCAAACTGAACTTACCATCATCCTTCTACACCTTCTTCTCCTTATAATCCCTATTTCAGCCAAGAATACCATCACCTTGGGGAGTGGATGTGGCTCAGGTAGTTTGGTACCCACCTCCCACATGAGAGATCCCGGGTTTGGCTCCCAGTGCCTCCTAAAGAAGAAAGAAGCAGACAACGAGCAAAAACAATGAGCAAACAGATGAGGGAGCCATCTCAGGGTATAGTATAAAAGAATACTATCACTCACCTTCAAGTCATCCTTGTTGCTTCCCTCATCCTCAACTTGTAAATACTGAATATTTTATCATCCCTCTTTTCTTTGTCTACTGGTTTAGAAGTTACATACAGTTTCTATTCTTTTAATGGTTAGCCTAGAAATGACCACATACATATTTAACTTATAAAAACTAAAGTTAACAAAAATCTTTATCCTACTCCTAGATGATATGAGAATCATTTAAAATCCTCCTCTTGGCTTATTATTATTATTAATTCTAATTTTTAAACCTATTAGGAAATTATTTCTGTTTATACAACCGGTATTTGTTTAGATTTATCCATATGTGTACCACTTTCTTTGCTCTTTTTAACTTCCTGAATCTCATATCTAACCCTGGGATCAGTTTTCTTTAGCCTTAAGTATATCCTTTAATTTTTTCTTTAGGGAGTATCTCCTAGACATGAACTATCTCAACTTTTTTTTTTTTTTTTTTTTTTGTCTGAAATGTTTCTTTTGCCCTCGTTCTTGAAAGATATATCTTTTCAGTATAAGTTCTAAATTGGCAATTATTTTATATCAGCCCTTTAAAATTTCCATTCCACTGCCATCTGTCCATTGTTGGTGTAACTGTCAATCTAACTATTAGCCACTTTTTTTTTTTTTTTTTTTTAACTCTGGTGCTTCTAAGATTTTTCTCTTTGCCTGCTTTTTTCTGTAGTTTTTTGGGATGTCTTTTGGAGTAGATTACTTCTTATTTATCCTGCTTGGATTACTGGATTTCTTTTATCTGTGGATTGGTGTCTTTCTTTCTCTTTTAAAAATTTTCAGTCTTTACATCTTCACGTATTGCCTCTACCCCATTATTTGTCTCCTTTCATTATGCAACCCCAAGAAAATGAATGATAATCTACTTATTCTATCTTCTACATATTTTTAATTTCTCTTCCATAATTTTCATCCTTTTATCTCTCTTTGTTACATTCTGGATAATATCTTCTGACCTATCCTCTAGTTTACTAATTCTCTCTTTAGCTTTATCTTCTGTCCAACCACTCCACTTAGTTATTTGGTTGTTTGTCATTTCTAGAAATTCTATTTGGTCCTATTTCACATATGCTCTGCTCCTTTTTATAATTTCCTACTTCTGGAAATATTTTCAGGCTCATGTTTTATTTATTTAATCATTGTAAGCATAGTTGTATTAGCTATGGAATTTATTATGTGGCAGTAACAAATGACTCCCCAAACCTCAATGTGTTACAACCACAAACATTTATTTTTTTGCTCTCTATATATGTTCACTGTGAGTCAGCTGCAATACTTATCAACATCTTTGCTCTGGAACCCAGGCCTCCATCTGAAACATTGATTGTCATGAGAAAGGGAAAGGAGAGTATGGCAAAGCACATGTTGACTCTTAAATCTTCTGGCAGGAACTGACATATGTCACTTCTGCTCACATTTCAAGTGCAATCCTTTTGTAGGGAAGGGAACCAAATTTTTGTAAATAATAAAAACTATCACAGTCCACCCATGTTATGATCAAATATTCAGTTTCCTCCCTGTCTCACATACAAATATACTTACCCCCTCATTAAGGGAGAAAATCCTAAAGTCCCAAACAGTCACTTCTTTGAGTTGAAAGCCCAAGGACTCTGAGTGATATGTCCTAATCTCTACATCTGGTCTAGATGTAGTTTGTTAAACCTAGATATCTATGAACTAATAATACAAGCTACCTACCTGTTCTAACCTAACCCAAACCATGTACAATATACAATAGTGGAACAGGGTCTGGATAATTGCAATATACAATCCCACACTGATCTGTACCAATTCCAAATCCCACAGGGAAGCCTATTACAAAAGGTTCATATTCTGGATGGGGGACTATTTATTGAATATGTCCTGATTTCACTCCCTAGGTGTGACTCCCCAATCCAAAGCACCTTTTGGAAGGGCATTCATTTTTCATTATTCTTCTTTGTCTCTGTGAAGAAGGCACTGGAAAATATTCCCACCTTAGGGACTGAACAGCTTTCTCTGCATGCTTCCTGCCCAGAAAAAGTTGGGAGCCAAAAATCACAGACTCATTTATTCCAGGCTTGAAGTTCTTTTGATATATAATTCCTTCTCAAATTCTCACATAATTTTTTTTTTTTAGGAGGTACTGGGGATTGAACCCAGGACCTCATACATGGGAAGCAGGTGTTCAACCACTGAGCTACATCCACTCCCCATCATATAACTTTTTATTTATTTATTTTCAATCAACTCCACATGCCAATCAACAGCCATATGCACAATTCTTTTCAAGACAATCCTCCTTCATTACAGTTAATCCAAACACTTGAGCCTGTCATGCTTCTGTGGGATAGATACAGCCTTTGCCTCATTCCTTGATCATTTTGTCAAACAAAGAGGACTTAATAAAAGCTACTTTAATCTATTCAGATTAAAAAATAAAAAAAAATTATTTCAACTTCAAAAAATAAAATAACACACAAAAGGCAACTCAATAAATTATGGAACCGTTACTTTACATGCAAGTCCTGAATTTCTGTATTTCCTTAATTTCCTTTCAAATTAAGGAATTATATTCTCTTTTTGCCTGCAAATCAGCTGGTTCTTCTCTGAGCTTCTCTCTTTCTTGTTCCTTATTTATCAAATGCAACCAATAGTAATTAACACATACTACAAGCATTCTATTTTCCCAAACTATTTTCCCACAAAGAAAACTACAGGCCTAGATGTCTTCACCAGCAAAATCTACAAGCATTCAAGGGAGAAATAAATTAATAATACACAAACACTTCCAGAGAATACACTCTCTAACTCATTTTATGAGGCTAGCCAAACCCTGATTCTAAAATCCACTAAGGACAGTAAGAAAAAGGAACTGTTTTATATTTATATTATATTAGGTATGATTATAGGCTCTTTGGATGATAGGGCATAACACAAAGACACTCAGGTGAAAAGAAGTCTTCATTACTTCCAGCTTTAAATGAGAGAAGGCTGCTACATAAGGCCACACAGGAAGTTGTACTTGGTGACAGGGTATCAGGAAGCTGGAACTGTAGGAGGCAGCTTAAGCATAGCAAATGAGGCAGGTTAGCTAGGTTTTCCAGGCTTCCTATGATTGCCTAATTTGAATAATTTTGCAAGTTCCAAGGTACTTGGCCCTGGGGCGATTAGGGAGGGTGCATAGTGGCCCCCAAGTGTGAAAGCCCAATAAAGGGAGTAGTTGGGGTATGGACACAGTAGGCTAGGCTGCTCAAGAAGGAGAATGGATGGGCTTTAACCCAGGGCCTTAAAGGGAAACTGACAGACCTCTAAGTTAGGATCTCAAAATTGTTTTGAGACAGGATCTCAAAGAAAATCATATTATAAGAACATAGATGCAAACTATCAAAACAAAATATTAGCACACAGAATAAACTGCAATATATAAAAGGATAATACATCATGATCAACATGGGTTTATCTAAACAATGCAGTGTCAGTTTAAGAGTAGACAATTCATTAATGTTATTCACCACAATAACAGATTAAAGGAAAAAAGAGATGATCATACTAATGTTGACAGAAAAATGTATGTGATAAAACTTACTTTCTGGGAGTGGATATGGCTCAGACAGTTAGGTGCCTGTCTCCCACATGGGAGGTCCCAGGTTCGGTTCCCAGTGCTTCCTAAAGAAGACAAACAAACAATGAGCAGACAACATGCAAAAACAACGAGCAGACAGCGAGCAAAAACAAAATGAGCAGGGAGCAGATGTGGCTCAAGCAGTAGGGCGCCTGCCTCCCACATGAGAAGTCCTGGGTTCAGTTCCCAGTGCCTCCTAAAGAAGAAACAGATGGTGCTCAGACTACAACCAAACAGACAAGCGAGCCATGGGAGGGGGTAATTAATATCTATTCAAGATTTTAATGAATTGGGAAAAGAAACGGATTTTCTTAAACTGTAAAGAGATATTTCCAAAAATCTTAGAGTAAATATTGTACTTAATGGTAAAATTTTTAAAGCAATGCCATTTAAAGGATGCTTGTGAAGAACACTTTTATTCAACAGTGTACTGGAGGGCCTAGCCAGCCCAGTAAGTAAAAGAACAGAGATAAAAAAAAAAAAAGAAACAAAACTATCATCACTTACAGATTATATGATTTCAAATATGGAAAACTCAAAATATTTTTAAGGACAAATTGTTAAATTAATAAGACAATTTAGCAAATGGCTGAATACAAGACCAATTGAATTCCTACACATCAGCAACAATCAAAAAATGAAAAAAAATTTAAAATACCAACTACGTTAGTATAAAACATATGAAGCATGTAAGAATAAATCTTAAAACATAAATATATGCCAACTTCTTCATTGAAATTATAAATTTTATTGAGATAAATTAAAGAAGACCTGCTAAATGAAGAGATATACCATATCCATGGAATAGAAGACTCAACTTTGTAAACATGTCAATTCTCCCAAAATGAATGACCTATTCAAGGCAATTCCAATAAAAATCACCAGCAGGTTTATTTGTAGAACTGGACAAACTGATTCTAAAATTGATATGGAAACACAAAGGAATGAGAATAGTCATGATACTCTTGAAGAAGAAAAGCAAAATGGGAGAACATAGTCTATGATAGCAAGACTAATAAACTAGAGCAATTAGTACAGTGTGATATTGACACAAAGGCAGACAAAAAGATAAACAGAACAAAATAAAGAGCCAGAAATAGGTCTAAGCATCTAGAGAATCTTGATAAATGACAGAAGTGGCACTGTGAAATAATGGGGAAAGGACTATCTTTCAAGTAAATAGTTCTGGATCAATCATCTATCTATGAAAACAAAATGAAATTGTACTGCTACCTTACACTGTACTAAAACTGAATTCCAAGTAGATTATAAACCTAAACATGAAAAACAAAACTAAAAAGCTTTAAGAAGGTTATATAGGAGAATATCTTCATGACCTCAGGATAAGAAATGAATTTCTTAAATAAAATATAAAAACACTACTTTGCAGTGAGACAGAAGATAATGAATAGATCAGAAAATGACAACCAAGTGAAAGGTTAGGATACACACAAATGGAATGAAATTCCATGAAGTTGGAAAAGAGTGGTCTGAAATGCCAATAGGGTGGTAGAAGTTTATGTACGCTGCCTTCCAACCCTATGGGCCCCAGATTATTGGAAAATAAACATTCTCCTCTTAAGAAGTCATCAACATGTTAGAGTGAGATGTTCCAGGGCTCCATCTTCCCACACAAGATGGAAGCAACAAGAAAGAACTAGCAGAACCAGCTAAATATAGAACTGCTGTTTGATCCAGCAATCCTTCCACTAGGAATATATCCAGAAGAATATAAAAACAGTGATGTAAACAGACATTTGCACACCAATGTTCATAGCAGCGTTATTCATAATTGTCAAAGATAGAAACAACCCAAGTGTCCATCAACTGATCAATGGATAAACAAAATGTGGTAAATACATATGATGCAATACTATACTGCTGTAAAAAGAAATGAAATTGGGACACATACAATAACATGGACACATACAATAACATAATTGAGGACATTATGCTGAGTGAAATAAGCCAGACACAAAAGGACAAATTTTGCATGGTCTTACTAATATGAACTAAATAGGAAGAATAAACACATGGGAAGTGGCTGTGGCTCAATCAGTAGGGCTCCCGTTTGCCATATGGGAGGCCCTGGGTTCGGTTCCCGGGGCCTCCTGGTGGGGGCAAGCCCGCCCGCACGGCGTGGTTGGCTGACCCAGCGAGCACAAGCAGCAAGGGGGGGATAAATGGGTAAATAAATAAAATCTTTAAAAAAAAAAAAAAAAAAGAATAAACACATGGAGATAAAACCTACTAAATGTAGAAGTCTTAATTAGCTTGACTGTAAAGGTGTGGAAATGGATAGAGTTGATGGTAACCCATTATAGTGAGTATAACCAGCATGACTGGTTTATAAATGGAATTGTGGCTGAAAGTGGTAGTTTAAGGATGTAAATGTTAATTGAAAGAAATCTAGAGAACAAGCTAAGACCTGAATAACATAGTGAACCCGGAGGTGGATGAGAATTGTGGCTATTAGTATAAATATAAGAATGTACTTCTATGAGCTAGAACAAATGAATATCACTATTACAAGGTGGTGAGAATATGGTGATGCATGGGAAAAATACAATTAATGTAACTTATGGACTATAGTTAACAGCAATATTGTATTATTCGTGCACCAATGTCAAAGAAGTTACTATATCAATGTTAAGGGTCAATAATGGGGGAGTATGGGATTTTTTTCTATTGGACTAAGGAAAACATTCAAAATTTTACCAAGGTGATGACTGCACAACTCTGTGATAAAAGTGAGAGCCACTGAGTGTACACTTTGAATAGACTGTATAAAGCATGGGACTGTATAATAGCAAACCATGTGGTGAAAGATGGACTGTGGTTAATGGTAGAAATATGAGAGTGTTCTTTCATGAACTATAACAAATGTACAATACTAATACATGGTGGTAATAATATGGGTGTATGGAAAAAACTATATCAAATGTAAGCTATGGACCATAGTTAGTGGTAATAGTCTGATCATGTTCTTTCATAATCTGTAACCAATATTCCACAACAATGCAAGGTGTTGGTGGAAGGGCGATGTCTGGGAATTCTGCACATTTTGCATGCTTGTTTTGTAAGCTTACAACTTTTCTAATAAAAAATATATATTAAAAAAGCAGTCTACAGTAGTTTCTAGATGCATTACTCAGTCTAGAATGAAGCTTAGAACTGACAGAAGATATTGGAGAAGGAGATTTTTAAGGAAAAATCATACAAAAATGGATTTGATACATCAAAGAACCTGATGAACATCTAAGTAAAGATATGCAATATACATTTAAAACTGTTGAGACTAGAGCAGGGTTTGGCAAACTCTTTCCGTAAAGGGTCAGATAGGATGTATTTTAGACTTTGAGGGCCACACAGTCTCTGTTGCAAATATTCAACTCTGCCGTCATTGCATGAAAGCAGCCATAGATATAACATAAACAGGTGAGTGTGGTTATGTTCCAGTAGAACTTTATGGATGTTGAAATTTGAATTTTCTACAATTTTCACATGTCAAGAAATACTATTCTTCTTTTGATTTTTTTCCAACCATTAAAAGTGTAAGAATTCATAGGACATAAAAAAAACAAGCAGTGGACTAGGTTTAGCCCACAAGCCATAGTTTGCTGACCCCTGGTCTAGAGCCCAGAAAAAAAGATGGAGACTTGGGTATCATCTGTATATTAGAAATAGTGGGAAACCATGCATAGTGTAGAGCAAGAGAAGATGACTGCTAAAACAGCCTTAGGTACAATAAACTTTGAGGGGAAGGGGAGCCAATGAAGAAGACTGAAAAAATGTACAGAAATTAAAGGAAAATAAGAGTTTAAAGAAGGTTTAGGAGAGAAGGACTCTTGCTGGTAGTAGTGATAGATGCTGCAAAGAAGTCAAGGCTGTGAAGACTTGTGGTAAGTAAGGCACTCAATGACTCTTAATCACAGAATTGACTTCTTCCATCTAAGAAAGTCTTCTTCAAATGGCCACACAACTTAGGAGAAATCTTCATGGACCATTTACAAAAGAAAAGAATTCCTGCCTAATCAATCAGATTAGTCAACTCTTCTCTAACAGTCAGTGAGGTGATATGTCATAGTTAGCTCTCACCCTGGACAAGAGAGCAAAGAGGAGACCAATGAATTTGGTAATGATAGATATCATTAGGGATGTTTGTGATTTCAGGTTTAGTAGGGGGCCAAAGCCACACTGCAGTTAGTTGCAGGGGAGATGAGGCCAGTGGAGGAAGCCTCATCTCTTACATTAGCAACTATGCTTTCAATCAGTTACATTATCAGGTACAAACATATCTCAGAAGAGATATTGCAGGTTTGGTTCCAGACCAATGCAATAAAGCATGTCACATGAATTTTTTCTTTTCCCAGTGCACATAAAAGTTATGTATATACTCTACTGTATTCTATTAAGTGTGCAAGAGCATCATGTTTTTTAAAAAACAATGTGGGGAAGCGGCTGTGGCTCAATCAGTAGGGCTCCCGTTTGCCATATGGGAGGCCCCGGGTTCGATTCCCGGGGCCTCCTGGTGGGGGCGGGCCCGCCCGCGCAGCGTGGTTGGCTGACCCGGCGAGCACAGGCAGCAAGGGGGGGATAAATGAATAAATAAATAAAATCTTTAAAAAAAACAAAACAAAACAAAAAAAACAATGTGCATACCTTAATTAAAAATACTTTTTTGCTAAAAAAATAAAATGCTAACCATCATCTAGGCCTTCAGCCAGTCGTGTTCTTTTTGCTGGTGGAGGGTCTTGCTTCATTGTTGATATCTGCTGACTGATCAGGGAGGTGCTTGCTGAGGTTGGGGTGACTGTGGCCATTTCTTAAAATAAGGTAACAATGAAGACTGTCGCATTGGTTAACTCTTCATTTCATGAAATAGTTAACTATTAATAGTACACTTATAATCAATTGTATCATTATACCACACTCATTCAAAGTGTTAATAATAGGAAAAACCGTGTGGTGGCGGGTGGAGTATATGGGAACTCTGTACTTTCTGCATGATATTTTTGTAAACCTACAACTTCCCTAATTAAAAAATATATAAAACAAAATATAAAAAATTTTAAAACAAAAAACAACTTTTCTTTCTCTCAAGTCATAATGAAGCATTTTTGAAATATGGAAAAAAAAAAAAAAAAGAACAAGCAGAATCATTTTCTCAAAGCTCTGGAAAATAGTTAAATGGTTGCAATAAGAGGATGAGTGCTGAATGAAGAAAAAGAATGGTTAAAAATGGTAGGAAAATCACATGGCACCCTTGCTTGCCTCTTTTCAATCCCCTTACTGGCTTGACATGGAGCTGGACCACACTCTCGGTGCAGGTCCCTGGTCCCTGTTCTGGAGGAAGCAGAGTAACCTTTGTGCACATACTAAGGTGCATGTGAGTCTGTGTCAATCTGTCTGGTGGCAGCCTGAAGGACAAAATCAAGACACTCATCACAGGTTCATTATCCCAGAACTTGCCCTGCATATAGAAGTGACTCAGAGAGCTCGTCAAAAGAATGCTATAGAACAGTCAAATCACACCTGAATGGGGCAAAAGATTGCCAGTTTGGGACATAAGTGTAGTGTCAGAACCATGAGGAAACACCATTTCTTAGTGGAAAGGGGACATTCTGATCCATGTAAACAGGGGAATTCCTAGGTCTACATGAGCATGCCCAGGACAAGATAAATGCTCAGAAAAGGCCAATGAGGACTCTACACATTAACCTTGGGTTATTCTCTAAACATTGTTAAGATGGTCAACAAGATGGTCAAGCTATAAAGAACAGTACTTACACAGTTATGCAAAGACTGAATAAGGTGTTTTCTTCTCTTGTTTTTAGTTTTATTTTGTTTAGTTAGCCCCTGGCTTTCAAGGAAATCTCTGTCATAACTCTAGGTGGATACAGCTTTAAGGAACAGGCACCTCAGTATCTAAATTCCAGAGATAACATGTTAAAATATCAAAATATTCAGGCTTCAAGAAACAAATAACAAGGATTAGAGCAGAAATAAATGAAGTAGAGAATAAAAATACAATAGAGAGCATTAGCAAAACTAAAAGTTGGCTCTTCAAAAAGATTTTTTAAAAATGATAAACCCTTAGTTAGACTGACAAAGAATTAGAGAGAAGATGCAAATAAATAAAATCATAAATGAATGTGGGAGCATTACTACTGACCCCACAGAAATAAAAAGGATAATGAGGATACTATGAACAACTGTGTGTCAAAAAATTGGACAATCGGGAAGCGGCTGTGGCTCAAACAGTAGGGCTCCCGTTTACCATATGGGAGGCCCCGGGTTCGGTTCCCGGGGCCTCCTGGTGAAGGCAAGCCCGCCCGCACGGCGTGGTTAGCTGACCCAGCGAGCACAAGCAGCAATGGGGGGATAAATGAATAAATAAATAAAATCTTAAAAAAAAAAAAAAAAAAAAAAATTGGACAACCCAGATAAAATAGATACATTCCTGGAAACACACCAACAACCTACACTGACTCTAGAAGTAATAGAAGATCTCAACTGACCAATTACATGTAAAGACATGGAACCAGTCATCAAAAACCTCCCAACAAAGAAAAGCCCAGGATCCTGTGGCTTCACAGAGGAATTAATACCAATCCTGCTCAACTCTTCCAAAAAATTGAACAGGAGGGATCATTACCAAACTCATTCTATGAGGTTAACATCACCCTAATACCAAAGCGAGATAAAGCTACTACAATAAAAGAAAACTACACACTAATTTTTCTCATAAATATAGATGCAAAAAATCCTCAACAAAATACTTGCAAATCAAATCCAACTAAAAGAATTATACATCTGGGATTTATCCCAGTTAGGCAAGAGTGGTTCAACATAGGAAAATCAATGTAATACACCACATTATTAAAATAAAGGGAAAAAATCACATGATCATCTCAATTGACACAGATTTTTGTGTCACAAAATCTGTGTCAAACACAGAATGTTTGACAAAATCCAACATTCTTTCTTGATAAAAACACTTAGAAAAATAGGAGTAGAAGGAAACTTTCTATATGATAACAGGCATGTATGAAAAACCCACTGCTAACATCATATGCAATGGTGAAAGACTGAAAGCATTTCCTCTAAGATCTGGAAAAAGACAAGGATGCCTACTGTCACCACTGTTATTCAACATTGTACTAAAAGTTCTAGCCAAAGCAGTTAGGCAAGAAAAAGAAATAATAAGCATCCACATTGGAAAGGAAGAAGTAAAACTTTTACTATTTACAGCTGACATGATCTTATATATAAAAAGTCTGAAAAAATCTACAACAGTTACTTAAGCTAATAAATGAATTCAACAAAGTGGCAAGGTACAAGATGAACACCCAAAAATCAATAGTGTTTCTATACACTAGTAATGAGTAATCTGAGAAGGAAATCAAGAAAAAAAATTCCATTTACAATAACAACTAAAAGAATCAGGCAGTGTAAAAAAAATAAAGGATTACTTTTACTGACATTTAATAATCAAGGGTCAAATTTAGCCATCAGGGGAAGCAGATGTGGCTCAATCAGTAGGGCTCCCGTTCGATTCCCAGGGCGTCCTGGTGAAGGCAAGCCAGCCCATGTGGCGCGGTGAGCTGACGCAGCAGGACGATCCAGCAATGGGAGACAAGCAGACACAGAAAAACGCACAGCAAATGGACACAGCGAGCACAAGCAGCAAGGGGGGGGATAAACGAATAAATAAATAAAATCTTTAAAAAAAAAAAAAATTTAGCCATCAGTTCATAGAATTCTTCTTGTAGAGTGAAGAAGATACCCGTATCCCTATTAAACTTTATCCCTCAAATTGGAGTTGGAAAGGACCTAATGGATTATGGAGAAGGGGAGAGATATAAGATGAAGTTGGAGAGGTAGATAGAAACCAAATCAAAGAAGAATTTGGATTTTATAAAGCTTCAATTAGACACTGTTGACAGGCTTTGGTAAAGAAGTGACATGATTCAGCAGATTTTTCAAAAGTCATCCTGGTGAAGTATGGAGAAACAGTTGGAAGGAGGTAAAGAAAATGTAGGGAGACAAGTAACTATACTGTAGCTTTAGTCCAGGTGAGAAATGATGATGGATTGAACTAGGATAAATAGATTAGCAATAAAGAGAAAAAGGATGGATTTATGAAGCATTTTGGAGAGGGTAATCCTCTAAAATGCTAAAATTGGTTATATTATAGTGGTGATATTAAGATTATTTTCCCCTCATTTTTATTTCCCAAGTTTTAAAATAATGTTCTTATAAAGTTTTATAATTAAAAAATTTTTTTACTTTAAAATAATTAAATTCTAAAATAAAAAAATAAAATAATTCTAAGCAGGTCCATGCCTAACATTTCAGGGTCCAGGGCAATAGTACAAATGAAAGCCCATACCATATCTCTAAATATTTAAAAGTTATGAAACAAATGGACAATCTGTTGAATACACATACCTTGACAAAAATAGAAAAATGTGTAAATCTATGTTTTATAATGACTAAAAGTTGACAAAATATCAGAGACAATTGAATTTAAGTATTATTGGACATGTCTGGATATAATGTTGATGAGTTTGCAATGTCTGGATAAGTAATAAAATAAAAATATACATAATTCATAAATTATGATATTTATTCCATAAAATATATATTTCTTGTTTCAAGCTCATCAAAATCATTAAATATGTTGTTATAAACAAGCTTTCTCATAATTTGTGTGGTATCACCAGTAAGGATCTAAAGAATTAAAAATAAAAAGTAATTTTACTCAAAGTGTATAAAATTTGAAGATATGTTCATCAAAAATGGATATCAAATATGAAAAACAAAAAATTAAAATTATTTTCCTAATAATCGCTTTTAAATGTTATATTTTTCTAAAATATTAAAATTATTTCTATAAAGTAAAAGGCAAAATACAAATTATAATTAACAAATATTTTAAGTAAAATTATTATAATAAAGTTGAAATTTATATATAATTTTTTAAAAATTAATTAAATCCTCTTGTGTAATTTATAAAAATATAAATACAATTCTACAGTTCAACTTCATCTATTGACAATATCAGTACTTAGTATCACACGTGTGGACCTTCATATAAAATTTAAGAACAATATGAATTGTTTAATATTGCAAAGTGTTCCTCAGCTGCCATGGGCAACTGTTGTAAATATCATCCTAAACTGTGAATATCTCCAGAACCACAAATTGTAATACAAAGAGAAACAAGAAAATGAGTGCTCAGCAGTACTAGGAAATGATACTTCATTATGGAAGAATCTATTCCATTTGTGCTGAGTTAATTAATTTGTCTATTCTCTGACCTAAGAACTTCTACCACTCAAATCCTCCCCACATTCCAAAGCAGTGTCCATTATCAGCATCAACAGCCCCTAACCTTTATGATATTCAGACACAATCACCTTTCATTTCAAGAGCAAAGGGCAAATGATGGGGAGAATTTCACCTGTAGCCTGAATGGTGTTAGTCACCAGAGTGGATGTTTAATTACAAGTTGTATTCTGTCGGTGCTGAGTGCTGGAATCAAGTGACACCTACTTTTTGAATGTGTACAGTGTGTGGGCCCTCTAAGTGCAAAGATTCAGGGCAGGAGCCTCTCTTGCCCAGTTCTTAAGATGGTACTCTAAGCTTGAACGAGAAATAATTAATCTAGGATTGATTGAAAACTAAGAGAAAAAACAACTCCAGCAAGTTAATAATAATGGCTTTTCCTTTTAAAATCATATATAATAAAGAGAGCTGTTAACAAAGTCAAGAGTTCTTGAGGGAAGCAGATGTGGCTCAACCAGTTGGGCACTTGCCTACTACATGGGAGGTCATGCGTTTGGGTCCCCATGCTTCTTAAAGAAGACGAGCAGATGCCACACCCACTGCAACAAGCAGATACCTAAATGAGCAGATGCCACAAGCCAGCAAAAGTTTCAGCCCATGGGGAGCCATTGGGCACTTGCCTTCAATGTGGGAGGTCCTGGGTTCGTTTCCTGGTCCCAAAGTGATAAGGCGAGCAAACTGAGCAGACAGACGAGAGAACCATCTAGGGGAGGGAAGCGGTATAAATTTTAAAAAATAAAGTAAATAAATAAATCTTTAAAAAAAAAAAAAAAAGAATTCTTGAAAGCGCTAAGGACAGCTCTGGCAGGGTGAGTAAAAACAGGAAGCCTTTCTTTACCAAGCTTCTGCCCTAACTAATCAATTATAACAAAAAAGACTAGGACTTTCTTAATTTAGAACACACTACTCATATTTTTCAAGATATTTTTCAAGCTTGATTTTCCCTAATATGGTAAAAGTATGGGCTCCGAGAATCATTGTTTTAGTTTAAGCTTATTAAGGTATATGTGGTGGTTTGGAACTGTATGTACCCCCAGAAAATCATATTCTTAAAGCTAATCCATTCCTGTGGGTGTAAACATATTGTAAGTAGGACCTTTTGATGAGGTTACTTCAGTTAAGGTGTGGCCCAGGGTGCATCTTAATCCTCTTACTGGAGCCCTTTATAAATGCGACAAATACAGAGAGAGGAAGAGAAAGCCACGAAATGAGAAGCTGAAAGCAACAAAACCCAGAAGAGAAAGGAGAGACCAGCAGATGCTGCCATGTGCCTTGCCATATGGAAATGAGTCCAGGATTCCTGGCAGCTGGTCTTTGGGAAGAAAATATCACCTTGATGATGCCTTAATTTGGACATTCTCATGTCCTCAAACTATAAGCTAATAAATTCCCATTGTTAAAAGCTGACCTATTTCATGGTATCTGATTTAAGCAGGCTAGGAAACTAAAACAGTATATAAGATTAAAGAAAATAAAATGCATCTTCTAACTAAAAATAAAGCTTTCAATATGATGAGAGGGCAGATATCAAAGCAGCAAGGACTCTAGAGCAATGGGAGAAATCAGAGAGGCTTAGTTCTTTCTTTAGGTACTTTTATCAACTACATTCCCTGCTGCCCAAAGCTATTAGCTTATAAACTAACTTAAACAGAAGTGAATATTAACTGGAGGCATACAAAACCTTAATGTTTAGTAAGTTTTATCACCAACAAGGACAGCACAGAGAGACATATTTCCAACATTTCATGCTTAAAAACACAAATTAAACAAACAAACAAAAACCCTTGTTTTTACAATTATGAAACTAATATGTGCTCATTATAGAAGACTTGGAAAAATACAGAAAAGTATAAAACACTATAACTTATAACATTCACCCATAATTATATCCCCAGAGACAAATCATTGTTAACATTTTAGTGTTTTTACCATGTTTTGTATATTGTTTTACAAATTTGAGATTATATTGTATCCAAGAATTTATATCATGCTTTTTTTGTTTACCTTTATACCATTAAAATTTCTCATGTTATTTTATTTCTTCCTAAATATCACTTTCAAAGGCTGCATAACAATCTATCATATGAGTAAATTCTAGTTTGCTTAACCATTCCCCTCCTGTTGCAGGTTTAAGTTGATTTTTTTGTTTTTTTACTACTATAAATAACACTGCAATGAATGTCTTTGTGTGTTAATCTTTACCTGCATTTCCTAGTATTTCCTTAGGGTAGATTTCTAAAACCAGAATTACTGGAAACAAAGAAATATTTTTTAAGGCTCTTGGATGTTTGTCCTCAATTTGTTTCTAAAAAGGTGTTCCACATTATATTTCCACCAATAGCATATCATTCTACATTATCATCAATATAGGTTATCTTCCTTTTTTTACTTTTTTCAATGTTTAATTATTTGATAGATGAAAATGATAATTCATTGCTGTTTTGTTTCCCATTTCTCTGACTGTTGGTAAAACTGAACTTTTTTTTTCAAGTATCTTATCTTTGTTTAATTATTTATATCATTTGCCTATTTGGCTATTAGGATTTTAGAGTTTTCTTGTCAATTCATATGTATGCTTCATAATGAAAAATACCGTCTTTTGCATCAGATTTATTTCCACCATTTTTGTGTGTCTTAGATGACAGTGGTTTTCTGAAAATGGAAGTTTAAAATTTTTTTTTAAGATTTATTTTGCTTATTTATTTATCCCCCTCACTGCTGGCACTCTTGTCTGCTCTCTGTGCCTGTTCGTTATGTGTTCTCTGTGTCTGCTCATACTTTTTTTCTTTTTTTTTTTAGGAGGCACTGGGAACCAAGCCTGGGACGGCCCATGTGAGAGGGAGGCACCCAATCGCTTGAGCCATATCTGCTTCTGCTTGCTGTGTCTTTTTTTTTTAAGATTTTATCTATTTACTTTATCCATTTTAAACCCCTCCTTCCCCATTTGCTGTTTTGTGTCCATTTGCTGGGCAATTCTCCGTGTCTGTTTCCTGCCATCTCTTCTCATCCTCCTCCTCCAGTCTTCGATCCTGGAGACCTCCGATGTAGGAGAGAGGTATTCTGCTGCCTGCGCTACCTCAGCTCCTGGCTTCTGGAGCTTTCGGAGCATCTCGTCTTGTCTCTCCCCTGTTACGTCATCATCCTGCTGCATGGCTCCCGGGGCCCGACAGCTCAGCGGCACACAGAGCCTGGCAGCCCATGCGCCTTCTATATATATATTTTTATTTTACCAGGAGGTCCCAGGGATCGAACCCAGGTCCCTCCATATGGCAGACGGATGCCCAACCATTTGAGCCACATCCGCCCCCGCTTGCTGTGTCTTTTGTTGCATTTCCTCGTTGTGTCATTGTGTTGCATCATCTTGTTGCGTCAACTCACTGTGCCACCCTGTTGCGTCAGTCTGTCGTGTCAGCTCACTGTCTTGCTCATCTTCTTTAGGAGGCACATTTTATTAGCCCCTCAACACTTGTTTACAGCAGACTATAATAATTCTCTGTTGGTACCTGTGTGAGGAAAAATGACTATAAGTACTAACTTTAACCCAAACATCCCCTTAAAAACTAAAAACTAAAAAAAAAAAAAAAAAAAGCACTTAAGGTTTCTCCATTTCTCAATATCCCACACTCATTCTAGAATTTCTTTTGGAAGGGAAGCAGGAATAGGAAACAATAATCTCTGCTCTTAAAATTTTACCAAGGAAAATTCTAAAAATCAACAATAACTACCACTATTTGAATATCTATTATGTACTATCATTAATCTTAAAATAATCCTGCAAGAAAGGTAGCAATAGTCACCATTAGAAAAGGAGTCAATTGGTTTTGGGGAAAATTCCCCTATATCCTTGCATATGCACTTGCAATAAATCATCTTCTCATTGAAAGAAATGCTTCTTCTTTGTAGGGCAGGATTGGGCAGACTGTTCTATTGGAAATAGCCATGCTTATGGTAACAAATTTAGGCAATCATGACAGGGCTCATGCTGCTCTGGGATGCAGACCCCCAGAGCAGACCTGATCCATGTCTCATCTGATGCAGGGTTTCCCCAGATCCTTCAGCTCCATGTCTAGTAGTTGTTCTGGGATTTTCTTGAAGGTTGGAGGATGGAGGTTCTGGGTGAAGTTTCTGCCATGGGCAGACACTGGGTGCTTTATGGAAGGAGATTCTAAAGCTGAGACTTTTCCTTGGCTATGTAAGTGAACATAGGTCTAACTTTGTGTTGGTATGCTCCTTCTAAGGGTACTGTTGGATTTTTAGTTGACCCAATCTCATGAATATGGACCTGGTGGGTTTGAGTCCCATTATCTGTGATCTCAGATTTGGGGTTCCCCTGGTGATTAATTGCATTTTTTAAATTTGTAGTTGGAGGAACCTGTTGATTTTGAGGAACTCCTGTTAGTGAATTTTATTGGTATTGTCTAGCTATGGAAAAATCTAATAATGTGCCAGCTATGTCTTTTGGGTTGTATATTAGATGATAGGTTTAAATGCAGAAGGTACCCACTTAAGAAAAATAAAATTGTTTTCTATTGCACTGTTGCCTGGTCACAGTATAAATTGGATGGTCCTGAAAAGGAACCAAAAATGAGTCTTTAAATTTCACTAATATCTTCCAATTGAACCTATATTGGACTAGGTATTTAAAATGAAGAAAAAATTATGTTTGCATATAATCAAATTGAGTCATTATTCTGATCATTTTGTTTAATTTTGATGGTGATTCTATGTTTTAAGAGGTTTCCTTGAGACAGCTACCAAAATCAGTTTGGCAACTTAAGTATGTAAGGTTTTTAAAACATTTTTCTTTATTAATGAAAAGAAAGTAACTTTGTCCTAAGATAAAATAATTAGTTTTTAAGAAGGAATAAACTAGCTGGAATATGGGTCTGTAAAGAAAAATTCCTCAGCTTTCATTAGAGGTCAAGTTTAGAGAAATCTGTGCTTCAAATGACAAAGAGCACTGCTAAAATAAATACATTTATGAAAATTAACATTATCAATGTATTCAAAGTTTAATACAAAATGGAAAATATATTACAAAACTGACAGCTCTTAAAACCTGTGTAAACTGTGGAAGAATTAAAATGAGATGTTATTTTGACAATTAAAAAAAAAAGGAGTCAAAAGCTCAGAAAGAAGCTCAAAGTCACTCAGCTAGGTATATGGAGAATCTGGATTCAGACCTAGCTTTGTTCAGCTCAAGCTGCATCTCAAAATCATCACCAGTGTCACAGACAACTGAGATGATCTCTTAGTATGCACTAAACATGTGGCCAATGTTAGTTCTTGCCAGCATTCTATGTATGGAAAATATATGGTTTTCAACAAGTCCTGCAATCTTCCAAATTTGCTACTCTCTATACTTTAAGTACAAACAGGTAACAGGAATACTACTAAAAAGGTGACTGGGGAAAGAAGAGATAAAAGCTACTGAACTTAAGGAATACTTTGATCACACCTGCTCTTCAAGTTCCTACAGAGGGGGAGATTGGTTTCCACTCCTGTAGTACACGGCCCCACCCCACCCTACCTCTTCCTCCACCCAGCCAGTGACCTGGCAAGGTTCTATAAAACACAGATACACAGATACACAGTTTCAAAGGTGCTGTTTGCCTGGGCCCAGAATTGAACCCAGGACCTCGTGTGTGGGAAGCTGGCACTCAACCATTGAGCCACATCAGCTTCCCTGCATTGTTTTTTTTGTTTTGTTTTGTTTTGTTTTCATTTGTTTTGCTTGCTGTTTGTTTTCATTCTTTCAGGAGGCACCAGGAACCGAACTTGGGACCTTCCATGTGTGAGGTGAGTGCTCAACTGCTTAAGCTACATCTGCTTCCCTGCCTGGATATGAGTTTTATTGGTTAGTTTGGTGTTTTGGGTGGGGGAACAGAATTGATTTGCATGGCTTAGTTCTAAAATTTGGGGCTCTAGGAAATATTTCAAAATGTTGCTGGTCTACCTACTATCTATGCAAGAAATATTTTCAGTCATACCAATATTCTACAGCCTTGTTTCTTAATGTCTTCCAACACCCTCACAGTAAGGAAATATTTCTTACATTTGATCTAAAGCTTACTTATTCAGTCTTTTGTAACAATGTAGAATAACCCCCTTCTTGTAAAAATTTTCCTAATACAGGAAGAGAGGTTTTCAATCCCCATGTCTTCATTTATAGTCCATAACCCAGCTCAGTTGTTGGCAGTTTCAAAGTGATTGATACAAATCTTAAATTTATAATCTATACTTTTCTAGGGGACATTAACTTCAATTTTAAAATAATTTTATTAATTGCATAAATTATAACAAAATCAGGAATAGCTAACTGATAGTAAATCCTTTAAGAACAACCATTAATGTTTACTAATAATTTTGCAGGAATATTTAAATCAAATGTCTGAATTTGGCAAAGCTAATTTTTAAAAAGTATAAATATGATATGTCAGGAAATGCCACAGATTTTCAAGATGCACTCATTGTATCTCTACAAAAAGACTTCG
Source organism: Tolypeutes matacus (assembly GCA_026826555.1). Taxonomy (NCBI): domain Eukaryota; kingdom Metazoa; phylum Chordata; class Mammalia; order Cingulata; family Chlamyphoridae; genus Tolypeutes; species Tolypeutes matacus. Next base: position 3,003,998 of record JAKSZT010053821.1, on the reverse strand, counting down.
AGTGACATTTTGAATGTTTTTAAACAGCTCCATCTAATCTCACTGCTGCTGGTGCTTCTGGCTCCTCCTTTCCAGTGCTTCACAGTGACTTTCAGAGCCTACTGGGTTCCAGAGCTTGATCATCTGTGTAGTTATTCCAACCTCAGGGAGCAGCTTCTGAAATGAAGCTATAGATTGTTTGGTGGATAAATAAGCCAAGAAGGATGAGAGGGATGTTGTTGTGACTTGGAGAGGTGGCTAACATGTCATCTTTTGACAGAGAAATAAACTGAAATATGGAAATGAAGAGAGAAAGCATGTTGAAGATGAAAAGAAGAGCAACAAGGCTTGACATTTTCCAACAGGTAAGAAATTGGGAAACAAACCTCTAAAATGCTAAAGAAAAATACTGCCAATGTATATTTTGAATGTGCATTTCATGTTAAAATATTCAGTTTTAAAATATGTGAAAATCATTAAAAATTGGAGCTGCAGTGCTTTCAGGCCTAATTGTACCAGAAGTCTTCTTATATGATCTGAAAAACAACCTACAACTTTAGAACACACCATTTTAAGAAAAGTATCAAAAGAAATGACCAAAAGCTAGTATTGGCACAAGGGATTTTAATTACTTTATGTTTGTCTGTTTGTAAAGAAACTTAAAAACCAGGTACTTCAGGTACATTTATTTTCATTGGCAGAAAAGAAGGGAAAGTTTAGCTTTCCTTTCTTGATGCAATTAATGTATTGTTTTCTTGTTTTTCTTTTTCTTTTTTGTTATCATTTTTAAAAAGAATTCAAAAATCTCAACATCCCCAAATTGAAAAGTTCTATTATGAAACTTCAAAGAAAATTAAAACCAATTCAGACAATTTGTATTGACTTGATTTTAAAAATGACTTTTGGGCTCTGGGAAATGAAATGTGGATACATTTTCCACTGACATTTTATATGGAAGCAGGTTGTCAAATTCAAGGGGAAAAACCAGATGAACCATCTCCAGCAGAGAAAATCAAAGTACATATAATAATGGAATGGATGGCTCAAATGTTATCCCCAAATCTTAAAAGATAGCACACACTTCTGCATTAGACAGAAGTGAAATTTGATTTTTTTAGAACAGGTCAATAGTTGAATAGGATAAAGAATTTGCAATATGTTAAATAACCAGGACAACTTCAATTTTTAATAAAGCTGTAAAAGAGTAAGCATTTGTTCCTTGATGCTTCTTGTGATTACTTAAGATAGTACTTTGTTCTTAGGGAAAGCTTTAAGACAAGTGTAGTTCTATTTGTTTTCATGGAACATAAATGATTTGGCTGATTTTTTTAAAAAAAGGAAATGACCAAATAAACTAAAAACTTTGCTTTATGTATGTTTTAGAAGGTAGAAGTCTTATTCCTGCCTCTCCTACTAACTATGCAATCATGAATAAGTCACTGGATGTTAGCAAAATCAGAATTAAAGTAACATTCCTATCTAGAGTACAGGACTGCTGGAGAGATCTAGTAAGACAGCCACCTTGTTAGCAAATGAATTCTTGATGAATTAATTAACTAATGGGACAGTACTTTGAAAATCATTGTCTTAAATAACTGTGAGATATTTTTGCATTAACATAGCCATAGGATCTGTATTCCTAGAAGTATAAGGGAAGGCACAGAGAATTCTATGTGGGGATGCTTGCAGTGAGATCCTATCCAGGAAGAGGACAGCAGACCAGGCAACTTGGAAAGGCAGCCTCTCCCAGCCCCAAGATTCTTCAGCTACCACAAAGCAAACTTTATGCTCCTCCCGTACATACTCACAAGGGAGGGTGGGCCAAAACTTCACTCTGCCAAAGCCACAGACTCCCTGAAGTTACATAAGGAAAAAAAAATTTTTTTAATAATAAAGATAAAATATTCTACTCACCTGCTTTTAAAGTTAAGAACAGGAAATACAAACTTTATTCAAGAAACATAAAACAGGAGGCGGCAGAAAATAGTGGAAAGAGGAGGGAACTCTCAGAGAGCCAGGAGACGAGGCTGTTCCATCAGGAAGGAACAGCAAAGCTGCGACATCCGTCAAATGGAAATGACTCTAAAGCTCAAAGCACTGTGACACCGAAAGAAATATAACAAAAATCTGAACTATGCCTTAGATTCTCTGCGTTATGGTCAATTAGAGGGGGAAAAGGGGGAAAGGGGGAAACAGAAGAGAATGAAACAGAAAGAAAGAGACAAAGGAAGGTAAGGAAAGGTATGGAAAAGTCACTAAAGGGCACAGACACACAAATTCTATTCCTCCCCCACCCCTTAAACTGATTTGTATGAATAGAGACAGAAAGAGGCAGACACTAACAAAAGTACATTCAGGCATAGAAAGGAATATGTACATGGAGACCTTGATGCAGTTATGCTCTTATTTTGTCATCTTAAAGCTTTTAAACACAAAACTACCAAAAATGTTAAATGTAATGTACTTTCGCATTAAAAGGTATAAATGGATCTAGTTCAAGGCCTTTTCCTCATGCTCTAGATACAATCAAGTTAAAGGCTGAAGATTATCTACTTTTGTCATATACTCATATTTTTGAACAAATGTCACTTGGTAATTTGAGATCTCACACCCTTAGTCATTTCCAACCAAACAAACCAAAGATGAAAAACTTTCCTGAAACAGAAATAGATGCCAAGAATTTTTCTTTTTTTTTTTTTTTTTAGGTACCGGTGCCAGGGATTGAACCTGGGACCTCATATGTAGGAAGCTGTTGCTAAACCACTGAGCCACATCCCAAGAATTTCTTTTTTTTTAATGTATCAGGGCTTAGCATTATTTTGCTTCCACTCAGTCAAGATTTAAATATTTTAATTTAACAGTTCACACATATGCAAAGTGTAACTCCTACATTCCTATTTAAAGTCCATCTTTCAGAATTTTATTATTAATCTTCTCTGTGTTGTGTACAGGGCACTGGACAATGTAACTCTGGTACTCACCCCGCCTTTTTTCCCTCCCAGTTGAGGCCCTTGTGATCTTCTGGATTTTCTGAACTCCATGCCTCTATAAGAATTTATAGACTGGGTAACTAATTTGTACTTTGCTACTAATCAGCATAGAGGAGAGGAGAGAAGTCTCTACCTAGTTTCAGACCTGCTTTTGCCAAAAAGAATTCTGCATCGTGCCCTTGGGGACTTGAGAGTAGATGGTGAGTGAGCCCCATTCACAATAAAGGACAGCCCAGATCAACAATGGGAAACACAGCGCTCCTGATTCTTATTGCCATCTCTATTTTCAATCTGCTAGGAACTCTGCAAAATTGTGCGAATTTTCACTTCTATAAAGAGAAGACTTATTCAGACCTATCTTTGCAAGATCCACAAGAAGCTTTTCTTTCTTGTAGACAACGATAGCTGAGGGAAAAACAAGGCCTTGCTGGTTTTGTTTGGTTTTACCTAAGATCTTGAAACTTGGTTTCTCTATCTATGAAATGGAAATATAACAATCTCACCCCTTCCAACCAAACTTTAGGTTGGAAAAATAAATAGTACAGCAGATATGAACACTCATAGCTCTTTGGAAGATGGGGGTTAGATCAATTCAGTCCAAATGACTAGATATTCAACATGGATAATAATAATGGTAATGAGTACCTGAGTCTGCAGTGTTTAACAGTTTATAAAATTTTCAAAAAAAACATTATTTCATTGGCCCTTATAATAAGGTATGAAGTAGAGAGAACATTAAAAATTTTTATTTTATAGCAGGAGAAACTGAGGCCCAGAGAAGCAGAGTGACTTGCCCGTAATCAAACAGCTAGTTAGCAGTAGGGCAGGTCTCCTGCTAGTATTCATTCTAGCAGACCAAACTATATATAGCTATTGCTTACTTCCTTCTCATTCCTTTCCTCCTCCAAATGAAGCTTGCTTGATAGAAGGCCTCTAATTAGCAATGACAAGCCCGCTACGAATTCTCATTTATATTTCCAGCCAATAAATTGTCAAAAAGAGCTTAAATCTGCCTTGCCATTCCCTTCTAGCCATCTATGGACCCTGGGTCTATTGAACCCCTGAATCATCCAAACCCTAAACCTTCATTTTAAATACCACTGTTTATAAATTTTGTTATTTCTCCTTCTCACCACATCTCATCTGAGCCACAGAGCAGTTCCTTTGGTCTTTATTTATAAAATACACTGTCTTTATCAACAGTTTCTATTCATCTGTGGGATTTCTATGGTGTGCATCATTGTGGTATCTATTGTTGAAACCATAACAGACATGGTAAGTATTCTTTCTTTCCACTAAGACTGTTAAGCCTTTGAACTCAGGGAGAATGTAAGAGCAGGTCAAGGTAATTTGAAATAACAAACAGTTCATTTCTTTCATTTCTTATTGCTCCATTCCCTTTATCAGTGTTTTTCATGTTGTTTTCCTCAAATTCCTAAAGAATAAACCAAGATGAGGAGTATATTTGTCTTTTCTTTGTCTGCCTTCTTTCAATGTACCCTATTTGGGTCAGAAACCTCAGTACATAGAAAGGTGAGAGTCCATCAGGTCTTTTGTGTATCCTAGTAAGAATAATCCCACTGAATATGACCACCCCAAACCATGCTGAGCCATGGGACAAGGACTCCCCTTTCCTCTCAAAGTCGGAAGAAGAAGGGACATGGAGGAAGCGAAAATTGGAGGAGTGCTTTCTAAATAAAGCCAATTCTGTGTAAGAGGTCACTAGGCACCGGCTGCCATGCCTTGATCCCTGCTCAATGTGCACAGGAACTGTCTTGCTGAGCATGGCTTCAGCCCCAGAGAGTGGAGGAAGTGAAAAGAAGGGAAAGGATATGCTATTCCATAATTGGCATGTTCTTTGATTCCAGCCCACAGACTACAGGCTGTGGACTAGCTCTGGGCAGTTGGAGCAGTCAGATTTTATTCAACATATATTTTGAGCACCTCTTCTGTACTCTATGTTGGGACTAAGGGACACATTCAGTTGTTTGATCTCATTTAATCCTCATGACAACTCAGGTAGGCATTATTTATCCCGATTTTACTGATGCGGAAACTGAGGGGAGGTGTAAGTGACATATCAAGTCATATACACAGTAACTAATGATGCTCAAATTGGAACCCAACTCCGAACACAGTGCTCCAGGCTGCACACCATAATCCTTACCCTGATGGCTCTTACAGTCCACTGGAGCATGTGGGTGCATACCCAGATGACTGTGAAAGAAAAACAAAACACAGAAAACAAAAGGTAATAGTGATGGAAACTTATGTTTGTGCTTCCCTATACAGTTAACAGGATGTTGTCACATTCCCTGCCTCACTGGTTCTATAGGCTATATTGATGGGACAAATAAAACCCCATGAGATGAGAGGAAGGCAACTTTACAGAGACCCTTTAGATATCTGTCTATGTCCTCCCAGAGACAACATCCTATCTAATGAATTATCCAGATTTTAAGGGCTTGCATTAATATTCTGGATTCTGTTTGGTTTTTCAGGGTCTCAGGAACATGCCCAAGGCAACCACATGTTTCCATCAAGCACATACAGAGTTCAAGGAAGATTAAAAACTACTGATTACTCATTGGAAGCCTCAGAGCAAAGTGCTTCCCAAGAACTGATGGCCAAAATTTAAGCTTAGAAATACAAATACAAAATACAACTGAGGTTAGAAAAGCTCTCCTTACAGCCTGACACAATGGAACTTTCCCTAAGCCATACAGCATCTCACAAAACCAGTGCAAAAAGCAACAACTCTGCATTTTTCTACTTTGAGTCATGTCGACCCCCTTCTCTAGCCTTACTCCTATTACTCATAGTCTATACTGTGGTCTTAATCATGGGCCTTTTTGGAAACCTCTCCCTTATTATCATCATCTTTAAGAAGCAGAGAGAAGGTCAGAACGTCACCAATATATTGATTGCCAACCTCTCTCTCTCTGACATCTTAGTTTGTGTCATGTGCATCCCTTTTACTGTCATCTACACTGTGATGGATCACTGGATATTTGGGGATGCCATGTGCAAACTGACCTCCTATGTGCAGAGTGTCTCCATCTCTGTGTCCATATTCACACTTGTGTTAATTGCTATTGAAAGATACCAGCTGATTGTGCACCCCCGCGGCTGGAAGCCCAGTGTGTCTCATGCCTACTGGGGTATCGCATTGATTTGGCTGTTTTCTCTTCTGTTGTCCACTCCTTTCTTCCTGTCCTATCACCTCACTGATGAACCTTTCCGCAACCTCTCTCTGCCCGCTGACCTCTACACCCACCGGGTCGCCTGTGTAGAGAAATGGCCCTCCAAAATGAACCAGCTCCTCTTTACCACCTCCCTGTTTATGCTCCAGTATTGTCTCCCTCTGGGCTTCATTCTCATCTGCTACCTGAAGATTGTTATCTGCCTCCGCAGGAGAAATGGGAAGGTAGACAAGAAGAGGGAAAACGAGAGCCGGCTCAGTGAGAATAAGCGGATCAACACGATGCTGATTTCCATAGTGGTGACCTTTGGGGCCTGCTGGCTGCCCTTGAACATCTTCAATGTCATCTTTGACTGGTATCATGAGGTGCTGTTGAGCTGCCACCATGACCTGGTATTTGTAGTTTGCCACTTGGTTGCTATGATTTCTACATGTATAAACCCTCTCTTTTACGGTTTTCTCAACAAAAATTTCCAGAAGGATCTGGTGGTGCTTATTCACCACTGCTGGTTCTTTGCACCTCGGGAAAAATATGAAAATATTGCCATCTCCACTATGCACACAGATGAATCCAAGGGTTCTTTAAAACTGGCTCACACACCAACAGGTATATAAAAATTGGTAATACCTAATGCTGCCACAAATGACTGCAGTTAGGCCAGGGAGAGACAAGCAGCATTGATGGCTGGGCAACGAGCCCCCAGATCCTGTTATTCAACAGAATAGCCAAGAAAGTTATTACTAACAATATGTCTAGTAAAAACAATACTATACGTCTTTAGCATTGAACCACTTTCAGATATGGAACCTGTAACTTTAAATCATTTAACTATTTAGTTAATTAGCATAGTCAGAAAGCCCCCCCCCTCATAATTTATTAATTAGTTACCAAACTAGTTAAGGATTGGAAGTTGAAGGAATAGTTTTAAGATTTAAACTAAGTATTGTAAGTATAATTAATTTCCATGCCTGAATAAGATTCAATTCTCTAGTTTATGATAACAGTACATTTCCTTCACTGACAATGCTATTAGACCTTTTCTAGAACTGGCTACAAATGCTTTAACACCCTAGTTTATGCTAGAAATTACTTCAGCTAACTTATTAGTGGCCAATGTAAATGGAGCTTTCATTACAAAAATGTTTTTTAGCCCTAATTCTTTATGTATATTATGTAGGGCTCATTATGACTCTATCATTGGGTGTGAAGGACATCATCAGTAGCAATTTTATAATTAACTCCAGATTTTTTAAAACTTCTTATATATCTTTTTTTGGGGGGGGCGGGGCGGGTTCCAAGTCTGAGTTTCGGTTTCGGTATTTATGTTGGGCAGGGATGAGGGAATGGGTAAGTGTGACTAGGCAGTTTTTCATTGGTAGGGATCTTATATATCTTTTAACTTAAACACTTCAGAAGTATCCCTCACCCCCACAAAGTACTTATAGAGAGGAATCAGCTGCATAAGTTTCACAAATGATTTTAAGCTACTATTCAAATAGCCGTTAGTTCAATGACTTTTACTAAATCATGACTAGCTTTATCATTTCCTTAGATAAATCTCCTTATACCTATTAAATTTGAACTGCTGCTTATTTGTTTGTTAAAAACGTAGCTGTCTTTACTTTTCTTTTGAATAAAAGGTAATATTTCTCTGAATACCTGTGACTTTTCCGTTGTGCTTTTCAGCCTTCATGTTTTCCCCTCCTGATATCTGAAATCTCTCTTCTCTCTTTCCCTTTCTTGCTTTCACTCTCATACTCTCTCTCTCTCTCTCTCACACACACTCTCTTTCTCCTCCTCTTCAGGATTTCTATTCTCTGTTACATCATTTTGGAATTCATGATCAAGAAAAGTACAAGACACCCAAATGAAATAAAATGTAACAGTCCCACAGTATTGGCCACAAATAAAAGCTCTTATCTAAAATCCAACTTCAAGTTTTTTCTGGTTAGAATCCTAAAGTAGCCCAGGGAGGAGTCACACCCTACCCTTTCTATCTGTTCTGACAGTGGTTAGTGCTATAGTTCAGATCCAATATGATATTTCACTTAGTTGGTAAAATAGATTGATTCTAGTTGCCATTACTAAAATTAGTGAAACCAAATCACTAAAACCTGGAGAAGGCATAAAACTCTGATACCACTCCATCCTCCACCCCCCTCCACATACATCCAAGCATTCAGAAGAGATGTCCAATCTATGATTAAATATTATGGTGTTCTTTCTGGCTCCCTGTTAAGAGCTATTTCCTTCTCCTATAAAACTGTTTTGTCTTTTCTTTTAAACTTTTCTTGAGCTCTAATGAGACAAGAGTCCCTAATGATATCACTATCAATAAGTCTTTTTTTTACCTCAAAAAAAGTAGTAAATTAAATGCATTTTTAAATACATGCCTCTACCATTCAAGAATGTATGTTTGACAAAGGGGGAATACATGGCTATATAAGAAGGGATCATGGAAATAAAAAACAAATGCCATGGGGGCCCAGAGGTGATAAAATCATATATGAGAGGAAATATGGAAAGATTCCAGGAAAATTAACTTTTCTCTGTTTTTGTACTTTGAGGGTATTTCACACCAATTGGTCTATTCTTGAGTCACCTGGCAGAAAGAAATAGAGCCTCGTTTTCTCACTTACCTCTCTCCAGGCCTGTATTCTTCCTTCTAAGAATCTACCTGAGATAGCCCTGGAAACACAGGTTCCCTTAGACAGTACTCAGAAGAGCTGCTTTTCTATCTGCTGAGCTCAAATCATATTGGACTGAGAACAATATCTTACATCTTTAAAAGTTTCCAGACAAGAAGACTATTGAGATTAATAAGCATTTATCTGTGCCCTCACAAAATGAGTAAATTAACTACTTTGAATATGTCTGTCCAGTAAACCTGAGCTGAATGAGAAAATGCTAAAACATCCCTGCATCAAGCCCCCTAAAATTTCCTTCTGCCTATTCTTTTTAGTATTTTTAAAATTTTTCTTTATTAGAAAAGTTGTGGGTTTACAGAATAATCATGCATAAAATACAGTATTCCCATATAACACCCCACCAACACCTTGAAAAAGTGTGGAAAATTTGTTACAATTGATGAAAGCAAATTTTTATAATTGTACTAGTAACTATAGCCCATAGTTTGACGTAGTGTTCACTGTTTGTATAGTGTTGTTGCATGGATTTTTTTAAAAAATATTATTCTGTTACCATATATACAATCTAGCATTTCCCCCTTTAATCACATTCAGATATATGTCCCAGTGCTGTTAATTGCATTCACAATATTGTGCTACCATCACCACTATCATTATCAAAACTTTTCCATCAATCCAAAGAGGAACCATGTACGTTTTAAGCCTTAACTTTTCATTCCCCATTCCCACCCCATCCCCTGGTAACCTATATTCTAGATTCTGACACTATATGTTTGCTTATTCTAATGTTTCAAATCAGTGAGATCATACACTATTTGTCCTTTTGTGTCTGGCTTATTTCACTCAACATGATGTTTTCGAGGTTCATTCATGTTGTCACACGTGTCAGGACTTCATTCCTTCTTATGGCTGAATAATATTCCATTGTATGTATATATCACATTTTATTTATCCATTCATCGGTTGATGGACACTTGGGTTGCTTCCATCTTTTGGCAAATGAGAATAATGCTACTATGAACATCGGTGTGCAAATAGCAATTTGAATTCCTGCTTTAAATTCTTTTGAACATATACCGAGTAGTGGGACTGCCTGGTCATATGATAGTTCTATACTTAGCTTTCTGAGGAATCATCAAACTGTCTTCCACAGTGGTTGCACCATTTTAGATTGCCACTAGCAATGAATATTCCTATTTCTCCACATCCTCTCCAACACTTGCTATTTTCTGTTTTTTAATAGCAGTCATTATAATGGGTGTGAAATGGTAGCTCATTGTGGTTTTGATTTCCATTTCCCTGATGGCTAATGACATTTTCTAGTGTTTTCTGGCCTTTTGAACACCTTCTTTGGAGAGATGCCTATTCAAGTCTTTTGCCCATTTTCTTGTTTGTCTTTTGTAGTTAAGTTGAAGGATTTCTTCATATATTCTGAATATTATACCTTTATCAGATATGTGGCTTCCAAATATTTTCTCCCATGTGTAGGTTGTCATTTTACTTCCATGATAAAGTCCTTTGAGGAACAAAAGTTTTTAATTTTGATGAGGTCCCATTTAGGCATTTTTTTCTTTATTTGTATGTGCTTTGGGTATAAAATTTAAGAAATCATTGCCTAACACAAGGTCCCGAAGATGCTTCCCTAGGTTTTCTTCCAGGAGTTTGATAGTTCTAGCTCTTATATTTAGGACTTTGCTCTACTTTGATTTGATTTTTGTATATGGTGTGAGATAGGGGGATAGGAGTCAGCATAGTTGACTATGTGTTTGGATCATGCTGTTTTATTCATTCTGCCAATCTCTGTCTTTTGACTAATAATACAGGATTTTATTTTGTCATTTTTCTATTTAACATTTGTATGTCTTATACCTTTTTTGTCCCTCACTTCCATTAATACCTATTTTCACATTTATTCGCTTTTCTGTGTTGTACCATACTTAGTGGCTTCTCACTTCTTTTTTAGGATTTATTGGGGATTGAACCCAGAACCTCATACATGGGAAGCAGGCACTCAACCACTGAGTTACATCTGCTCCCCATGAGAGTCATTTTTTTCATTTGTTTTCTTTTTTTAGAAGGTACCAGGGATCAAACCTGGGACCTCATACATGGAAGCAGGTGCTCAACCACTTGAGCTACATCCATTCCCCCTCATTTCTATCTTGATATATTTTTCATCTATTTTCCTTGTGGTTACTATGGGGTTAAAATTTAACATCCTAAATATATAACAATCATATTTGGTTTGACACCAACTTAACTTCAACAGCATGCACATATATGTTTCTTATACACCTGTCCCCCACCTTTTTCTGTACTTGTTACCACTTTATCTTTGTACACTGTATGTCCAAAAACATAGATTAAACATTATTTTTTATTCATTTGCATTTTAGCACCTGGTGGAAGTAATAAGTGGAGTTATATGCCAACAATACAATACAATAATACTGCATTTATAATTACCCAAATCGTTACCTTTACCACAGGTCTTTATTTCTTTATGCTGCTTTGAACTACTGTCTAGTGTTCTTTCCTTTTAGCCTGAAGAACTCCCTTTAGCTTTGCTTGCAGGGCAAGTCTAGTGGTGATGAACTCCTTCAGCTCTTGTTTATCTGAGAATGTTGTAATCTCTCCCTCATTTTTTGTTTGCTTGTTTGTTTGTTTTGTTTTGTTTTTTGTTTTTTAGGAGGTACAAGGGATTGAACCTGGGACCTCATACATGGAAGCTGGCACTCAACCACTTGAGCTACATCCACTCCCCTCTCTCTCAGTTTTGAAAGAAAGTCTTGCCAGATATAAAACTTTTGGCTGGCAGTTGTTTTCTTTCAGCACTTTAAGTATTTCAACCCACTGCCTTCTTGCCTCCATGGTTTCTGATGAGCAACTGGCAATTCAATCTAATTGGGACTCCCTTGTACATAACTTGCAGCTTTCAGAACTCTCCCCTTGTCCTTTGCATTCAATAGTGTGATCAATATATGATTTTCTTCATGTTTATCCTGTTTGATGTTCTCTAGGCTTCTTGGATGTGCATATTCATAATATGCACATATTGCTAAGTTTGGAAAGTTCTCTGTCATTATTTCTTTGACTATTTCTTCTATCCCTTTCTCTCTTTCTTCTCCTTCTAGGACTCCCAAAATGCATGTATTGGTGCACTTAATGGTGTCTCAAAGGCGTCTTAAGATATTTTTCCTTTTCATAATTCCTTTTTCTTCCTGGATCTCAGCCTGTCTTGTGTCTTATCTTAGAGTTCTTTCTATTGCCAGCTCCAATCTTCTCTTGAAACCTTCCTGGGTATTTTTATTTCCGTTATTGTGGTCTTCATCTCCAGTAGTTCTGTTTGGTTCCTTTTTAAAATTTCTCTCTCTTTACTAATACTCTCAAATTGCTCATTCATTGTTTTCCTGATCTCCTTTAGTTCTTTCTCTGTATTTTCCTTCATATCCTTGAGCATTTTTAAGATCATTTTTAAAAGGCTTTGTTGATTTATGTCCACATTCTCATCTTCTTCATTCATGTTTTCTGGATTTTTATCCTCTTCTTTTGGATAGGCCATCATTTCCTGTTTCTTTGTTTGTCCTGCACTTTTTTGTTGTACACTGTACATTTTAATATTTTTAAATGTTAACTCTGAGATTTATTCCCTGATATGTCTGTTTCTTGATTTTGTAACCAACACGTGATAAGACAGATTTTCTTGAGCTTAAGCCCTCCTATCAAGAAGGCAAATGCAGTGTGCAGGATTTTCCTTGTCTTTCTGGGTCTCTGTCTTGTCCTGGGCTTTTGCTTGTTAGTTCTTATGGAGTTCCCCTGTTTACAGGATTTTGGTTGTTCCCTTTATTTCCCAGGACACATACCTCCCTCTCTTGGGTGTTTGATGCTGGCAGGCCTTTGCCCCAGACTGACTGCCTCTATAGTTTCTTTCTTTTTTTTTTTTTTTTTAAAGTTCAGCTTTAATGACAAACTTGTTCCATCAAAATTAGATAGAGGTGAATAAACAATTTCAAACAGGAGGTACCATGGTGTCTCTTCAATACACTGTACTCAACGCGCTGGGCCCCTGGGGATGCCCAGAGAGATACACGTTGAAGCAGTAATGCAAGTCTGTGAGCCACTGCTCCTGCACACTTCCGCTCTTCAGTGTCGTGATATTCTTGATGATCTGCTGCACCAGGATTGCATTGGTCAGCATGTGAGTGCAGAGGGGTGCGTGCTGGAGCAGCAGGCGAAGCAGCTGGCCCACGACGGGCAGCTCCTCAGGCCCCACTCTGTTAACCCGCAGGCTCTGCAGCATCAACTGGAGGACTCGAGGAAAGAGGGCCAGAATGGAGATACAGGCTCCCCACAGCTTGTCCCTCTTTCTTAGATGCTCTGCTTCCCCCTTCTACATAACACCCAAAACACAGCCAGCCGTGCTGTCAGGAATTACGGTCAACCCAACCAAATGTTTACTGATGGCACTTTGCAGGATGTCAAAGCTTTGGTTTCGAGCAGGGATAACCAATAAACTGTGACAAAGTGTCTCTGTTACATCCCAATGGTGTAAAAACTGATCCAAGTCTGTAAGGTAGAGAAGCACGGGGGAAAGCTGTGTCTGGATGACATGAGGAGCCCCTCGGAGGCTCTGAAGCCAAGTCAATTCCTCTTTTGAAAATCCTGTAAGTGTTGAAAATAAGAAGCTGAAATAATCCACATCACTGATCAAACTGTCTGTAACAGAATACTTCCAACCAGAAAATGATGATCTCATGTGCAGTATCCCAATAAGCATGGCAGCCAAACTTGAACTAAGTCTTCCCATAACACAGCAACGACTTAACCGAGAAAGCAAATCAGCAGGCAGGCTGGGTAGAAAATACACAAGTTGAACCAAACGTTGCTGAGAATCTGCTGAGAGAACCACCACAGGGCCTTCTTGTGGATCATAGATTCGGAGAGCAGTAGCATGTAAACTTTTTAGTAATTCTTTATTTGCTCGTGCTGCAGCAGTATGAATGATATCAATAAGCTGAGTTGAGAGCTCAGGACTTCGGGAGCCAAGATGAGCAAGTTGCAATGGTAAACCAGCCAGCCAACGGGATAACACTTTACTACGATATCTGACTCTGTAAGATGTCAGCTCTTCTTTTTGATAGATTTTACTGAAAAACTTAAGTAACAAAGTCCGAACTGGAAAGAGAAGGCCCCTCTGCTGATACAAAGTATAAACTGCCTTGATGAGTGTCTCTGTAACCTCTCTGTTTGGTTGTATCTGCATTAACCTCCAGGACACTCCAAGCAATCTGTTCAGCTGCTTGCTATTTAGCTTAAAGCCATCTTCAAGGGTCTCTGTCACAAATTTTCTTATCATTTCTATCCAGTTGGAATCCTTCTGCAAAGTTGAAGCATTTGCCAGGGAGACCATGATATCAGACAGTGTTAAGTTCAGTAAGAGATGATCTACATTATTTGAGAGAATCGTGCAATGCTTGATGCTTTTATTTGCCTCTTTCCTTCTGTGCTTAGTTATTTCTTGTAAGGCATAAGGAAAATGACTCATAAAATGGTGTTGAAAATCAATAAGGTAATTCTTTCGAAGCCAAGACTCCAATTTGTGGGTTTCGTCATGTTGTTTAGAGAGTTTCCACAGAAGGGAAATAATATTAAGAACCTGCTGCATAACCTGCAGAGATTCTCGTTCTATACCATTTCCAACAGAAGCAGCTAGTTGTGGAGGCACAGCTTAATCCAGCACTCAATTAGCAATGGAATTATTATCTCAATAAATCCTTTCAGGTTTTCAGTAGATGACAGACCTTCATCCACACCACCTAGTCCTCCAACCAGGTACCGTAGCCTGAACTGTGAACTGACATTTGGCTGTGAACCCCCATTTTCATAAACCTGGATGTGTTGCTGGTCGTTGGCATGTTCCTTCCAGTTGATAAAAATGGAGTTGCTGGTGGCCTGGGGATTTTCTTTTTGTTCCTGAAGTCCTTCACTTTCTCTCAACCTACTGGATCCATCTGCCAAGGCCTGAAGGAATTTACTGAGTCTCACTAAAACTTTCAGCCTCCACTGCTGAGAAGTGAGTCTCCGATTAGGGTTTACAGAAAGTATCCAGGACTGGGATCTGTCTCTATTTATCAGTCCTTTGGCCAGCTGCTGATGAGAAATAAGTTCTACAAAATTCTTAAGCAATATACTGCTACGGCCAGTAATTAGAGCTGGGTACTGTTCCAGCAGAACGTCTAAAACTTTTAAAGAGTCCTCCTGAATTCCTTCAGTAATGTGAGTCATGGCGCTAGAGAGATGGGCACTTACCAAAGGAAAAAATGGAGAAATTTGTTCAGCTCGTATTTTGGGGGCCAGGAATTGAAGAAGTTGAACTGCTGCTAATCGTACATTAGCATCTTTATCTGTAAACACAGCAGTCACTTCACTTAATATGTTTGAAAGGTGTCCATCAATTATAAATGGGTATTGAGACAAAAGGTCTTTAAGTCCAAGAAGAGCACTTTGTTTAACCCCAGCATTGTAGTGATGCATCTGTGACAGCAAATCCTTTATGTTAAGTTTTCTATTGTTTGTTGGAAGTGTCCCATCCTCTTTGAGTTGCTCAGGCAGATGGATAGTCTTCATTTTAAAGTTTGTATTAGTAGCATTTTCTAGCTTGGGTTTCTTTTTACCAACTTTTAGTTTTATTTTTTGAAAATCATCTTGACGTTTTCTTTTTTTGGTCATTCTTGAATGCTGAAGGCCCGGCCTAGGCCGGGCCGGGGAGGCCGCGAGGTAGCGCGTGCCTCTATAGTTTCTTATACTCCTTTCATTGTCTCAAGCTGCCCTGGAGGCAAATTCTGGTAGGAAGGTTACCTCAGAGCAGACTTTCCCAAGTCAGTCTTTCCCAGCCAAAATAGGCCAAGGACCCCACGGGGATGCAGACCAGCTCCAAAGCGCCCTGGGGAGGAGCTCAGGAAGAGCTTCTCCAACAGCTCTCCAAAGCTGAGCTTTTCTGGCCTGCCCAGCAAATATAGCCCTTCAACTAACTGTCCCCCACAGCCCTGAGGAAGGGCAGTGTCTTTAAGTCTCTACTGCCACTGCCCTTGTCTGGGAAGGGTTGAAACAATGACTGCTGCCGCCTCCATCTGGGCATGCTGAAACAATGGCTGCCCTCAGAGCCAGGACCGCAGTGGTCCAAGCCATGATCAGTGATCAGCCATGCCCACTTCTGTTCTTGGGGAAGAGGATTTTTATGTACTTTTCTGTTACCAGCAAGCTAGCCAGGGGCTGGACACCATGGTCTCCTGCTTCAAGATTAGGGGAAGGGCTCTGGCAACCACTGCACAAAGAGAGCAGTTTACTTTTCTTTACCATAATTTATCAGCCTCTTCCTCCTGCTCTTCCCTGGATACTGTACTGTGTTCTTCTGCCCTCCAGAGTTTCAAAATAGCTTTTTTTCCAGACAGTTCCTTCCCATTTAATAGTTGTTTTGGTAGAAGGACTGAGTCCTGGAGTTCCCTACTCCACCATCTTCCCACAATCTTCTCTCTGCCTATTCTTTAAAAATTCCCCAGCAATAATTCTCAGTCAATTTCTAACAGAATCAGCAACATAAATGATTCAAAATAAAATAAAAAATGTCCAAATGTGATTTAAATGTATTTTTGTAATGGAATATGTGGTATTATTAAAATAGTGCAAATAACTTGTAAAACAACAATGCATGAAGCTTCAACTCAAAAAAGAGGTAGAAAGATGTCCACCTTTTATATCATGTTCTCCCTTCTGTGCTGAGGTTGAAGAATATCCCCTCTTAGTCCAATGAAAAGAGTCATTCCCCTCTTCCTATAAGCTTTGTGGGTTTTTTGGTAGAATAATAAAGAAAAAGATATTAAACATGTACTATGTACTTAGCACTATATTAAGTATGGAAAAAGTATAAGACATAGCTTAAAAGAGTTTACAGTTAAACTTACAGTTTACTGTTAAACTTTACAGTTTTAACTTTTAAAAATTAAGGCTTTGAAGAGTTTACAATATACCGGAAGGGCAATTCAATGCCTTGGTTTTGAAGGCCTTCCTTCTGGGAGGGTTGAAAGCTACGTAAAAGAAAGTTGAGAGTAACTGAAGGTAGTAATTACTTATTGAAAGTCTGAATGTTTTCAAACCTTTGTTTTATGAATTATCCAATGAGAGTATAAAATATAATCCTAATTACAGTGTGATTATAGTAATGTCAATAAACCATGGAATCCTGTGTCCTTTAGGACTTCACTTAAAAAATTCTCAACAACTTTCTCTGACCCACCCCAAGGCTATTATTAGGATCCTCTAGTCACTGCTCCCATCCATCCCTGTGTATACCTATCACATTGTACCATAAAGGACTGTTTACATGTGTTTCTCCCCCACCAGACATGAGCTCCTTGAAGGCAGGGATGTGTCATGGTTCCAGTGCCAAATACAGCATATGACACAAAATGGGAACTCAATAAACACTTGTAGAATGTAGAAGTAGAATAACAACTGGGGATAACAAATCTTAGCTTGGAAATGGCTTGTGGATCTGAATGGTAAGTGGGGCCTTATACTCTCTGCACTCAGAATCTGAAGAAGCAGAATGCCAAACTTCCAACAGAAATTTTAGAATCAGACCTTATATCAAATTAAAACTTTAAAAAATGAAAATATGTATGCATTTTAAAGTAGTTTGAGATACCAATTTAATTTCATTTAACCAGGATCCTGTCCATAAGAGCCAGTGCTCAGGAAGCCTGCACTGACAGGAGAACAACAACACAGCTTAGTCACAGCGAAGGCTCAGAGACAAGGTGCACTTTTATGGCTCAAATGTCATTTGCCAGTTGTGCCAATGAGAGTGTTCTAATTTGGCAGGTCCTGGGACTTGAAGGAAATGCTCCCTTAAGTTCTAATTAACTGAACTCATAGGTTCTTGGAGCAAACAGCATTTAGAGATGAAAGGACAGTCTTCCAGGGCAACTAGCCTCCTGGACAGTGGGCCCCATTATGACTCTATTAGAAGAGAAACCAAATTCTCTCTATAAAAGACCAAGGCAGCCAGAACTCTGTCTTCTTCAGTGAGCCAAGTTCATCTCTGATGAGGGAACATAAAGCCTAAAAGCAAAAGTTTTTTATTTGGTGGCAGTTTTCCTCCTCCTGGGATCCTTCCTAGACACTGTCTCCAGATAGCCCTGACTTCTGATGATTCAAGTTATACAGCTCTCTCTTTTCCACAGTTTCTTAACTTAAAAACAAAGACAAATATCTTAATGTATGTGTGCATAGCAAGCACCTAGGAAAATGAAAGGAAATATCCAAAAATGTTAACAATGTTTATTGCCATGTGATAGGACTTAGAATAACCTGTCAATTTATTTCTTTTTTGTTCCATCTTGCTTTCTAACCCCCATCCCATCTCTTTCTTTTTGTCTATCTGCTTTTCTGTATCTTCTAACTATTCTATCAGGATCTTATATTATTTGTATAGTTTTTTAGATGGAGGAAAAAAGACAAAAACTTAGAAATGACTAAGAATCCAAAATGTCTGTCTCTGAGGCAGCTGTGGTAAAGGAGTCAGAAAACATGGAGTTAGCCTGGACATTGGGCAAATCACTTACTCTTCCAAAACTTCAGTTTCCTCATCTATAAAATTCATCCAACTATTCAATTATTTGTTAATTAAATATTTAATAAGCACTTACTATGTGCTTAAATACAATAGTTGACCAAAATTGACATGGTCCCTGTCTTCAAGGAGTTTATAGTTTTTCAGAAGTGATACCTATAAAAAAGTTATAATAAGTGTTTTGATAAGTGCTAAAACAAAGAAAATACAGTATTATGAAGGTACCTAGTGGGAGGGACTAAACTTAGTCCTGAGAGAATGGGGGCAAGAGAAATGGATAAGAGAAAATTCCTATAAGAAATAATTTTTAAACTGAGATGTAAAGGATTATTAGGATTTAACCAGACTGAGGAAAGACTATTTGCTCTCTTAACTCCTTTGTAATTCTGTGATTCTGCATCTCAGGCTGTGTTCCTGAATCATAGCATCCAAATGGCCATCTGGCATTCACTTTGTTTCTCCATTCATTAACTCACTTCATCCTAAAAATACTCTTGTAAGGTAATTTTACTCCAGTTTACACATGAGGAAACTGAAGCATGATTAATTAAGTCATAGAATGGTAAATCCTGATTTATCTGTCTCTATTCCCATTCTCATTATCCTGGATTAGCCAGGTAGGCCTGATGTAATCACAGGTGCCCTTTATGAGGATGCAGGAGAAGTCATAGAGGAGAAAACAATTGAAGTGATGGTCTTTGAAGATGGGGGAAGGAGTGACAAGCAAAGGAATACAGGTGACCACTAGAAACTGACAAAGGCATGGATATGGATTCTCCCCTCAGAGCCTCCAGAAGGAACTAGGGTTTCCAAAACCTTGACTTTGGCCCAGTGAAACTGATTTTAGATTTCTGACCACCAGAACTCTAAGATAGTAAATTTGTGTTGCTTTAAGCCATTTAAAAAATCACATTCTCTTTCATTCATTCATTCATTCATTCATTCAACTATTATTTACTGAGTCCCTGCCAAGTAAGATTGGGTCCCTACTCTGGAGGAATATATTCTTTGAAGGGGGACTGGCAGCCATCCAGAAAATCACAACATAGTTAGACAGCTCATAGCTCTCAGATGTTTACTCACACTTTTTCTTCTGAGAGGTTACAAAGAGCATCCACCTGCTCACACTTTCAGGACCCATAATAAAATTGTCTCTGGTCTTGATGGGACGTGATTATCAGACAATGTCCCTCAAAGCCAGGAGTTCTGGTATTCTAATCCAAACTCTTCTTTAGACTTAATTTGTAGCCATAAGCATGTCACTTATCCCCTCTGTGCCTCAGTTCTGCAATCTTTGGAAAAGGAATTCTTGCTGTCTTCCTTTTTAAAAGAGATATGGAGATGATGTTGGGAAAAGTCTGTTCACCCCTGTTGTGGATTTGAGCTCTTTGTATCCCAGAAAAATATGTTCTTAAACTTAATCCATTCCTGTGTGAACTCGTTGTAAGTAGGAGCTTTTGATGAGGTTATTTTAGTTAAGGCGTGGCCCACCTCAATCAGGATGAGTCTTAATCCTATTACTGGAGTCCTTTATAAGCAGAATGAAATTCAGACAGAGAGAAAGCCACAGGAAGCAAGAAGCTAAAATTCAACAGAACTTGGAAGAGAATGGAGAGGCCAGAAGAGGTTATCATGTGCATTGCCATGTGACAGAGAAGCCCAGGACCAAGGATCACTGGCAGCCAGCCCTAAAATGCCAGTCTTCAGGAAGAAAGCATCATCTTGATAATGTCTTGATGTAGACTTTCTCTTAGCCTCAAACCGTGAGCAAATAAATTCCCATTGTTTATGTCACTCCATTGCATGGTATTTACTTGAGCATCCAAGGAAATCGAAACAATGCTCTAGTAGTTACCTGATGATATTACTTCTAGATAGGGAGAAATGGCCAGGAAAGTGGGAAAAAATTACCAGAAAATAGTGGGGAAAAGCTCAAGTTTTGAGCCACACAACCCTGGATTTGAATCTTGGTCCTGCTACTTACTGCATGAACTGATACAAACTTCAACTTATTTGACCTTTGGGTTCTTATTTACATAAGAGAGATAATAATTGCTGGCATGTAGGACTGTTGTGAGGATTAGAGAAAATATACGTACAGTGCCTGATACATAGAAGGGACTTAAGAAATGGTGGTGATATCAAAATTCCTGATGCCTACATAAACCCTGAGGAGGCTGCTTTTCTATAAATTTACATGGGTCAGGCCCAGCCCAAGATTCAAGATTTAGGCTGAAAAAAAAAAAATCTATGGTTGGCTTTAAGTTCGTAAAGATGAAGGGAAAGGAGGAGCGGGAAACATTATTTCAAGCTGTTTTCAGCATTCTTGCTCAACCCTAATCATATTAAAAAAAAAAAAAAAAAAAAAAAGCTCTCCTCCTTCGTTCAGGCAAAACGTTGATATTGCTCTAACAGAGAACCTCTTCTCACCCCATAGGACCTGGCTTCACAACTTGACTATAACATACTGCGGAAAAGAAAGGTGCAGATTGTTGGAAGGGTTTTGCAATTTTCAATATGTGCTCTAGGAAGGTTTTGCTGAGGTGACATTTGAGCAAAGACCTGAAGAAGGTAAGGAAACAAGACATGTAGATGGCTGAGCAAAGTGTGTCCAGAGAAAGGGTAGAACAAGTACAAGGGCTCTGAGGCAGCAGCGTGCCTAGTGGATTCAAGGAGCAGTAAGGAGACCAAAGCAAAATAAGTGAAAGGAGAATAACAGAGGATGAGGTCTGAGAGGTTAGTAGCATCTTCACAATATGGTCTCTGAAATGATGATCCTCTCTTGGGCCTCAGTCTTCTCCTCTGAAAAATGAGCAGAATAATGACACCAAGAAAGAGTACTTGCAAGTGTAAAATAAAAAGACAACAAAACATAGAATAGACTGAAGGACCTGTAATCAAAAGACCCAGGGTCTAGGCCTAGATCCAGCACCAGCCAGCTACGTGGCCTTGGGCAAATCACTTCACTTCTCTAAGCCTGTTTTGTTATCTGTAAAATGAAAGGAATATGCTAAGTGACCTCTATGAACACTTGAAGCATAAACAATCTTTAATGTAATAGAGATTCTTTAATCTGAAAAAGTATACATAAAACAGTCTTCAACAAATAGCTATAACAACTGTATTTCCATAAACAAAAAAAAGAACTTTGATTCATATCTTGCACCATATAAAAAACTCAATTCTAAATCTATCACAGATCTAAATGTAAAACCTAAAACTACGAAACTTATAGAAAAAACATAGGAAAAAAATATTGTGTCCTTGGGTTAGACAAATGTTTCTTAGATATGATGCCAAAAACACAGTTCTTCAAAGAATAAATGAATAAACTGGACTTCATCAAAATTTAAAACTTCTGCTCTCAAAAGATACTGTTAAGAGAACAAAAAGAAGCCAGACTTGGAGAAAATATTTGCAAAGTATATAGATGATATAGGACTTGTGTCTAAAATATTTTTTAAAAACTCTCAAAACTCAGTAATAAGAAAACAAGCAATTCAATTTTTTTAAATAGGCAAAAATTTTGAACCAACACTTCACCAAAGAAAATATACAGATGGAAAATAAGCACATTAAGAAACATTCAACATCATTAGTCATTAGGGAAATTTATCACAAGATACTACTACTTTGTTTTTTGTTTTTTTTGTTTTTTTACATCAAACAATCTTCATTTCTGGAATCTTAAGAGTCCTACTCTTTACATACCACTAACTTTTGGTGTGTCCAACCACTCTTTTTTTTGTTTTGTTTTGTTTTGTTTTGTTTGTTTTTTTAACTTTATTTTGTACATTTAATAATTGAAAACATAAGCAATTAAAAACTAAAAAGTAAACACCGATGAATAAATATATACATTTCTCAATTAAATGTAATGGATACATGTAAAAATTTTTTTTGTGTGTGTGTATGTGAATCAAACAATATTTTACACAATATATTTGGTTCATAGTAATGCATTCATACAGTATTTGTCCTTTTGTGTCTCGCTTGCTTCACTCAATATAATGTCCTCCAGGTTCATCCATGTTGCCATACGCTTTATGACTTCATTTCTTCTTACAGCTGCATAATATTCCATCGTGTGAATAGACCACAGTTTGTTTATCCATTCATCTGTTGATGGACACCTGGGTTGTTTCCAACTTTTGGCAATGGTGAATAATGTGGCTATGAACATCAGAGTGCAGATGTCTGTTCGTGTCACTGCTCTCAGTTCTTCTGGGTATATACCCAGTAGTGGTATTGCAGGGTCACTTGGCAAGTCTATATTCAACTTCTTTAGGAACTGCCAAACAGTCCACCATAGTGGTTGTACCATCCTGCTTCCCACCAACAGTGAAGAAGTGTTCCTATCTCTCCACATCCTCTCCAACACTTGTAGTTCTCTGTCTTTTTAATAGTGGCCATTCTGATAGGTGTGAAATGATATCTCATTGTAGTTTTGATTTGCATTTCCCTAATCATGAGTGATGTTGAGCATTTCTTCATGTGTTTTTTTGCCATTTGTATTTCTTCTTCGGAGAAATGTCTATTCAATTCTTTGGCCCATTTTTTAATTGGATCATTTGTCTTTTTATTGTTGAGTTGTAACATCTCTTTATATATCCTGGATATTAAACCCTTATCAGATATGTGATTTCCAAATATTTTTTTCCCATTGAGTTGGCTGCCTTTTCGCCCTTCTGACAAATTCCTGTGAGGTGCAAAAGTGTTTAATTTTGAGGAGGTCCCATTTATCTAATTTTTCTTTTGTTGCACGTGCTTTGGGTGTGAGGTCCAAGAAACCAACACCTACTACAAGGTCTTGAAGATGTTTCCCTACATTTTCTTCCAGTAGTTTTATGGTCCTGGCTTTTATATTTAGATCTTTGGCCCATTTTGAGTTGATTCTTGTATAGGGGGTGAGATAGGGGTCCTCTTTCATTCTTTTGGTTATAGATATCCAGTTCTCCCAACACCATTTGTTGAAGAGACTGTTTTTTCCCATTAGCGTGGGCTTGGTAGGTTGGTCAAAAACCAGTTGACTGTATAGGTGAGGGTTTATTTCTGGATTCTCAATTCTATTCCACTGATCGATATGTCTATCTTTATGCCAGTACCATGCTGTTTTGACCACTGTAGCTTTGTAATATGTTTCAAGGTCAGGCAATGAAATTCCTCCCACATTGCTCTTCATTTTTAGAATGCTTTTGGCTATTCGGGTGCACTTACCCTTCCAGATGAATTTGGTAATTGCCTTCTCTAATTCTGTAAAGTAAGCTGTTGGGATTTTGATTGGTATTGCATTGAATCTATAAATCAGTTTGGGCAAGATTGACATCTTCACGATATTTATTCTTCCAATCCATGAACATGGAATGTCTTTTCATTTGTTTAGGTCTTTTAAAATTTCTTTTAGCATTGTTTTGTAGTTTTCTGCATATAGGTCCTGTACTTCCTTGGTTAAATTAACTCCTAGGTATTTGAGTCTTTTTGTTGCTATTGAAAATGGAATTTTCCTCCTGATTTCCTCCTCAGATTGTTCAGTACTAGTGTACAAAAACATTACTGATTTTTGCGTGTTGATCTTGTATCCTGCCACTTTGCTGAACATGAGTTAGCTGATCATTAGCTCAAGTAGCTTTGTTGTGGATACTTCAGGATTTTCTAAATACAGGATCATGTCATCCGCAAACAGTGAGAGTTTTACTTCCTCTTTTCCTATTTGGACGCCTTTAATTTTTTTGTCTTGTCTAATTGCCCTCACTAGAACTTCTAGTACAATGTTGAATAACAATGGTGACAGTGGGCATCCTTGTCTTGTTCCTGATCTTAGGGGGAAAGCTTTCAACCTTTCCCCATTGAGTATGATGTTGGCTGTGGGTTTTTCATATATGCCTTGTATCATATTGAGGAATTTTCCTTTTATTCCTATCTTTTGAAGTATTTTTATCAAAAAAGGATGTTGGATTTTGTCGAATCCCTTTTCTGCATCTATTGAGATGATCATGTGGTTTTTTTCCTTCAATTTGTTAATGTGGTGTATTGCATTGATTGATTTTCTTATGTTGAACCAGCCTTGCATACCAGGAATAAATCTCACTTGGTCATGATGTATAAGTCTTTTGATATGCTGTTGGATTCGATTTGCAAGTATTTTGTTGAGAATTTTTGCATCTATGTTCATGAGAGAGATTGGTCTGTAATTTTCTTTTCTTGTGGAATCTTTATCTGGCTTTGGTATTAGGGTGATGTTGGCTTCATAAAATGTGTTAGGTAATTTTCCCTCCTCTTCAATTTTTTGGAAGAGTTTAAACAGGATTGGTGTTAATTCTTTTTGAAATGCTTGGTAGAATTCACCTGTGAAGCCATCTGGTCCTGGACTTTTCTTTGCTGGGAGATTTTTGATGACGGATTCAATCTCCCTAATTGTGATTGGTTTGTTAAGTTCTTGTATTTCTTGTAGTGTCAGTGTAGGTTGGTTATGTGTTTCTAGAAATTTGTCCATTTCATCTAGGTTGTCTAGTTTGTTGGCATATAGTTCCTCATAATATCCTCTTATGATTCTTTTTATTTCTGTGAGGTCATTTGTAATTTTCCCTCTTTCATTTCTGATTGTATTTATTTGCATCTTCTCTCTTTTTTTCTTTGTTAGTCTAGCGAGGGGTTTGTCAATTTTATTGATCTTCTCAAAGAACCAGCTTTTGGTTTTGTTGATTTTCTCTATTGCTTTATTGTTCTCATTTTCATTTATTTCTGCTCTAATCTTTATTATTTCTTTCCTTCTTTTTGCTTTGGGATTGGTTTGCTGTTCTTTTTCTAGTTTCTCAAGTTGTTCAGTTAAATCTTTGAGTTTAGCTCTTTCTTGTTTCTCAAAATAGGCATTTAGGGCTATAAATTTCCCTGTCAAGACTGCCTTTGCTGTATCCCATAAGTTTTGATATGTTGTGTTCTCATTTTCATTTGTCTCAATATATTTACTGATTTCACTTGCAATTTCTTCTTTGACCCACTGAATATTATGAGTGTGCTGTTCAGTCTCCACACATTTGCAAATTTCCTTTTTTCCTGTCTGTTATTGATTTCTAGTTTCATTCCATTATGATCTGAGAAGGTGCTTTGTATAATTTCAATCTTTTTATATTTATTGAGAGCTGTATTGTGACCTAACATGTGGTCTATCCTGGAGAAAGATCCGTGGGCACTTGAGAAGAATATATAACCTGCTGAGTTTGGATGCAGTGTTCTGTATACGTCTGTTAGGTCTAACTCATTTATCATATTGTTCAAGTTCTCTGTTTCCTTGTTGATTTTCTGTCTAGTTGTTCTATCTAATGATGTGAGAGGGGTGTTGAAGTCTCCGACGATTATTGTAGAAATGTCTATTTCTCCCTTTAGTTTTGCCAGAGTTTGTCTCATATATTTTGGGGCACCCTGGTTAGGTGCATAGATATTTATGACTGTTATATCTTCCTGGAGGATCATCCCTTTTATTAATATATAATGGCCTTCTGCATCTCTTATCACTTTTTTGCATTTGAAGTCTGTTTGTCTGATTTAGTATAGCTACCCCTGCTCTCTTCTGTTTACTATTCACATGGAGTATCTTTTTCCAACCTTTTACTTTCAGCCGGCTTGTATCCTTGTGTCTGAGGTGAGTTTCTTGTAAGCAGCATATGGATGGTTCATGTTTTTTTATCCATTCTGTCAGCCTGTATCTTTTGATTGGGGAATTTAATCCATTCACATTCAATGATATTACTGAAAATGCACTATTTATTTCCTCCATTTTATTCTTTGGTTTTCATATGTCATCTTATTTTTGTCTTTCTTTTTACTCTTTTGGTTATCCTTTCTGCTTTTCTTTCTTCTATACTCTCCTCCAAGCCTCTATCTCCTGTCTTTTTCTTTCAGGTTCTAAGACTTCCTTTAATATTTCCTGCAAAGGTGGATTCTTTTTTGCAAACTCTCTTAGTTTCTGTTTGTTTGTGAATACTTTATACTCACCTTCATATTTGAAGGACAGTTTTGCTGGATAAAGAATTCTCGGCTGGCAGTTTTTCTCTTTCAGTTTCCTAATTGTATCATACCACTGTCTTCTCGCCTCCATGGTTTCTGAAGAGAAATCTGCACAAAGTCTTACTGGACGTCCTTTGTATGTGATCGTTTGCTTCTCTCTTGCTGCTCTGAGAATTTTCTCTTTATCTTTTACATTTGACATTCTGAATAATATGTGTCTTGGCATAGGTCTATTTGGATTTATTCTTATTGGGTACGGTGTGCTTCTTGGACATGTAATTTCATTTCTTTCGTGAGAGTTGGGAAATTTTCAGCTATTATTTCCTCAAATACTCTTTCTGCCCCTTTTCCTTTCTCTTCTCCTTCTGGAACTCCCATGACACGTATGTTCTTGCGTTTAGTGTTGTCATTCAACTCTCTGAGCCCCTGCTCAATTTTTTCCATTCTTTTCTCTCTCTGTTCTTTTCTCCAATTTTAGCTGCTCTGTCTTCAGTATCACTTATTCTTTCTTCTATCATTTTGAGTCTGCTGTTGTATGCTTCAAATGTATTTTTTACTTCACCTATTGTGTCTTTCATTCCCATGAACTCTGTTACTTTTCTTTTCATGATTTCAAATTCTTCTTTATGTTCGCACAATGACTTCTTGATGTCATTGATCTCTTTAACTATATTCTCTTTCATCTCATTAATTTGATTTTGGAAATTTGTGCTCATCTCACTGATTAGTTCTCTCAAATTCTGCATCTCTTCTGGGACTTTGCTGTATTCCTTTTCTTGGGCCATGTCTTCTATTTTCTTTGTATGGCCCGTAATTTTTTGCTGGTGTTTAGGCATCTGGTTAGTTTGTATTTTACTTAGATGCTCTATCTCTTTCTCTTTTATGGGGTTTTAGTGGCAGGAGGCTGTGAGTTACCACCGCTCTTTGATTTTTGGCTCAAATTTGATTGTTAGGATTGTTCTGCTGGTTGCTCAAAACTGGGCACTGGACCCAGTGATTGGTTGTAGAGTCGTTTCCTAGGGCCTTGGGCAGGGAGGCTATAGAGGCCAGGAAAAGCCTCTTTTCTTATTAATTTTCTTATGTGTACTTCCTTGGTCTGCCAGGAGATGGCATTTGTTGGCAGCTCTCAATTCAATGCCTGGTCGGAGCGTATTTGTTATGACACAGACCAGATCAATGTGATAGAGCTTCCTGTCTGGGGGCTAGGAGCCCTGTGATTTAAACTTTCTGAGACAGTTCTCCAGACTTCTCTCGTAGCGCCCCCCTTTTCCCAGCTAGGAAATATTTCCACTCCCTTCTGAATCCTCAACAATCAGTCCCTGGTAGTAGAGGAGGAGATTGGGAGGTTTGTATTTCTTTAGTCCCTTGCAGGCTCCAAGGCAAACAATGGTGCAGCCCCACCCAGCCTGGAAGGGCTCTCGGGACAGGGCAGACCAAACCTGGGAGTCAAAAGCAGGGTCAGCCCCAGGCTCTCTCTCCCATCTCCTGTGGAGTCCTCAATAATTAGTCCAGGCTAGAAGAGAGGGAGGTTGCGAGGGTCGGATTTCTCCAGTCCTTTCTAGGCTCCCAGGGCAAACCGCCGTGTGGAAGGGTCCGTGGGGCTCTGCAGCCCAAATTTCAGGTCAGAACCTGAGTCAGCCTAAGGCTGTGTCCCTCTCTCTCCCCTTTCTGGGAGTGGCAGATCCCTGAAGCCCCCTTTGTCTGTGGTCGCAGGCCCAGGGGCCCGAGAATTCTGAAGAGTGTGGGGGAGGGTGCCGGCAGCAGCAGAAGCTGCTACTTGCAACTCACGGTTCTGTAGTCGCGATTTCCCTCTTCTGTCCCTCTCTCCTCTGGGTGGTGTGCAGCCTTCACCTGCTGTCCTAAACCCTAGAAGATCTTTTTCGGGGCTGTTTCAGCTTGTCCTCTAGCTATTTTTCTGGAGAAGAGATTTCCGTGTCTTACTAGTCCGCCGTCTTCCCGGAAGTCAGATACTACTACTTTGTAACCTATTAGAATGGATAAAATTTAAAAGACTGACCCACACCAAGCATTGATGAGGATATGGCTGACCCAGCGAGCACAGGCAGCAAGGGAGGGATAAATGAATAAATAAATAAAATCTTTAAAAAAAAAATGTGTAGTTTATTGCATATTAAAACTCAATAAAGCTTTTAACATAAAACACACACACATAAAGTATTCTATACAATTCAAGTTAGCAAACATTTATTGAGAATCTACTCTGCAGCAAGAATAGGAGATGCAGAGACAAATGAAAACAGGTCCTTGACCTCAAGGTACTTACAGCCTCCAGGGAGGAAGCCTTTAAAGCAATTCCATGTGAACACTGCATTGTCACTATCCACTGGGGGAGGGAAGGATAGTCTCTGACAGTGGGAGGAACCAAAAAGTAATGGATAGACCAAATTGGGAACATTCTTCCATATTCTCTCATCTCAGAACTCTATAATATCAAGGCTGGAACAGTTTATAGGGGAGGACTGAGTCTCAGAGAGGTGAAATAACTTGCAATTCACAAAAAAGCTAGTCAGTGGCAGAAATGAATCAAGAAGGCTGCTCTGGCACATGGACAGCCCAAAGACTCCAGTCTCTGGACATACACCTACAAACTCCAACACCAACTATAGGTTTAAATAGAAGGGACAGATGAGCCATGTGCAGGGAAGACATAATTGAGTCCAACTCTATTACTCTCAGGAGCATAAACCCCAAAGTAGGGTCCACTGGCAAGGCACCAAACTCCGGAGCTATCTGCCCTGACCATAGGACCTGGGTGTCTCCAGAGCCCTTAGGAGGCCCACTATTTGGGGTAATATCCACTTTGGCAGTCTATGAGATCCTGCTGAGATGTGCATAAACGTTACCTCTGGGATGACCTCCTGACTCACTTTGAAGTCTCTTAGCCATATAAACTCATTTATCTTTACCTTTTCCTCCTTTTATTCAAGGTCTTTTTCCCAGTTGCATTGCTAGTTGGTGCTTGGTAGTAATCCCTCAGTGCCTGGGAGGCTCTTCCTTGGGAGTCATGTTTCCATGCTGGGAGGAAGGTAATGCATTTATATGTTGAGTTTGGCTTAGAAAGAGGCCATTTTATATCATCACATAACATGCAGAACTGTGTGGGAGAGAGTATAGACTACAATGTGAACTATGGTCCATGCTCAGTGGCAAAGCCCCAGGATGTGTTTATCAATTGCAATGAATGTGCCACACTAATAAGGATGTTTATGTGGGAGGGTGTGGGAGGTGTGGGGAGTGGGGCATATAGGAATCCCTATATTTTTTGTGTAACATGTTTGTAATCTAAGTATCTTTAAAAAAGATACCTCAGCAAGAAAAAAAAAAAGGCTGTTCTTCTGGTTCCAATTAAGAAATATTTGGGGGAAAGTTACACTGTAATAATATTTTTTCTCTGAACTGAATTTAGTGATTAATGATTAAACAGCTCTCAAACTGACACAGAGCCTTCACATTTTGAGAATGGATGAGCTGGATGAGCTAACTTTTCTCTCCATAGCAAGACTTCAAAGTAGTTCTGTGAATACCCAGGATCAGAGCCATTGGAACTTCCGTCTCTACAGCTAACCAGAGATTTAACTGTCAAGCTTTCCAGATCAGTTTTCTTTGTGCTCATTCATCACTCAAAAGCCTTCTCAGAAAAAAAGTTTTCCAAGTCAGCCATGGGGAAATCTGGGCAGATAGCAGCATTTGCTGTTCATGATCCCTCTAGGATAGACTGTAACACCCACAGAGATGATTTTTACAACAACTCTACCTCTGCAACTCATTTTCTCTACTCTCTTGGGGTGAACACAAGCTTCTCTAAATCCCAAGAAAGGAGAGGAGAAAAAGGAGAGATATTAAGAGGATGGATATGTTAGTGAGGATAGCCTACTATATGCTATGATAACAACACCAAATCTCTCAGGTCAGCCAGGACCTGAGGAAGGAAGGAGTTCTGCTCCACACAGTCACTCGGGGACCTGAACCACTGAGGCTCTGTCATTTTGTACCAGCTGGAATACATGGCTCTCTTGGTTATCAGTGCAGAGAAAGGGAGAGTTGAAGGGTCTCAAACTAGCAATTAAGTGCTTTGGCCTAGAAGTAACATGCATATTACTTTCACTCACAGCCTGTTAGGACTATTCAAATGGTTCTTCCTAGCTGAAAGGAGTGGAGAAACGTAATCCTCCATTGTGCCCAGAAAGAGAACAGAATCAAATGTGAGCAAGTACTAGAAGTCTCTACAACAATATGTTTGAGGCTATCTGTATCTTGATTCAGATTTATCAGCCTACAGCCCTTACAAAGTCTCCTGAAAGGCTTTCCAATATTTCCTGATTATCATTCTGTCTCTAGAACTTTTCATTTTATAAAATTCTGGGGATGTAAGGTTTGCTAGTTGGCTCTCATCCCTTGATGTTTCTCATGAATACCTTTTTGCTCCAGGTGACCCCCACTTTTGGTGTTCATAGAAGCATTAATTATTTTACAAATAGCATTCCCTTACAGTCTCTGTTCAGAATAATGAAAAGACTTCTTTCCATCCCAACTAAGTTGTTTTGTTCTGACCTTTTACCTTCTGGGCACAACATCCATCTCAAACACATACCCCCAAAGACAGACTACAAAAATATAAAATTTACAATCCCTGAATCTGGACCAGAAAACCAAGACTAAATGATCAGCCACTATGTTTTTGTTGTTTTGTTTTGTTTTTGTTTGTTTGTTTTTTAGTGACCTGCACTATGTGTGTTTTAATGATATTGTATTATTAAAAAGCAAAGAAAAGCTCACCCCTTGATACTCCTTATATGGCCCTTCCACCCAGTTAAACTGACAGTGTTTTAGTTCCTGGCTGCTAAATCAGATACCATGCACTGAGTTGGCTTAAATAACAAGAACTTTTTGGCTTATGGCTTGTTTTCTTTTTTTTTTTTTTTCCTTTTTTTTAAACTTTATTTTGTACATTTAATAATTGAAAATATAAACAATAATTTAAAAAGAAAAACACAGTTGGATAAAAACATACATTTCTCAATTAAATATATTGATATATATAAAAAAAATTTTGAATCATACAATATATTACACAATATATTTGGTTCATAGTAGCACAATCATACAGTATTTGTTCTTTTGTGTCTGGCTTCCTTTGCTCAACATAATGCCCTCCAGGTTCATCCACGTTGCCATATGCTTTACGACTTCATTTCTTCTTACAGCTGCATTATATTCCATCATGTGAATAGACCACAGTTTGTTTATCCATTCATCTGTTGATGGACACCTGGGTTGTTTCCAAATTTGGCAATCATGAATAATGCTGCTATGAACATAGGTGTGCAGATGTCTGTTGTGTCACTGCTCTCAGTTCTTGTATATACCTAGTAGTGGTATTGCAGGGTCACATGGCAAGTCTATATTCAACTTCTTTAGGAACTGCCAAACAGTCCTCCACAGTGGCTGTACCATTCTGTATTCCCACCAACAGTGAATAAGTGTTCCTATCTCTCCACATCCTCTCCAACACTTGTAGTTCTCTGTCTTTTTAATAAGTGGCCATTCTGATAGGTGTGAAATGATGTCTCACTGTAGTTTTGATTTGCATTTCCCTAATCATAGTGATGTTGAGCATTTTTTCATGTGGTTTTCTTTTTTTTTTTTTTTTTGGCATTTATATTTCTTCTTTGGATAAATGTCTAATCAAGTTTTTGCTCATTTTTTAATTGGGTTGTTTTGTCATTTTGTTGTTGAGTTGCAACATCTCTTTTTATATCCTGGATATTAAACCCTTATTGGACATGTGATTTCCAAATATTTTCTCCCAATGAGTCAGCTGTCTTTTCACCCTTTTGACAAAGTCCTGTGAGGTGTGAAAGTGTTTAATTTTGAGGAGATCCCATTTACCTATTTTTTTCTTTTGCTGCACGTGCTCTGGGTGTAAGGGCCGAGAAACCACCACCTACTACAAGGTCATGAAGGTGTTTCCCTACATTTTCTTCTAGTACTTTCATGGTCCTGGCTTTTAGATTTAGGTCTTTGATCCATTTTGGGTTGATTCTTATATAGAGAGTGAGATAAGGGTCCTCTTTCATTCCTTTGGTTATAGATATCCAGTTGTCCCAGCATGATTTGTGCTGTTAACATGGACTTGGTAGGTTTGTCAAAAACTAGTTGACCATATAGGTGAGGGTTTATTTCTGGATTCTCAATTCTATTCCAGTGATCGATACTACACTTGATCTTAGCCAAAAGGCCGAGAAGCGATTCCAGTGATCGATGTATCTGTCTTTATGCCAGTACCATGTTGTTTTGACCACTGTAGCTTTGTAATATCTTTCAAGGTCAGGCAGTGAAATTGCTCCCTTGTTGCTCTTCTTTTTTAGAATGCTTTTAGCTATTCGGGTGCACTTTCCCTTCCAAATGAATTTGGTAATTGCCTTTTCTAATTCTGTAAAGTAGGCTGTTGGGATTTTGATTGGTAATGCATTGAATCTATAAATCATTTCGGGTAGGATTGACATTTTTAAATTTTAGCCTTCCAATCCATGAACATGGAATGTCTTTCCATTTGTTTAGGTCTTCATTGATTTCTTTTAGCATTGTTTTGTAGTTTTCTGCATATAGATCCTATACTTCTTTGGTTAAATTAATTCCTAGGTATTTGAGTCTTTTTGTTGCTATTGCAAATGGAATTTTTCCTCTGATTTCCTCCTGAGATTGTTCAGTACTAGCATACAAAAACATTATTAATTTTTGCGTGTAGATCTTGTATCCTGCCACTTTGCTGAACTCATTTATTAATTAGCTCAAGTAGTTTTGTTGTGGATACTTCAGAATTTTCTAAAGACAGGATTATGTCATCCACAAACAGCGAGAGTTTCATTTCCTCCTTTCCTATTTGGATGTCTTTAATTTTTTTTTTTCTTGTCTATTTGACCTAGTTAGAACTTATAGTACAATATTGAATAACAATAGTGACAGTGGGCATCCTTGTCTTGTTCCCAATCTTAGAGGGAAAGTTTTGAACATTTCCCCATTGAGTACAATGCTGGCTGTGGGTTTTTCATATATGCCTTTTTATCATATTGAGGAATTTTCCTACTATTCCTATCTTTTGAAGTGTTGATTTTCTTATGTTGAACCAGGCTTGCATACCAGGAATAAATCCCACTTGGTTGTGATGTATAAGTCTTTTCATATGCTGTTGGATTTGATTTGCAAGTATTTTTTTGAGAATTTTTGCATCTATGTTCATTAGAAAGATAGGTCTGTAATTATCTTTTCTTGTAGTATTTTAGTCTGGCTTTGGTATTAGGGTGATGTTGGCTTCATAAAATGTGTTGGGTAATTTTCTCTCTCTTCAATTTTTTGGAAGAGTTTAAACAGGATTTGTGTTAATTCTTTTTGAAATGTTTGGTAGAACTCAGCTGTGAACCATCTGGTCCTGGACTTTTCTTTGCTGAGAGTTTTTTATGACGGATTCAATCTCTTTAAATGTGATTGGTTTGTTAAGTTCTTGCCTTTCTTATAGCGTCACTGTAGGTTGTTTGTGCATTTCTAGGAATTTGTCCATTTCATCTAGGTTGTCTAGTTTGTTGGCATACAGTTTCTCATAATATCCTCTTATAATCCTATTTCTGTGGGGTCAGTTGTAACTTCTCCCCTTTCATTTCTGATTGTATTTATTTACATCTTCTCTCTTTTTTTCTTCGTTAGTCTACCTAGGGGTTTATTGATTTTATTGATCTCCTCAAAGAACCAGCTTTTGGTTTTGTTGATTTTCTCTACTGTTTCTTTTTTGTTCTCAATTTCATTTATTTCTGCTTTAATCTTTATTATTTCTTTCCTTCTGCTTGCTTTGGGATTGGTTTGCTGTTCTTTTTCTAGTTTCTCTAGTTGTTCAGTTAAATCTTTGAGTTTAGCTCTTTCTTCTTCTTTTTTTTTTTTAAAGCTTTATTTATTTACTTTATCCATTTTAACCCCCCCTTCCTCATTTGCTGTTTTGTGTCCATTCGCTGGGCAATTCTCTGTGTCTGTTTCCTGCCATCTCTTCACATCGTCTTCCTCCAGTCTTCACCAGGATTCGATCCTGGAGACCTCTGATGTAGAAGAGAGGTGTTCTGCCATCTGGACCACCTCAGTTCCTGGTTTTCAGAGCTTTTTGAAGCATCTAGTCTTGTCCCTCCCCTGCGTCTCTCTCCTGTTACATCATCATCTTGCTGCATGGCTCCCGGGGCCTGGCGGCTCACCCACACACAGAGCCTGGCAGCCCATGCGCCTTCTATATATATATATATTTTTATTTTTACCAGGAGGTCCTGGGGATCAAACCCAGGTCCCTCCATATGGCAGACAGACGCCCAACCATTTGAGCCACATCCGCCCCCTCTTCTTTTTTAATATAGGCATTTAGGGTTATAAATTTCCCTGTCAAGACTGCCTTCACTGTATCCCATAAGTTTTGATAAGTTGTGTTCTCATTTTCATTTGTGTCCATATATTTACTGATTTCACTTGAAATTTCTTCTTTGACCCACTGATTATTTAGGAGTGTGTTGTTCAGCCTCCCCACATTTGCAAATTTAATTTTTTCCTACTATTGATTTCCAGTTTCATTCCCAGGCTAAGAGCCTTGTAATTGAAACATTCTCAGAGACAGTTCTCAGAGAAACTTCTCTGGCCGCCCCCTCCCTTTTCCCAGGTAGGAAATATTTCCACTCTCCTCTGAGTCCTCAACAATCAGTCCCAATTAGTAGAGAAGGAGATTGGGAGGGTCATATATCTTTAGCCCCTTGCCAGCTCCCAAGGCAAACAATATCACAGCCCCATCTGGCCTGGAAGCACTCCTGGAACACAGCAGACCAAATTTGTGAGTCAGAAGATGAGTCAGCCTTAGGCTATGTCCTCTCTCTCCTTTCCTGGATCCCTGGAGCTCCCATTGTCTGTAGCTGCAGGCCCAGAGGCTAAGAATTCTAAAGTGTCTTTAATGTGGGGGAGGGTGCCAGCAGCAGCAGCCACAGGTTTCAACTCACAGTTCTGTTGTTGCAGTTGCCCTCCTTTGTCCCTCTCTCCTCTGGATGGTGTCCAGCCTTCGCCCGGTGTCCTAAATCCCTGAAGATCTTTTTCCAGGCTGTTTCAGCCTTTCCTCTACCTATTTTTCTGGAGGAAAAGAGAGTCCTCTGTCTTTCTAGTCCGCCATCTTTCTCTGGCTCATGGTTTTGAGGCTAAGAGAAGCCCAGAATCAAGGTATCAGCAAGGCAGTGCTTTCTCTCAGAAATCTGGAGCTGGTGGCTGATGATCCTTGGTTCTTGGCTTTTCTGCACGTGGCCTCTCCTGGCTTTTCTGAGTTCTGTTGACTTCTGGCTTCTTCCCATGGCTTTCTCTCTGTCTGAATTTCATTCTGCTTATAAAGGACTCCAGTAATAGGATTAAGACCCATTCTGATACAGTTGGGCCACACCTTCATTGAAGTAAGCCTATCAAAAGGTCCTCTTTACTGGGACCTCCTCAAAATTAAACTTTTGCACCTCAAAGGACTTTGTCAAAAGGGTGTAAAGACAGCTGACTCAATGGGAAAAAATATTTGGCAATCACATATCTGATAAGGGTTTAATATCCATGATATATAAAGAAATCATACAACTCAACAATAAAAAGACAAATGACCCAATTAAAAATGGGCAAAAGACTTGAAAATACAATTGTTCAAAGATGAAATAAATGGCAAAGGAATACATGAAAAAATGTTCAACATCACTAGTGATTAGAGAAATGCAAATCAAAACTACAATAAGATATCACTTCACACCTATTAGACTAGCCACTAGTAAAAAGTCAGAAAACTGTAAATGTTGGAGAGGATGTAGAGAGATAGAAATGCTTATTCACTATTGGTGGGAATGCAGAATGGTACAGCCACTGTGGAGACTGTTTGGCAGTTCCTAAGGAAGTTGAACAGACTTGCCATATGAGCCAGCAATATCATTACTAGGTATATACCTAGTGTTATTGATACACATTAATAAAGCATAAATCCATCCAAAGTGCTTCTGATAGCAGTGACACGAATAGACATCTGCACACCAATGTTCATAGAGGCATTACTCATGATTGCCAAGTAAGGCGTTGAGCCCAACCCCTTGGTGGATGGGAAAATCAAATATAAAAGACATGACAAAGGACAGAGGAAGCAGTTTTGATGTTGGAGTTCTGGTGAGGAAGGAGAGAAGGCTCCGGGATAGAGACGAACCATTTGCCTGAGAGTTCACAGCTGGCCTTGTGGAGAGAAGCAAAGCCTAGAGAGCCTCATAGTCTATAGCTGACCTTGTGGAGGAAACAAAGGAGCTAAGCCTGGAGAGAAACACAGCCCCAGGAAGAAAGGAACCCAAGAAGCCTGAACCCTGGCAAACATCAGCAGCTGTCTTGCTCCCACACATGGCAACGGACTTTGGTGAGGGAAGAAACTTATGCTTTATGGCCCAGTAATTGTGGACTTCTACCCCAAATAAATACCGTTTATAAAGACCAACCAATTTCTGGTATTTTGCATCAGCACCCCTTTGGTTCTAATTCCAGAAATTAGAATGAGGGTAGAGAATGGAAATCTGAGGTTTACCCTGTGCAGAATTGGTTAAAAGGTTGTTTGTAAATCTTTGGAAATAAATGGAAATGGTGAGAGCACCTCATGGTGTTTGTGACTAGCAGAGCTATTGTATGGGTATGACAGTGGTTGAAAGGGGAAGTCTAAGGACATGTATATTACTAGTAGAAAAGCTAAAAAATGTAACATGGGACTGTATAACATAGTGAAACCTCATGTAAAATACGAATATGGGTGATATTGCATTATATAAGGCTGTTTTTACAAAATATAAATACAAGTATAGAAGAGAGAAGGAAATAGAATAGCAACTATGTACAGCAGGGAAAGCATAGAAAGATTGAGAGCTGTGAGTTTTGTTTGGTTGGTTTTTTTAATTATTATTATTATTATTATTATTATTATTACTGGAATAATGAAACTGCTCTAAAAATGATTGATGTGATAAATGCACAACTATATGATTGTACTGAATATACCATTGATTGTACACTTTGGATGGATTTATGCTTAATGTGTATCAATAAAATTGATTTTATTTTTTTAAAAAAAAGGTCCTGTTTACAGTGAGTTCACACCCACAGTAATGGATTAAGATTAAGAATATGTTTTTCTCAGTACATAGCTCCAAGCCACCATAGACAATCGTTTTTTCTCCACAACATATAGTCAAGCCAAGAATTATCTATCCTTAAATAATAGATTCTGAATAAACATTTTTTTAAGGAGGCAAAATAATAATCATAAGTAAGCAGGTTTGTTTACTGCGAATATAACAACACTGTAGTTACTAGCCACATATAAATAAAAATAAATAACATTTTATTGTGTGCCTACTCTTTTTAAAAACTTTACAATCTCATTTAAACCTCACAACAACCCTTTACAATGGTGATAATAATAACAATAACAACAACAATAATAAACAATAGTTAACAATTACCAAATGCTTATGGTTCTAGGCAGCAACTTATTAATCATTATAAAACCCTGTGATACAGGAATTTTCATTTTATTATTGTCCTCATTTTGCAGACAAGATAATCAAGGAACACAGAGGTTAAATAACTTACCCAAGGTTACATAGCTAATAAGGTAAATCTAATTATCCCCATTTTATAGATAAGAAAAATGGGACCTATAAAAATTGCCTATAAAAGTAAGTAACTGGGAAAGCTTTGAACCAATATTTGTTGGACTCTTAAACCCACGTTCTTTTTTTTATTATAAAATTTTATTGAAGTATATCATTCATACATGAACATACATAAACAATAAGTGTATAGTAAAAGTTGTTAAACCCACATTCTTTTATTCTACCACCCTACCATCTTTATGTGGATTATTTTTTTTAATATCTTAACTTTTTTTTTAGGGGGAACCAGGGATTGAACCTAGGACCTTGTAAATGTGAAGCAGATGTTCAACCACTGAGCTATATCCACTCCCCTTTATGTGGATTATTAAAAGCAAATGTTTAAATTAAGCTTAGCTTCTCTCATTCTTGGGCTGCCTACCTTTGCCATAAGCCAGGGTAGACTGAGAATGATCTCATTTTACCATGGGCCTC
Organism: Tolypeutes matacus; assembly: GCA_026826555.1. NCBI lineage: Eukaryota > Metazoa > Chordata > Mammalia > Cingulata > Chlamyphoridae > Tolypeutes > Tolypeutes matacus. The sequence continues at coordinate 2,965,367 of JAKSZT010053821.1, read as the reverse complement.
TGAGAAGAATATAATTGGGAAGGAAAGCCTGACTCAAAAGCCCCACATACTAAAATGCATCCCTTAAAATGACACACCATGGATTATGTCTTCTGAGGAATTTTCTGTTGCAGTCCTTTAGCATGCACACCTGAGAGGGTTTCTAAGGCCTATTTTTCAGATGCTTTCAGATTCCTAATCAAGTGCTTCCGGAAATACCTCTTCAAAAGATTTTTAAAATCAGTGCTACAGAGAGGTCTCCTATTTCCCGCTGCCTCAGAAAGCCTTCAAAATTCTCACCACTGGGAGAAACAAAGCTGCTTCAAGCCTCCAATACACCTTGAAAATACTTAGATTCGCCAAGGGACTGAACCCACAGGAAAAAACCTGGCTTGGAGTCTTAACTCTTGAATGTACTGATTGTTAAATCATGGACAAATTATTTCCCTTTTCTACGCCTCAATTTCGTGTCTTAAATAAGGGGTTAAGTTAGTTGGTTTTCAAGGTCCTCTAGATCTCTGATTCAAGGATAAGCATGCAATAAGTTTGGGGGTCTGTAGCAGTGAAATTCCAGGAGGACCATAGTTGTACGAAAGCCCAAAGGGCAAAATAGATTTAAAGCCATTCATTGAAACCTGCAAGTGCTGGTTTAACTTCAACAGTGGAGAAAGGGTTTACCTGTCCTGGGATTCTGGTTTGCGAATGTAAGTCCTTGGAGAAATTATTTAATATGAAGTAGAGGGGTTTGGTGGTGTGAGATCTATAGGTAGTAGTAAAAGGAATAAATCCTCTCCACTTTTGCAGAATAGAGCAAAGCAGCACCTGAGCCCTTTCCTATTTTCACCCTACTCTAGCCTCCACTAAAGACAGGAGCAAAGATAGGATCCTGCTGCCACCTTGTGGCACACTGGGCAACCTACAAAAGAAAAGTCTGGATCCCACAGGCCAAATACCCCTCAGAAGGCCCCATCCTCTTCTCTTACAATTACACAGAAGTTGATAATTCACAAAATGATTTCAACTCTATTATCTCACAACTCTGTAAGGGTGGCAGGACAGGGGGTATAATTCCACTTTACTGTAGAAGAAACCAAAGCTCAGAGAGACTGTGTGACTTGCCTAAAGCCACACAGTAACTGGCACACAGTTAGGTAGGGAAGGGAGTTAAATGGAGGTTTAGGAATGCTCGAGATTTAGAAATTTGAGGAGGGGAGGCTTAGGAAGAAGAAAGCTCAGTTTCTTCTGCAAACACAACTGGTCATAGGCTGCATGTACATAGAAAAGGACATGCAGATAAGCCTGGTTTCCTGCCTTCCTTCCTGGTTTGCACATTCTTGGTTAACATCCCTACTCCTTTCCAGCTGCTCTCCCTCCCTCTGCTCCCCAAACACATCCTACCCATCAGGGGCGCAAGACTTATGTGTAACTAAATGCTGACCACCAAATGGATCCTAGCCAAGGAAGCCAAAAGAAATCAGCAAGAACTATGGGAGAGCTGCTCTGTACCTGGGTTAGATCTCATAATATTTGTAGCTCAGCTAAAATTTTCTTATAAGTTTCGGTGCAAAACCATAATGTCATGCCCATTGAAACCTGAGGTCAATGCTGGGGTTATATGGCTTACCAAAGGATAGAGAGGAATGGCCTAAGTATTAAGGTGAGAGTTTCCAGTGTCTCCAAGGCAACCACAGTTTCTTAGATATAGAAGTGCAAAGTTCAAAGGGACTCTGAAAAGATCTTTGAGAACTTACACTTGCCTCTAGTCAGGATCCCATCTAAATCATCCCAGACCAGAAATGAACTTTTTTTTTTTTGAGGTGCTGGGACAGGGGATTGAACCCAGGACCTCACATGTGGGAGGCTGGCACTCAACCACGGAGCCACATCACTTTCTTGAGTTGGTTTTTTTTTTTTTTTTTTTTTTTTTTACCGGGAGGTCCCGGGGATCGAACCCGATCCCTCCATATGGGAGACGGACGCCCAACCAGTTGAGCCACATCCGACCCCAAGTTGGTTTTTTTGTTTGTTTGCTTGTTTGTTTTTTTGTTTCTCTCTAGGAGGCACCAGGAACCAGACCTGGGACTTCCCATGTGGTAGGCAGGCACTCAACTGCTTGAGCCACATCTGCTCCCCCCAGAAATGAACTCTTACACATGGTGAAGAGTTCTCTAAGGAGTTTCTTAATCCTACCCTCAGCTCAGGTGCTAAAATTTCCAGCACTAAAGGTATTCCTTTAGCTGCATTAGTTCATTCATTCACTGAGTGAATGAACTCATTCACTAAATGAGTAAGGCACTGTGAGAGATATAGACGAATAAGAAATAATACCTTTGATCAAGACTTTTCTGACTAGTGGGGAACAGAGGGAAATAAGGAAAGAACATAAAAATTATAAGAGCATGTTAGATATAAGTATTAGGTGCTTGGGGGTTAAGAAGGAAAAATAAGATTCCTTCTGGCTTGGGGTTGGAGGGTTGGGATAGGCAGTAGATGACTAACAGCTTCATGAATATATATCATATAAAATCATTCACAGTCTGGCCTTTACAAGCCCCTGCCTTCTATCCTGCTACTACTCTCTCACCATACCATATTTTGAATATAAGTTTTCTTTAGAGTTTAAGGTTTAAGAGTACATAGGCTTTGGAATCACATATATCTTGGTTCTAATCCAAGTTCTACCACATTAGACTTGGGCAAGTTATGGAACCTACCAAGCCTCAGTTTCCTGATCTGTAAAGTGGAGATAATAAGCATAACCATTTTAAAATTAAGGTTGTTGTGAGAATCAAGTGTGAGAATGTATGTAAAATGCCAAGCTTTGTGTTTGACACATAGTAAACATTTCATAAATAGCAGTGGAAATTACTGTTAGTTATTTCTGTGCCTTTGATCTTATTGTTTTCTTTGCCTGTGATTCTCTTCACCTTCTCAAACTGTTCCACTCCTACTTCCCCTTCAGACCCATCACAAAAGCAGCCCAGATCCTACTAGCCGTTGCCTTCTGAGTTCTCAGAACTGATGTTCACACTTCCTTTCCTATATTTATGTAATAGCAATTTGTACTTTTAAGTCTGTCTTCCAGGTCTGTGTGGCTCCAGAGAGCAGGGAGTTGTCTTACTTATTCTGCCCTAGCACCTAGCATATATTTGATTCACAGTACCACTAGAGAAATGATTGTTGAATAAATAAAATTGTAATTGAGCTGAGTCTTAAAGGAATAAATAGGAATTAAAGCATATCTCTGGGTAGACTTTAAAATATATTCAGGGGAGCAGGTTAGCTCAGTGGTTGAGTGCCTGCCTCACATGTACGAGGTCCCAGCTTCAACCCCCAGTACCTCCTTTAAAAATGTATTCATATTAACCTATTAATGTTGTACATTAACCCACTGAGAGCCACCAGAAATTATTATTAAGGATTAGCTTTTATGATGAGCCGACAGGACCAAAGTAGAAAAAATTTTACTAGGGGAGGCTTTGAGTGGATGGATAAATGAAAGGAGCCTGGAACCCAAGCAGTAGCTAAGTAAACAGATTCAGGAATTTCTTGGGTAGCAAGGGGTCATTGTGGGTATTTAGTGGGTGAGAGAAGGAAATCACTTTAATAATGGATAAGAGATTCAAAGAATGGAAAGAAGAGGAAGACAAAAAAAAAAAAAAATCACCAGCTGGTCCTAAAGGGAGGGCAACACAACATGTCATGTAGAAGGTCACCATGTAATCTAAAAGAATTAGTCTATAGATTATAGTTTTCTGCCTGCTTATCACAAAACAATTCTCTTTACTTTTGCAGAGAAACAATCTTGTCTTTCATAACAACAGAAAAAGAGATCTCTAGCTCTTCTTTTTTTTTTTTTTTTTTTAGACTTTATTTATTTACTTTATCCATTTTAAACCCCCCCCTTCCCCATTTGCTGTTTTGTGTCCATTCGCTGGGCAATTCTGTGTCTGTTTCCTGCCATCTCTTCTCATCCTCCTCCTCCAGTCTTCACCAGGATTCGATCCTGGAGACCTCCGATGTAGGAGAGAGGTATTCTGCTGCCTGCGCCACCTCAGCTCCTGGCTTCTGGAGCTTTCAGAGCATCTCGTCTTGTCTCTCCCCTATTACGTCATCATCCTGCTGCATGGCTCCCGGGGCCCGACAGCTCAGCGGCACACAGAGCCTGGCAGCCCATGCGCCTTCTATATATATATATATTTTTTTTTTATTTTACCGGGAGGTCCCGGGGATCGAACCCAGGTCCCTCCAAATGGCAGACGGACGCCCAACCATTTGAGCCACATCCGCCCCCTCTAGCTCTTCTTAAGAGGTTGGGAAATTATTTCAAAACAGAAACTAACTCCACCATTGGAGAATGCTAGTGAACCAATTAAAAAAAAAAAACAAACTAGTCAATAAAAGGAAAACCAGGCAGTTATCCTGCTTTTCCTATAGGTATGACACCCCTGGGTGAAAAAATAGTAGATTTGAATATCACTATTTTGCAATCCCTAATGAATTTATCCATATAGTTACCATTTCCAGGACTCTTCAATCCATTGTGTAGATCCAAATTTCCATCTGGTATAATTTTCCTTCTATCTAAAGGTACCATTTTCCTTTATCATTTCTTGAAGTGCTAGTATTTTAGAATGAATTTTATCTGCTTTCATATGTTTGAAAAAAAGTCTTTATTTCACCTTTGTTTTTGAAAGATATTTTCTTTTTTTTTTATTAAAGATTTTATTTATTTATTCATTTATCCCCCCCTTGCCGCTTGTGCTCGCTGGGTCAGCTAACCACGCTGTGCGGGCGGGCTTGCCTTCACCAGGAGGCCCCGGGAACTGAACCCGGGGCCTCCCTTATGGTAAACGGGAGCCCTACTGATTGAGCCACAGCCTCTTCCCAGATATTTTCATTTGATATAGAATTCTAGGTTGACTTTTTTTTCTCCCATTTCAGGACTTTAAAGCTGTTGCTCCATTGTCTTCTGCCTTTCATTGTTCCTAATAAGCAGTCTGCTGTCATTCTTTGTTCCTCAGTATATAATGTCTTTTTAACTCTGGCTGCTTTTAAGATTCTTTTTTATCAGTAGTCTTCAGCAATTGGACTGTGATGTGCTTTGGTTTAATCTTCTTCTTCTTTCTTCTGCTTGGGGTTCTCTGAGATTTGGGGATCTATGGATTTATAGTTTGCATCAATTTTGGAAATTTTTCTGCCATTATATCTTCAAATATTATATTCAAATATTTTTCTGGTCTCCCTCTCCTTTCTCAAACTCTATTTGATGTTGTCCCACAGGTCACTGATCCTTTGTTCATTTATTTCAATCTTTTTTTCTCTGTGACGTATTTTGGATAGTTTCTATTATTATGTCCTCAGGTGTTCTAATTTTTTCTTTTACCACGTCTAATCTGCTGTTAATCCCATCTGGTATGTTTTTCATCTCAAATATTGTATTCTTCATTTCTAAAAGTTCAGTTTGGTCTTTTTTTATATCTCCCACTTATCTCCTTGTTACATTCATGCTTTCTCATACCTTCTTGAACATATGAAGATATTTATAATAGCTGTTTTAATATCTTTGTCTACTAATTCTATTATCTGTGTCGTTTCTAGGCTCCGTTTATACTTATTGAATTTTCTCCACATTATGAATTATATTATCCTGTTTCTTTGCATGTCTGATAACATTCCAATGAATACCAGACATGGTGAATTTGGATGCTGTATGTATGTATGTATGTATGTATGTATGTATGTATGTATGTATGTATTGGAATTCCTTTAAATATTTTGGGATTTTCAGGAATGCAGTTAAAAGTTACTTAGAAACAGTTTGATCTGTTTAAGGCTCACTTTTAAGTCCAGCCTTTAGTTCAGGGCTAATTTAGCCCATTACTAAGGAACTATCCTTCTGAGGACCCTGCTTTTAGGTTTTTCCACTCTGGATGATGGGTACATGAACTATTTCTAGTCCTATGTGAAATACAACAATTGTTTCTCCTGTCCCTTTCTAGTGATTCTTTCCCAGCCTCAGTAGTTTCTACACACATATGTGCTGATCAGTACTTAGCCAAAGAACTTGAAAAATACTCTTTCCAGATCTTCAGAGTTCTCTCTGTGCAGTTCTCTCTGACCTTCAATTCTAGTTATGTTGGCCTTTCTGTATTAGTCAGCCAAAGGGGTGCTGATGCAAAGTACCAGAACTCTGTTGGCTCTTATAAAGGATATTTATTTGGGGGTAGACACTTACAAGGCCCTAGAGTTCAATTCAAGGTACCATAAGAGGTACTTTCTCACCCAAAGTCATTGGCTACGTGTTGGAGCAAGATGGTGGGTGATGCCTGTGACGTTTCAGCTTTCCTTCTTCCTCTTAAGGCTCTGTGGTTCCAGCTTCTTCCAATCTCAGCTGTAGGCTGGTATAAGGCTCATCTCTCTCCCCAGGGCTTGTTTCTTTCCAGGCTCAGCTGCTCAGTTCTCTTCACAAGGTCAGCTGTAGACTATCAGGCTCATCTCTCTTCCTAGGGCCTCCGCCGTGTCTAATGAGCTGTCTCTCTTCCTCTGTGTTCTTATTCTCTGTGTATTTACTTCCATGTGAGCATCTGTTTTATCCCGAAGGGGGCTGGGTCTTGATGCTGAGTCACACTTTAATGACGTGGTTGGATCAAAGCCCCAATCTTAACATAATTTAGTCAGACATCTCAGCTGATCGAATACAATCAAAGGGTTATCACGCCAGAGGAACCAACCAGTTTGCAAACATAATCTATATTTCTTCTTGGAATTCATAAATAATATCAAAATGCTACACTATCTGAAACTGTCCTCACCACTCAGCAAGACCACCAGGCTCTAATGCAGCCTGTACTACAGCCTAGAAATTCTCTCCAGGCAGTGATCTGGGAAACTCATAGGGCTCACCTTGTTTCTCTTCTTTTAGGGGTCACATTCTGTACTGCCTGTTTTCCAGTGTCTGAAAACCATTGTTTCATATATTTGTTGGGTGTTTTCGTTATTAATGTGGGAAGATAAGTCCTATTCCATCATGGCCATAAGTGTAAGGCCTTGCAACCCCTAATAAACTAATGCATATAAGCATTAAGCCCAAATGATTGTTAACATCACAAAAAGAGAGAGAACCAGACATTATGTGCCTCCTGACAGAGAAGCACAACATTATCTGTGAAGCAGTCTTGAAAAAAAATATCAAACCTGAATGCAATCAAGCCTTTAGACCCAACTACCAATTTACAGGAAATACAGAAGACAGGAACATCTTTAACTACATCACAGTTTTACAATCAACAAAATCCAAACTGTAGGAAACTCTGTAGGACAAACAACTTGTTTCTTCAATAAGAAAATCACAAGAAAAATATGGAAGGAAAGCTATAGATTAAAAGAGATTTAAAAGATATATCAATCCATTATAATGTATAAACTTTATTTGGATTCTGATTCAAGGAAACAAACTATAAGGAAAAATATGGTATTTATGAGACAATTGGAATATGAACTCAGACTGAATAGCTGATGGTATTAAGTAATTACTTATAATTTTTAGGTGTGATAATGATCTTACAATTATGTTTTAAACGTGTCCTTATATTTTAAAGAGACTATGATACATTTTAGGTGAAATAATATGATGTTTAATATTTGCTTCCAAATAATATGGTAGAGGGGGAGCTGGTGTAGCTCAGTGGTTGAGTCCCAGCTTCCCACATATGAGGTCCCTGGGTTCAATCCCTGGCCCAGCTACCTCAAAAAATAAAATAAAATAAATAATAATAATAATAATATGATGGGGGAGGTCAACAGGGTGGGGATATAGATGAAATAAGATTGGCCATGAATAGGTAATTGTAGAAGCTGGGTAGTATATATGTTTGAAATTTTTTATTACAAAAGGTCAAAAAAAATTTTTGAGAGTTACAAAATTGAGATGTGGGTTCTAAATATGGTTCTGATCCTCTTCTATTGTGTGCCTGTAGACCAATCACTTGTAGGCCTCAGTTTTCTCTATAAAATATGATAAATAAAAACACATTCCAATACTCTTTCCATCATATCCACCTAAGAGATAAGTGAATGAGGAAATTACTTAACCTTTTTAATCCTCAGTTTCTTCATCTGTAAAAAGGTGATGACATTAGAAGCTAACTTAGGACTGCTGCATGCATAAAACTGGGAAATGTATGTTAAAGTCCCCATCATAGTGCCTGGCACAAAGTAAGCACTCAATAAATACTATTTATTTTTTATTATTATTATCTCTTGCTGCAGCTAAGAAATACCAAAAGATAATTTTTTATATTTTTTTAAAATTAAAGGCCTCTAAAGTTCTTAATCCTTTTATCCCTTCTTCCTCCACATCGCTTTTCTTTAGAACAAAGGCAAGAAAATCTGAAACTTCCTCTCTAAAATTTTATGGAACAATGAGCCCAAAAGCACAAGCCAGGAGAGAAAGAGCTTGGCTCTCCTTCCCAGTGAGAGTCATTGCTATGGGTCTGGAAAAACAGAGGCGCTACTTTAGTCATTTTCAAAATATAGCATGCAGCTGTTCTGCTGGTATGCCACACATTCTGAGGTTGTTCTCAAGGGCTAAAAACAGAATTCAGGCAGTTAGCCCAGTACACCCAAGCTCGTTCTTTTTCAAGGTGGCCCCATTTCAAATAAAATGGGCATTCTGTATGTACCCTTTCCTAACCAAGAGTTGGTCTTCCCCATCAGACCATTAACTCCTTGAGGGCAAAGACCATGTCCAGATTATCTTTAGAGTTTATAAATCTGCCAAAGTACCAGGGACATATCAGGTACTCAATAAATGTTTGTTGAATAAAGAAATTAATTGTTTTTTTTTTTTATTATTATTTTGTTTTATTTGAGGTTGGCATGGAATTGGGGAAGGAACATTCATAGGCATACAAGGAACCAAGAGTTGAAAGGATCCTTCTAAAAACTGTTGTCAAGAAATGCAAACTTATTCATAACTTTCAATTAATTTCTTCTCTTTGCTACCCACTACCCACCATTTATAACTTATGCTTCACCCTGATGGACTACTTAACTACTTATGGTTCCCCAAATCATCATCATCATCACCAACATCACCAACATCATCATCCCTAGTCTCCCTTCTCAAGATTTACACTCTTCAAGACTTGGCTACAGCACCTCAGCTTCCATGAATTGTTTTTTTCAACCACTATCACTGAAAGTGGTGTCTTTCTCTTTATTTCCTGTAACACTTTATATTTAGCTTATGGAACTTATAATGTTCTATCATGTGCAATGATTAGTTGTACAGGTTTTGCATTTTTATGGGATTGACAGCAAGGACCACTTTGAATTTTTTAGGCATCCAGAATAGTGCTTTGTAAATAGTAGGCATTTAATAAGTGTTTAGTGAATTTATTGGCTAAACCTTGCAGGACAAGAAATATTATCATACAATGCAATTTAAAATATAAAACAAGTGAGCCTTAAAATGTGTGCTTTATCCATAAAGATCTTCTTTCTAAAAACCTTAACACATTGTTTTGGAAGTTTTGCTACCCTATTATTATCTGATTTATTTTAAAACATCGAAAAATAGCTAGAGGACAGGCTGGAACAGACTAGAAAAAGATCTTCTAGAGTTTAGGATACCAGGCAAAGCCTGGACACCATTTAGAGGAGAGAGGGACAAAGGAGGGAATTCATGACAACAGAACTGTGAGTTGAAACCAGTGGCTGCTGCTGCTGGCAACATCCCCCACACTAAAGACACTTCAGAATTCTCAGGCCTCTGGGCCTGCGGCTACAGACAAAGGGGATTCCAGGGATCTACCACCCCAGAAAAGGGGAGAGAGAAGGACACAGCCTAAGGCTGACTCAGCTTCTGACCCATAAATTTGGTCTGCTGTGTCCCAGGAGCCCTTCCAGGACAGGTGGGACCTGAGAGCCAGCGATGGACTGCAGAAATCCGACCCTTGCAATCTCCCTCTCTTCTAGGTGGGACTACTTGTTGATGATGCCCCAGGAAAGGGGAGAGAGAGAGACTGACTCAGCTTTTGACTCACAAATTTGGTCTGCTGTGTCCCAGGAGCCATTCCAGGCTGGGTGGGGCTGCACCATTGTTTGCCTTGGGAGCTGGCAGGGGGCTAAAAATATACGACCCTCCCAATCTCCTTCTCTACTAACCTGGACTGATTGTTGAGGACTTAGAGGGAAGTGGAACTATTTTCTAGCCAGGAAAAGGGAGGGGGCTTCCAGAGAAGGCTGGAAAACTGTCTCAGAGAAAGTTTGAATTACCAGCCTCTGGACAGGAAGCTCTATCATGTTGATCCGGTCTGTGTTGCAACAAATACACTCAGACCAGGAACTGAACTGAGAGCTCCCAAAGAGCAACATCTGCCAGCAGACCAAGGAAGTGCACGCAAGAAAATTAAAAATAAGTAGGAGGGTTTTTTCCAAGCCTCTATAGCCTCCCTCCCCAAGGTCCTAGGAAGCAAAACTACAACAAATTACTGGGTCCAGTGCCCAGTTTTGAGCAACCAGCAGGGACAATCCTAACAATCCAGGTTGAGCCAAGAATCAAAGGGCAGTGGTAACAACACAGCCTTCAGCCACTAAATTCCTACAGAAGAGAAAAAACTTTGAGCATCTGAGTATACTACATCCTAATCAGATGCCTAGACATCAGCAAAAAATTACAAACCATACTAAGAAAATAGAAGACATGGCCCGAGAAAAGGAATATACCAAAGCCACAGAAGAGACACAGAATTTGAGAGAACTAATCAGTGAGATGCGCACAAATTTCCAAAATCAAATTAATGAGTTGAAAGGCAATATGGTTAAAGAGAGAAATGACATCAAGAAGACACTGAGTGAGCACAAAGAATTTGAAATCCTGGACAGAAAGAAAACAGAGCTCATGAGAATGAAAGACACAATAGGTGAAAGCAAAAACACATTTGAGGGATACAACAGCAGACTTGAAATGACAGAAGAAAGAATAATTGATACCAAAGACAGAACAGCTAAAATTGAGGAGAGAAAAGGATGGAAAAAATTGAGCAGGGGCTCAGAGAGTTGAATGACAACACGAAGCATGACAACATATGTCATGGGAGATATGAGAAGGAGAAGAGAAGGGAAAAGTTACAGAAAGAATATTTGAGGAAATAATAGTTGAAAATTTCCCAACTCTCATAAAAGAAATGAACTTACATGTCCAAGAAGCGCATCGTACCCTAATCAGAATAAACCTAAATAGACCTACTACAAAACACGTACTACTCAGAATGTCAAATGTCAGAGATAAATAGAAAATTCTAAGAGAAACAAGGGAGAAGCAAACCATCACATACAAGGGACATCCAGTAAGACTTAGCACATATTTCTCTTCAGAAACCATGGAGGCGAGAAGACAGTGGTATGATACAATTAGGATACTGAAAGAGAAAAACTGCCAGCCGAGAATTCCTTATTCAGCAAAATTGTCCTTCAAATATGAAGATGAGTAGAAAATATTCACAAACAAACAGAAACTAAGAGAGTTTGGAAAAAAGAATCCACCTTTGCAGGAAATATTAAAGGAAGGCTTAGAACCTGAAAGAAAAAGACAAGCTTGGAGGTGAGTGTAGAAGAAAGAATAGCAGAAAGGATAACCAAAAGAATAAAACAACAGAAAAAAATTGATATGATATATGAAAACCAAAGAATAAAATGGTAGAAGTAAATAGTGTATTTACAGTAATATCATTGAATGTGAATGGATTAAACTTCCCAATCAAAAGATACAGGCTGACAGACTGGATAAAAAATCATGAGTCACCCATATGCTGCTTACAAGAAACTCACCTTAGACCCAGGGATACAAAATGGCTGAAAGTTGAAGGGTGGAAAAAGATACTCTACGCAAATAGTTACCAGAAAAGAGCAGAGGTGGCTATACTAATATTAGGCAAAACAGACTTTAAATGCAAAAAAAGTTAAAAGAGATACAGAAAGCCATTATATATTAATAAAAGGAACAATCCACCAGGAAGCTATAACAGCCATAAATATCTGTGTACCTAACCAGGGTGCCCCAAAATACATGAGACAAACTCTGGCAAAACTGAAGGGAGAAGTAGACATCTCTACAATAATTGTTGGAGACTTCAACACCCCACTCACATCATTATATAGAACAACTAGACAGAAAATCAACAAGGACTCGGAGAAATTGAACAATATGATAAACAAGTTAGACCTAACAGACATATACAAAACACTGCATCTAAATTCAGGGGATTATACATTCTTCTCAAGTGCCCATGGATCTTTATCCAGGATAGACCATATATTAGGTCACAATGCAGCTCTCAATAAATATAAAAAGATTGAAATTATACAAAGCACCTTCTCAGATCATAATGGAATGAAAGTGGAAAGCAATAATAGACAGGAAAAGGTAAATTTGCCAATGAAGCCAACATCACCCTAATACCAAAGCCAGATATAGATACTACAAGATCTTTACTAATGAACATAGATGCAAAAATTCTCAACAAAGTACTTGCAAATCGAATCCAACAGCATATCAAAAGACTTATACATCAAAACCAAGTGGGATTTATTCCTGGTATGCAAGGTTGTTTCAACATAAGAAAATCAACCAACATAATACACCACATTAACAAGGAAAAAAAACACATGATTATCTCAATCAACACAGAAAAGGCATTCAACAAAATCCAGCATCCTTTTTTGATAAAAACACTTCAAAAGATAGGAATAGAAGGAAAATTCCTCAATATGATAAAAGGCATATATGAAAAACCCACAGCCAACATCATATTCAGTGGGGAAAGGTTGAAAGCTTTCCCTCTATGATCGGGAACAAGACAAGGATGCCCACTGTCACCACTGTTATTCAATATTGTTCTAGAAGTTCTAGCTAAGTCAGTTAGACAGGAAAAATAACCAAAGGCATCCAAATAGGAAAAGAAGAAGTAAAACTCTCACTGTTTGCAGATGATATAATCCTGTACTTTAAAAAGTTCTGAATTATCCATGACAAAGCTACTTGAGTTAATAAATGACTTCAGCAAAGTGGCAGGATACAAGATCAACACACAAAAATGAGTAATGTTTTTGTAAACTAGTACTGAACAATCTGAGGAGGAAATCAGGGGAAAAACTCCATTTATAATACAACAAAAAGACTCAAATATCTAGGAATTAATTTAACCAAAGATGTACAGGACCAGGGAACCAGATGTGACTCAAGCGATTGGACTTTCATCTACCATATAGGAAATCCAGGGTTTGATTCCCAGGGTCTCCTAGTGAAGGCAAGCTGTCCTGTGCAGCGAGCTGGCCCACGTAGAGTGCTGGCCCATGCAGGAGTGCTGGCCCACACAGAGATCTGGTGCAGCAAGATGACACAACAAAAAGAGACACAGAAGAGAGAAAATAAGAGATGCTGCAGACCAGGGAGCTAATGGGCACAAGAGATTGAGCACCTCTCTCTCCCACTCCGGAAGGTCCTAGGATCAGTTCCCGGTGCCACCTAAAGAGAAGACAAGCAGACACAGAAGAACACACAGTGAATGGACACAGAGAGCAGACAGTGAGTGTGAAACAATGGGGGTGGGGGGGAGCAGATAAATAAATAACTCTTTTAAAAAAATAGAAAATACAGGACCTATATGTAGAAAACTACAAAACAATGCAAAAAGAAATTTTAAAAAGACATTCCATGTTCATGGACTGGAAGACTAAATATCGTGAAGATGTCAATCTTACCCAAACTGATTTACAGATTCAATGTAATGCCAATCAAAATCCCAACAGCTTACTTTACAGAGTTAGAGAAGGCAATTAACAAATCCATTTGGAAGAGAAAAGTGCACCTGAATAGCCAAAAGCTTCTAAAAAAGAAGAGTAACAGTGGGAGCAATTTCACTGCCTGACCTTGAAACATATTACAAAGCTACAGTGGTCAAAACAGCATGGTACTGGCATAAAGATAGACACATTGATCAGTGGAATAGCATTGAGAATTCAGAAATAAACCCTCACCTATATAGTCAACTGGTTTTTGACAAATCTACCAAGTTAATATTAATGGGACAAAACAGTCTCTTCAACAAATGGTGCTGGATATCTATAACCAAGAGAATGAAAGAGGACCCCTATCTCACTCCCTATAAAAGAATCAACTCCAAATGGATCAAAGACCTAAGTATTAAAGCCAGGACCATAAAACTACTAGAAGAAAATGTAAGGAAACATCTTCAAGACCTTGTAGTAAGTAGTGGTTTCTTGGACTTAACACCCAAAGCATGTGCAACAGAAGGAAAAATAGATAAATAGGACTTCCTCAAATTAAACACTTTCACACCTCACAGGACTTTGTCAAAAGGGTGAAAAGGCAGCCAACTCAATGGGAAAAAAATTTGGAAATCACATATCCAATACGGGTTTAACATCCAGGATATATAAAGAGATGTTACAGCTCAACAATAAAAAGACAAAAGATCCAATTAAAAAATGGGCCAAAGACTTGAATAGACATTTGTCCAAAGAAGAAATACAAATGGCAAAAAAACACATGAAGAAATGCTCAACATCACTCCTGATTAGGGAAATGCAAATCAAAACTACAATGAGATATCATTTCACACCTATCAGAATGGCCACTATTAAAAAGACAGAGAACTACAAGTGTTGGAGAGGATATGGAGAGATATAGGAACACTTCTTCATTGTTGGTGGGAATGCAGGATGGTACAACCACTATGGAGGACTGTTTGGCAGTTCCTAAAGAAGTTGAATGTAGACTTGCCACATGACCATATATATACCCAGAAGAACTGAGAGCAGTGACACAAACAGACATCTGCACACTTATGTTCATAGCAACATTATTCACCATTGCCAAAAGTTGGAAACAACCAAGGTGTCCATCAACAGACGAATGGATAAACAAACTGGTCTATTCACACGATGGCATATTATGCAGCTGTAAGAAGAAATGAAGTCATAAAGCATATGGCAACATGGATGAACCTGGAGGACATTATGTTGAGTGAAGCAAGCCAGACACAAAAGGACAAATACTGTATGAATGCGTTACTATGAACCAAATATATTGTGTAATATATTGTTTGATTCAAAAAAAAAATTTTTATATGTATCCATTACATTTAATTGAGAAATGTATATATTTATTCATCTCTGTTTACTTTTTAGTTTTTAATTGTTTATATTTTCAATTATTAAATGTACAAAATAAAGTTTAAAAAATGTTAAAAAAAAAAAAAAGAAATGCTCAACATCACTAATGATTAGGGAAATGCAAATCAAAACTACAATGAGACATCATTTCACACCTATTAGAATGGCCACTATTAAAAAGACAGAACTACAAGTGCTAGAGAGGATGTGCAGAGATAGGAACACTTATTCACTGTTGGTGGGAATGCAGAATGGTACAGCCACTGTGGAGGACTGCTTGGCAGTTCCTAAAGAAGTTGAAAATAGACTTGCCAGGTGACTCTGCAATACCATTACTGGGTATATACCCAGAAGAACTGAACGCAGTGACACGAACAGACACCTGCACACCAATGTTCATAGCGGCATTATTCACAATTGCCTAAAGTTGGAAACAACCCAGGTGTCCATCAACAGATGAATGGATAAACAAACTGTGGTGTATTCACAAGATGAAATACTATGCAACTGTAAGAAGAAATGAAGTCGTAAAGAATACGACAACATGGATGAACCTGGAGGACATTATGTTTAGCAAAGCAAGCCAGACACAGAAGGACAAATACTGTATGATTGCATTACTATGAACCAAATATATTGTGTAACATACTGTATTATTTTTTAAAAATTATATGTATCCAATACATTTAATTGAGAAATATATATTTTTATTTTTTAGTTTTTAATTGTTTATATTTTCAATTATTAAATATACAAAATAAAGTTAAAAAAAAAAAAAAAGAAATATCCACTACTGCTGGAAATCTAAGGGAAAACTGTCATGAGGCAATTTTTTTTAATCAAGTGAATTTAAATGAAAATTCATGATATTAAAAAAAAATAAGAATTTCACAACATCTTCAAATTTTGGGAGAAGACAGACTGGGGCATCAAAAAGAACAAGATCGGGAATCAATAAATTATGTGGGGAAGTGGATGTGGCTCAAGTGATTGAGCTCCTGTCTACCATATGGGAGGCTCTGGGTTTGATTCCTGGGGCCTCTTGGTGAAGGCAAGCTGGCCTGGCCCACGTGGCATGGAGAGCTAGTGCAGTAAGATAATGCAACAAATGGAGACAAGCAGACACAGAAAAACATGCAGCAAATGGATACAGCAAGCACAAGCTGCAAGGCGGGCGGGGTGGGGGGATAAATAAATAAATAAAATAAATCTTTAAAAAAAAAAAGATTAGCGACTATGGCCAAGCTCTTGATTATCCCAATTACTCTGTCCAAACTATTTCTCATCATAGTTCTAAGGCAAAAATGAGAAAAAAGTTTTGAAAAACTATAAAATACTAAGTAACTTTAAGTTATTGTTGTTGATATTATTATACTTCTCAAAGGAAAAACCAGGATAGAGGTAAATCTCATTTCTTAAAATTAGGGATGATCTGAGGCTTCTTTGTTACTTTGATTAATGCTTTATTTCCTCTTCTAGAAGGCACACTCAACCACTGCCATCATATATTTACCACTTTATTGCCCTTCTTTCCTCTTTTTCATTCCCTCTAGATTAAAGGTTAAGATACATAAACCAGTGACATCCCCCATAGCTCCCAATTCCCAGCAGGTAAGTTCACTGACGGCCTTTTAAGTGACATTTCTTAAAATCATCATATTTTATTGCTAGAGCAGGCTTAAGTCAGCTAGTACAACTTTTCCATTTTACACATGAGGAGTTCAAAGTCTAGAGAGAGTATATTAATTGTTCAAGGTCACCCGGCTATTTTGAGATCCCATAATAGAATCTAGTTTTCCTAACTCCCAGTTCTCAATATTATACCCAACAAGTGTTGAACTGAAATGAATTTAATTACTTCTTTGTTTTACAAAAATATCTGGATACCCTGTAGGACACGGAAGAGGTGAAAAATACTGTTCTGAATGAATACTATGGTTTAAAAGGCAATATGGTGTAGACTCTGGAGTCAGGCTGCCTGAGTTCTGATCTGGGGTCCACCCCTTCCAATCTATATGACCTTGGAAAAATTGCTTTAAATTTCTTAGTCTCCGTTTCTTCATTTGTAAAATGAAATTATCACAGTAACTTCCTTAAAGGGTTGATTATTCATTCAGTAAACATTTATTGAACACTTGCTCTGTGAGAGGTATTGTGTTAGATATTAGGGATATAACAATGAACAAGAAAAACAAGATCTCTACCCTTAGGAGCTGATACTCTACTAGGATTAAAGGAGATAATCTATTGAAAATTCCTAGTATAGTGGCTATCACCTAATAAATGTTCAATAAATATTGTCATTGTTATTAAGAATGTTCAATATAGCCACATTAAAAAAGCACACTAGGCTTTTCAGTTCTCCCACCTTTCCATGCTTCTACTCCAGCTCTGTACCTGCTCTGCTGCCCACTCTGCCACCATGATGGAAGAGACCATCTCCTTCACCAAGGACTTCCTGCCCAGCAGCAAAACTACCACCATCTCCAAGATGGCCACAGCCCCCATCCAATGAGTCAAGCTGCTGCTGCTGCTGCAGGTGTAACATGCCAGTAAACAGATCGCCATTGACAAACAGTACAAAGACATCACAGACTGTACTCACAAGGAGCAGGGCACCCTTTCCTTCCAGAAGGATAACTGGACCAATGTCATCCATTACCTCCCCACTCAAGCCCTCAACTTTGCCATTAAAGATAAGTAAAAGCAGTTGTTCCTGGGCAGAGGAGACAAGCACACCAGTTCTGGAGGTATTTTGCCATCAATATGGCCTCCAGTGGGTGACTGGAGCCACCTCTCTGCTTTGTCTACCTGCTGAATTTTGCCAGAACTTGCTGGATTTTGCTGATATTGGGAAATTTGGCACAGAAGAAATTCAAAGGCCTGGGAGATCATCTGACAAGGCTGACAGCATCCAAGGCCTGTACCAGGGCTCAAGGTGTCTCTGAGGGTGTCATCATCTACAGGGCAGCCTACTTTGGCATGTATGATATGGCCAAACGTATGCTCCCAGGCCCCAAGAGAAGGGGCTCAATGGCTCACGTTCTACTGATGGCACCACTGATTCCATGTATTTTTTATTGGGGGGGATGGGAATCATTATCAACATTGTGGGTCCATAGGTGAGGCAGTTCAGCTATGCAGACCTAGAAACCCTTGAGTCCAAATGCTTGTAGGACCCCGAGTTCTATTTAAGTTTTGTTTTTGTTTTTTAAAGTCATGTCTCCATTTGTACTTAAGCACTAACTCTTTTCACTCAGCTGGATATTTGCAATTATGTTCTTTGTAGGGCTTTCTGCTGCAAAACAATAAATACACAGGACACTCAAAAAAAGAAAGCATATCAGCAAATAAACCTTACAAAGAGATAGCTCTGAGTAAGATTTTAGGGCATCAAACAGCTCACGCAGCAGTGTTCACAATGACAGATATTATAACCATGGCAACATTTTTCTGTGCTCCTTAAGGGCACTTGCTTGACCCTATAAAATGTTCAATGGTCTATGAAAGAACCATGCAGGGGCTGGACAAAATCCTTTGCAATTTATCTCCTATAAAGATAACTTTTCTATAGAAATCAATTTAATAAAACCTAATGTATAAAATCTTAAATTAAGAAACATAAATTAGGGGATAATTATTTGTGTTACAGTGAGAATCATCAAAGATTTCTTTTCCATAATTAGTTTCTCCAGTATACTCAAAATATAATGCATTGTTCAAAATTCTAAGCGATTACCTAGCCATTTCAGAAACCCAGGTAAACAGGATCTATGCCTCTTCAAAATGAAGGAATGATAGGAAGGCTCTTACTGAAATCCTGGTTTCCTCCTTTTAAAGGATAATTTTTTAAGATAAAATCCTAACTGTCATACAAATTTAAAATGATCATGTGTCAAAGATTTTATTTACTTCATTAATTAATGAAGGAACCAGAAAGATATTAAAAACTGGTTCAAGAAGCAATCAGAAATGCTGAAATGAATTTGTTAATAGATGCAAAACTAACTTCTTGTTGGGGGTAGGTACAGGGGAGTGATCAATTGCATCTCCACTGGACAAAATTCATTTGTACTTCTACAGACAAGAATCATTTGCATTAGTACATTACTATCAGTTTTCTACAACTTTACAGAGTTTAAAACAGCTCAAAGGATCATGACAGAATCAGATAACTTGAAAGGGTGCACTAGTCAATGCCTAGCAATTCAAAGACTTTCACAATTTTTCCTGACATTCCTCTGGCAGCAATTCATTGCCTTAGCAAATGGCCTCTCCTCTCAGGACATCAGGTCCTCATCTGCTTAAAAAATTTGACTTTGAGGAACCACCAGCAAGACGGTTGCAGAGTAAGGAGCTCCTAGAGTCAGCTTATGCTACAGGGCAGTTAGTAATCACCCAGAGCTACCTAAAGCAACTATATTGGCTCCAGGAGAACAGAAGAGCATCCTGCAACATCCTTGAAAGAATGGAAGGAAGAGACTGCCCATCTGCAGAGAAGATTCGTGAGTAGAGCACTTCACACTGCGGAGGCTGGTGCCCATCCTCCACTGGCAACACAAGCTGCCTTGGGAGCTATTCCACGGCTGGGATTGGAAGCTCCACTTCCCAAAAACGGGGGAGGAAGAGAGAGATGGGCACCAACTTCAGCTAATGATTAGTAAAACTGGCAGGCTAAACTATAATCCTAAGAACAGCTAAAGTTTGAGCCTGTCCAAGTCTGAAAGAGGCCAGTAGACGACATTTTAACTCCATCCCTGGCATGAGGGGAGGCCGGGCAGACTGAAAATCACAGTGCTAGTAGGGACCAGCTTCTTTCCATCCAAATCAAACTGCAGCTCTAGCATAAGCCCCAGCTCCACCTCCGGCAAGGAGGAAACTGGGGGGCCTGTGCCAGCCTCTCTGGGAAAATACAGGCCACGCCGAGGAGGCCAGTGATCATCCTACTCTGGCAGTACAAGCCACCTCAGGCTATTCTGTGGCTGGAAGAGGAAGCTCCATTTCCCAAAAACAGGGGAGGAAGAGATGGTTGGCCACCGATTTCAGCTACTGATTAGTAAATTCAGCTGGCTAGAGTATAACCCTAAGAACAGCTAAAGTTTGAACCTGTCCAAGTCGGAAAGAGGCTGGTAGCCGCCATTTTAACTGCCCCCAGCATGAGGGGAAGCCAGGCTGACTGAAAATCACAGTGACGGTAGGGACTGGTTTCATTCACCCAGATCGGCCTGTAGCCCTAGCCTAGACTTCAGCCTCACCACTAGCAGGAAGGAAGCTGGTGGGCCCTCCACCATCCTCTCCAGGTAACTGCAGGTACATTCGTCTGGCACAGACTGAATAGTTGGAAGTCTACTGGGGCAGCTGCGGTCATTTTAGACCTGCACGGCATAGATTGCTGCCCACACCTGCAGCTTCATCCCAGCCCCTGGCAGGGAAGAAAGGAGCATGAAGCTTCATCAGTCTCTCTGGGCAATTACAGTCTAGACCTGCACGACTTGGATTATTACACACAGCTGTGGTTCTGTTCCTACCCCTGGCAAAGGAGGAAGTTGAAAGAAGCTTCCTTGGTCCCTGGAGCAACGAGGGTAGCTTGAGCTGCCACAGCTTACAGCACCAACTACATCCTTGATTTCTACTACACAACCAGCAAGGGAGAAAGGACAAGAAAGCCCTAAACTAAAGAGAGAAACTGCACCCAGAATAAATACATCTAGTAAGCCAGATGCCAAGACACCAACAAAAAATTACAATCCACACCAAGAAACAGAAAGATATGTCCCAGTTAAAGGAACAAGATAAGCCTTCAGATGACATAAAGGAGTTGAGACAACTAATCATAGATGTCCAAACAAATCTCCCATATAAATTCAATGAAATGGCTAAGGAGATTACAGATATTAAGAAGACACTGGATGAGCACAAAGAAGAATTTGAAAGCATACATAGAAAAATAGTAGATCTTATGGGAATGAAAGGCACAATAAATGAAATTAAAAATACAC
Organism: Tolypeutes matacus; assembly: GCA_026826555.1. Lineage (NCBI taxonomy): Eukaryota > Metazoa > Chordata > Mammalia > Cingulata > Chlamyphoridae > Tolypeutes > Tolypeutes matacus. The sequence continues at coordinate 2,944,188 of JAKSZT010053821.1, read as the reverse complement.
TGGAATCATATAATAGCAGATTTGAGGAGGCAGAAAAAAGGATTGGTAAGCTTGAAGAAATGGCCTCTGAAAGCAAACATACAAAAGAACAGATGAAGAAAAAGAATGAAAAAAAATTGAGCAGGGTCTCAGGGAAGTAAACGACAGCAAGAGACGTGCAAACATACATGTCATGGGTGTCCCAGAAGGAAAAGAGAAGGGAAAAGGGGCAGAAGGAATATTTGAAGAAATAATGGTAGAAAATTTCCCAACCCTTTCAAAGGACATAGATATCCACGTCCAAGAAGCACAACATACTCCCATCTGAATAAATCCGAATAGACCAGCTCTGAGACACATACTAATCAGAATGTCAAATGCCAAATGTAAAGAGAGAATTCTGAGAGCAGCAAGAGAAAAGCAATGCATAACATATAAGGGATACACAATAAGATTAAATACCAATTTCTCATCAGAAACCATGGAGGCATAAGACAGTGGTATGATATATTTAAGTGGTATGATATATTTACCACAAGAGAAAAACTTCCAGCCAAGAATCTTATATCTGGCAAGACTGTCTTTTAAAAATGAGGACGAATTTAGAATATTCACAGATGAACAGAAACTGAGAGAGTTTGTAATCAAAAGACCAGCTTTGCAAGAAATACTAAAGGGTGTGCTACAGCCTGAAAAAAAAAGACAGGAAAGGGAGGCCTGGAAGAGAGTATAGAAATGAAGATTATATCAATAAAAATAACAAAGTGTAAAAAGAGTGGTTAAAAATATATATGACAGATAAAACCCAAATATTTAGGACTAAACTTAACGATGTGAAGAGCTTGTATTCAGAAAACTACAACTCATTGTTAAAAGAAATTTTAAAAGACCTAAAAATTGGAAGAACATTCCATGCTCATGGAAAATGTCAATTCTACTCAAATTGATATACAGATTCAATGCAATCCTGATAAAAAAAAAATTCCATGAGCATTTTTTAAATAAATGGAAAACATGATTATCAAATTTATTTGGAAGGCTAAGGGGTCCTGAATAGCCAGAAACATCTTTAAAAAAGGAAAAGCAGAGTTGGGAGACTTTCATTTCCAGACTTTAATTGTATTATCTAGCTACAGTGATAAAAACAGCATGGTACTGGCATAAAGACACACATAGACCAATGGAACTGAATTGATGGTTCAGAAACAGACCCTCACTTCTATGGCCAAGTGATTTTTTACTAGTCTGTCAAGCCCATCCAGCTCAGGCAGAACAGTCCAATCAACAAATGGTGCTGAGAGAACTGAATATCCATAGCCAAAAGAAGGAAAAGGGACCCCTATCTCGCACCTTATACAAAAATTACTCAAAATTGATAAAAAAAAAAAACTAAATACAAAAGCAAGAACCATAAGCTTCTAGAGGAAAATATTTTCAAGACCTCGTGGTAGGTGGTCAATTCTTCAAGGAGATAAGAGAAGGACTGAGATGGACTACTGATGTTTAATGTATGTAGAAGTTTTAATTAGCTTTACCGTAAAAGTGTGGAAATGTATAGAGTATATGGTAACACATTATAATGAGTAGCAGCTGGTTTATAAATGGGAATGTGGCTGAAATAGGTGGTCTAGGGATATAAATAGCAATTGACAGAAAGCTAGAGAATAATCTAGGGACTGAATAACACAGTAAACCCAGAGGTGGATGAGAATTGTGGTTGATGGTACAGATGCAAGAGTGTCCTTTGTGAACTAGAGCAGATATGCATCACTATTGCAGGGAGGTGGGAATGTGGAGAAGCATGGGAAAAATATAACTGGAGTGACCTATGAACTGTGGTTAGCAGTAATAATGTAATATTCATGCATATATGCCTTTGAAAAAAATAAAAATTAAAAATTAAAAAAAATTGACTTTGACAGCCTGCTAAGAACCAGCGTCCAGGGGGCTGAACACTGAGTCACAGATTCCTACAGGTAACAGAGTCCTTTAAGTCATCAGCACTCATGATCATAATTCATGAATTACTTTTCTTCTGATATGGAATGTCATCCTTTGATGTGAAGATCATGCTCCTAATGCAACATTCCAGGACAATTTGCCTTTTTGCACTACTACTGGAATTGGGATTATATTGAATTCCCCCACTTCTGTCATGACTAACAAACATCACTTAATTTTTAAACAATTGGCTGAAACTAGACAGAGAAATAGTCTGGAGCTATGAAACAAAACAAAATAAAGTAGGTGATCTACATGAGAAGCTAAAAAAATACTGGTTGAGCTGAATGGCTTTTGCATTTTTTATACCACATTCTATATACTTAGTTGACTGTAAATGTATGACATTTATTTCTTCCTTTCATTTGATCTTACATAGCACTCTCCAGCTGCTCAGTACTAAGCATACAGTAGGTCCTCAATGAAAGCTTGCTGTTTAATAACACAATTTATTACAGAGAGTTGAAGTCTGTACTTGTCACAGAAATTTTCAGGTAGGTCTTATTCATGATAACAGGAAATATCTATATATTGGATCTAAATTCTTTTTATTGCATTTTAAGTGTATTGATCAATGAAGTACAATTGAAAGTACATCCCCTGCAAATATTCTCGCTGTCCTGATTTTGTGATAATCAGGGTAGGCTAAACATTGGCTATATTAGAAACCATGCATGTGTCCCCAGACCTAGTTTTTCTCCCTAGGTCTGGTTTTTAGAATGCTGGTGATAAACTAAGCCTGATTTATTATATGACCATCCTGTATGGGAAAAGACTGTAACTTTAGCTATCTTTGGTCAACCTTAAGAGATATACCAGGGGGACAGATGTGACTTGGGTGGTTGGGCATCCATCTCCCATGTGGAAAGACCTGGGTTCGATCCCTGGGACCTCTTGGTAAAAATTTAAAAAAGGAAAATATAGAAGGCACGTGGGCCACCAGGCCCCGTGCACAGGTAAGCCGCCAGTCCCCGTGAGCCACGCAGCAAGATGATGATGTAACAGGGAGTGACGTAAGGGAGAGCCAAGACAAGACACACGGAAAAACCAAGAACTAAGGTGGCACAGGTGGTAGGATGCCTCTCTCCCACATTGGAGATTCCGAGGCTCGAATCCCAGTGAAGACAGGAGAAGGATAAGAGAAGAGGGCAGGAAATGGACACAGAGAGTTGACCAGCGAATGAACACAGAAACAGCAAAAATGGTGTGTGGGGGGGGCAGTAAAAATGAATAAAAGTAAATAAATAAATCCTTAAAATGTATAGGGGAGGAAGATATGGACTATAGTTAGTAGTAATACTTTGACAATGTTCTTTCATGATTTGTTAACAAATGTTTCACAACAATGCAGGGTGTTGTCGGGGGATGATGTGTGGGAGACCTGTATGATGTTATGCATGTTTGTTTTGTAAGTTCACGATGTTTACTGAACACTTATAATTCATGTATGTTCATGTATGAATGATATACTTCAATAAATTGTTTTTTTAAAAAAAGGCACATCCCTTCTCTTACTGCACCAACATATGGGTATAAAACAAAAATTTTAAGCTTCCAAGGAAAAATGTATTCTTTCACAATTAAAAATACATGTATAAAAATCTATAGCTTTCTACAGATCTGCCACGAAAGCCAATGCTAAGATTAATATTATATTCCTGAAATCAGTAAAATTAGTAATCCTGACCCAAACAACTGTGAGCTATCTTCTGTCTTGTGGATTGAGAAGGGAGTAGTTTATATTTCCTTTGCATGCCAAGACTAAAATTCTTTGCATTCCACCTAAAAATGCTTTGCTCACCATTGAGCCTTTGGCATCCACTCTGCCTTTTAATTTCTCATTCCCATTAGATCTGATGTATAATTATTAATAGTTAACTCAGGGTCACATATTTTCTGTCCTTCTGTTGGGAGGATTGGCACTCACCAACTGTGGAAAATTGAAGGCTGGGGCTGCAGACCCTTCCCCATTCCTTCCAGTTAATGCCTTAACCCCCTTGCACACAGCTGTCATTCCAGTTTATGCACCTCCTTGCCTGAGAGCAGAGATCTACCTCAAACAAATCCAGCCTCAAGGAGCTCTTTCTGTGGGACAGCAGGAGGAGAAAATCAAGCAGACAACGTGGAAGCTGTGAGTACCTTTGAAATCAAGGTTGCTGATTGAGTTTTTTCATGTCATATTGATCCTACAGATGCAGAAAATCAAATATTCCTAATTCCTTAGGAGCAGGGCAGAGAATACAATCACTAATCTTTTTAATTTATAGGATATTAATAGAGTGGTTACCCACCTCTACTCACAGGATCAAAGAAATTCACTCACTCACTCACTCATACACTCACCAATAACCACATATTTAAGGTCTATTTTTTGAAGCACTTAGCAAAATGCAGGAGGAGATTCAAAAATCTACTGGAACTCAGTATTTCCTGGATCCAATCATATGGGACTGCTAAAGTTCCTGCATTCCCCAGCACTCTTTCTTTGGCCAGATGTACCTATTTTTTTTTTTTTTTTTTTTTTTTTTTTTAAGGTACCAGGGGCCAGGGATTGAACCCTGGACCTCGTATGGGGGAAGCCGGCATGTAACCACTGAGCCACTTTAGCTTCCTGAGTTGGTGTTTTTGTTTGTTTTCCTTGTTGTATGCTTTTATTTTTTCAGGAGCAACCGGGAACCGAACCCGGGACCTCCCATGTGGGAAGCAGGTACTCAATCACTTGAGCCACATCCACTCCCCCAGCTGTACCTTCTGAGAAGCCAAGGCCAACTGGGTGAGTGGAAGACTAGAGAAAAGAGTTGTTTCCATGTTCTATATGTGTCCTCTCACTCTCTTCAGTGTTATTTAGGCCCTTGACTCTGCCCTGGGAAGGCCAGGCAGAATTTGAAGAAAGCCCTGCAAAAGTGCTGCTGGTGACTTTAATACTGGAAATAACAAATAGCAGGGAAAGACGAAGAGAAATTGTGCTGATATATCCAGAGGAAAGGACAAGGGTTGTGTGAAAGGAAGAAACAGAAGAGTGGGGAACTGATGTGGCTCAGTGGTGGAGTGCCAGCTTCCCACATAAGAGGTCCTGGGTTCAATCCCCAGCCCCGGTACCTCAAAAAAAAAAAAAAAAAAAGAAGAAGAAGAAGAGTAATGAAAGGAGAGCAGCAAACAAATGATCTCTATAAGGGATAGCAGTGGGATTTTGGCTTGCCTTTTTAGAACTTGGCCCTGAAGGCCTAGAATCAATGAACCTACGAAGGATCCCTAGAGGAGGAGCCTGGATGAAAACAATCTGTTATATGCATTATGTTAACTGCAGGGATAAGGTAGAGACAGAATAAGCATTACTTGATCTTTCTTTCCATCCCATAGATTCAGTCAAAAAACTAAGAGCAAAAAGGAAAACAAAGGAATGTGTTTTCTGTACTGGGTCTGGGGTTGATTTTCTTTTCTTCTCTTCCATATTTTCAAAGTATTCTATAACACGGATACATTTTTTATAGAAACATTTAAACTATTTTATAAAAATATAACAAAATTCCAGACTTAGAGAGCCCTGGGTCACAATGGACATTGCTAAGTTAACCAAGAAATTTCTGTGCTCTCGGGACTCTTAGCACCAATCACTGCCAGGGTTTGAATCTGTTGGCTTTTCTCAGTCTAGCAGTTAACAAAGGAATAACGTCTACCTTGCTTATAGATTTGTTGTGAAAGTCACAAGATAAATGTTTGAAAGTACTTTGTGAATACCAAGCATTTGGTAGTAGTAATATCACCAAATATTACTATTACAGTTAAACTCAACTATCTATAAAACTAAAAGAGGGTAGGGACAGATATAAAAAAAGTTAGGGATTTGAATGGATTTCCCATCATTTTAATTCAAAAAGATCCACAAATTTCTTCTGACTGGCAAAGTCTCTCTCCTCAGGACATCTGAAGCAACAATAAAAACAGAAAATCATCAAGAAGAATCCTTACTCCATGGCAGGTAACATCTTGGATCATTGTGAAATCTTCAGATCCTAGAACGAAGCTCTTAAGAGGTCTTCCCACATTTCCACCTCTGGTGGAATCTGGCCCCTTAGAGGAATAACTGAAACCAATGGACATGGAAGTCATCTAACAAAGATATATTTAAAACTAGAAAAGAGCAAGTGATTTCCCCTGAGATTGGCCCTGAGTTTGGCTTTGAGTTCTCACCTTAGTCTACTTAGTTTTTTCCTAGACGAGTTGCAGGGACTAATTAACTGAGCCTAGCAAGAAGCAAAATATGTATATGGTGACAAAGCCTAAGGACTTTTGCTGACACTAATCCATGGCCAAATGTTTCTCATTCTGGATCATATTTGAACAGTGCACTAGGGGAATAGATGATATCAACACCAACTAAGAAGACAAGTTATCTCAATACTCAACTCCTGGCAGGAGAATTTGTGCCCTGATTTATTTTTAGTGCCTTTCTATTTTAGTAATCCAGTCAGCTGAAGAAAAGCCAGCAAACCAACGGTTCTCTGAGCTCACCAGCCTTATTTAGCCCTTAGCAATTAGCTAGACATTTATGTAGATGTAGTCACCTGAGGGAGAATCTACAAGGAGGTTAGGGCCTCATCATTTGCAAACCTTTCAGAGGCCACACAGGATTTTATCACAACCCAAGTGGAAGTGTGGGTCCCACTATTTCATTGTTAGCAATTCATTACTCAAGGGAGAAACACAAAGAAAAAAAAGTTGCTAAGAAAAACGGTTACAGGGAAACGGATGTGGTTCAAGAGGTTTGGCATCCTTCTACCATATGGAGAGACCGGGGTTCGATCCCCGGTACCTCCCGGTAAAAAAAAAAAAAAACTGGTATGTATAACCTATCATTTTATCAGTAGGGTGAAAAGCAAAAATTTGGTCTACCTTTTAAACAGTATAAAATATTAGACCTGAAGTTAGGATATATATTCTGCTTTTATTAAACCTTCAAACTGGACTGTTTCTACAAGTTCACAATAAATAGTGCCTCTTCACCAAGATGCAAAAAGTGAAAAGTCAAGAGATTAATCAGTCATTTACACATCTTTCAGTTTGGATTTAACCCCAAATATTTAATTTTATTTCAATCTCATACAGCTTGTGAGGACAGATTTATCCAACACCAGCTGTCTTCATATTTAAAAGCTGTACCACAAGATAAAATTAGAATCAAGTGAGGATCATATTCTTCGGCAAGAATTCGGCTCTATGTCCCACTGATGCCCTGAGCCACAACTGAGAAAACAAATACCATCATTATTGTTGTTTTTCTTCGACACCCTAAGTAGTCATAGTAAATAGAATCACACACACACAAAGTCCTAAACTCATAGAATTATACTCATGGGTACAAATTTATTTCCAAGGTTATTTCTCATTAAAGTGGGAAAGTATGTACTGTTTGGACAGAGTAGAAAGTGAGTGAATTCAACAGTCACAGATCTTTGTTTGTTTGTTTGTTTGTTTGTTTATTCTGGTACTTTCCACTTCAGGAATTTCCCAAATTTCCATGAGGCTCAAATTAGACTATAGTCTGGGTAAGGTACAACTGTTCGTTAAATCAAACAGGAAAAGACCAAACATCCTCACGTCAGTATTAGATATTTGGTGTGGCAATGTATTGTATAAGAAAATAAAGGATAATTTTGAGATCTTAAAATATTATTTGTTGATGGGAAGCAGCTGTGGCTCAATCAGTAGGGCTCCCGTTTACCATATGGGAGGCACTGGGTTCGGTTCCCGGGGCCTCCTGGTGAAGGCAAGCCCGCCCGCACAGCGTGGTTAGCTGACCCAGCGAGCACAAGCAGCAAGGGGGGGATAAATGAATAAATAAATAAAATCTTTAAAATATATTATATATATTATTTGTTAAATATTCACCTTGAATGGGGTCTGATTGTAAAAATGTAGCTGAGAAATACATTGTTAAAATTCTATGTTCAGTTTGGAGGATCACATTCCTAAACAGGCATTTTACAAGAGGGGAAACAAAGATCACCAATAAACACATGAAAAGATGCCCAACCTCATTTATAATTTTGAAAATGCAGTCTACAAAGCAATGAGATACCATTGAACTATGTCAGGGTTGGCAAAATCATGAGGAAAGGAAATAGGAATTTAAATATATACAACCGTTAAGAATGTACTATTTTAGAGGGCAATTTGGCAATACCACTAAAATTTTAAATGCATATGCTTTTTCCCCCATACTTAAAAAAAAGTATGCAGAGATGTATTTACAAAGATGTTCATTTAAGTATCGTTTGTAACAGTCCACATATTCTTCAAAAAGGGAATGGTTAAATAAACTATGATACACCATATAAAAATGCTATGTGCGAATTTAAAAGAGTAAAATAGATTTTTATGTGCTGTTACCAAATGATAATCCAGATATATGTGTGTGTGTATAGAATAGTATGTATAGAAGGATTCCATTTATGAAAAAATAAAACTACATATATAACTGTATGTGAACATAAATTTTCTGGAAAAATATACCAGATACTGTTAATAGAAAAGGAGAGTAGAAATTGGGGATTGGAAAGGGTCAGCTTTTACTTTTCACTTTATACCTTCTGTGCTCTCCACATTTAGAATGTTTGCCCTAAGCAACTTCTTTTATTTTTTAAAATCTTTTGGCATACATAGGTTTATTTCAGTTTTCTGGAAAATTCACTTGTGTGGCACACCCCTTAAGTTCTTAAAAGTACCATATGAATCAATAGAATTAAATTATATTCATAATAGGTTTAGTGCTGATTGAATTTTACTGTATTCTAATTCTCTGAAAATTAGCAATTCCTACATATTATGTAGAATCAACCAAAACTCCATTCACTTACTAGGATAAATAATAAAAAGGGAACTCTTTTGAAAGTGAATTTGACCTTCCAGGATATGTTTCTTTATTCCTTGGAGTCATTTCAATGATTAGAAAAGACTATCCATAAGATTTAATGTCAGAAGAATATTAAGTACAACAATACATTGAATTCCTCCAAGACATTCATGAAAAGGTTCCCCTGTCCTCAGGTTCAAGAATTTAAAAAAAACAACAGTAAGTAAACAACAGGCAAAAATGTTCTGATCATTTCTGTGAAAACACTCTATAAATTAATAAGTGGAACAGAAATGCAGATAGTATAACATATTCGTATATTTTGTTGGGGCTACAGTGCAGGGCTTATGTCTTTTTGTTGTTGCTGTTGGGGCTACCTGACCTCATCAAGCCTCAGGATGGACATAGGGCAGCTACTTAACTTATCTGTATTTTGACATTATACTGTACAAAAAAGCCCTCTACAGGGAGGCCGGGGTAGTGATTTTAATTTCTTTCTCTTACTCTTGGCAGACTCTGCAGATAGGGTGGATTATCCTATGATGCTACTTTAATGTGTGTGTATGTGCATGCAGGTTTATATATATATAATGAACCTCAGATGCCTAACATGTAATAATGCATCTTATGAATTATGGATTAACATGCATGGTACTCTTCTACTTTATATTATTTAATGGTATTTCTTTATTTATTTTAAATAATATAATGAATCCAGTAAGCCCATTTCCCAACCCAAGAACTGGAACAATACTAATTAACCTACATTACCTCTATGCTCCTCTCATACTTGTAACCACTATTCTATATGTTGAGGTAATCATGTCCTTACTATTTAAATAGTCTTATCAAGGGTATATTATTGTTTCTTAAATTAAAATAGGAGAATTAAGCAGAAAAAAATTCCTTCATTAATCCATTAACATTCATTGAACTTTATGAAGGACAGGATCCTGCATTAGACCCTTTGGGAGATAGATAAACTGAAGCCTGAGACAGTAGAGCACTGTACCTGGCACTCAAAATATTTTCGTTGAACTGGATCTAGCAGAGAAATTTACTAAGTATATGTTTTATGATTGCATCCTTAAATAAGCAAGGGATTAGCAAGGAATCTCTTGGAATTTGGGCAGACTAAAAAGATGTGTGCTCCTAACAACTCATCAACCCCTGACACAGGCATAGTCTATAAATAGGTAGGTTTCCCTTCCACCAGGCCCTTCCTCTCTCCTTTCTACAATATTTTCTCATTTGTCATTAAGGGCCAGGAGTTGAGTCTCTAATACTCAAGAACTAATATGAAACTTCTACCCCATCTGTCCTATATATGAAAGATAAATTGCCCTTATGTACAGTTCCTATCATGTCACTCTCTACCTAGTACAGAAACCTGCAATTATTCCTTAACATATAATAGCATCTAAATCTTTACCCTGGTATTCAAGGCCCTTTGAGATCTGATCCTCACCTATCTTAGATCCTGTCAAACTGACATATTTGCTATTTCCTATGTATGCCTCATGTTTCAACCTCTGTTGGGATTTTGCTCATGCTATTTGTCAAAGTATGGTCTGCAGACCACCAGCATTGCTTTTACCTCGGAGCTTATGAGAATTGCAGAGTCTCAGGTTCCACCCCAGAACTACTAGAATTTGCATGTTAACAAAACTTCCAGATGAAATATGTGCACATGAAATTTTGAGAAACACTGTAAAACCAGTAATGCTTTATCCATGGTACTTAAGGGACTATTATCATCATCATATACTTTCCTACATGAACATCTAGAAAGCAAAGGGTTATACAAATTACATGCCTAAGATATGCTGGCCAACCCTCAGAAACAAAGGAATATGTTGAGACGATAGTCAGTGATTACCTGTAGATTGACTAACGTAGTCCCAGCTCCGCAACTAAAAAGGCATCTAAAATTGCAATCTTTCACTTTATCTGACTGACCAGGCCCAACAAAGACACCACACCCATGCAAACATATATGGACACGCACACACAGGGTCTTATTTAGATAGTATAACAGGAAAGCAAATTGCAGTAAAAAAAAATGTTAAAGCCTAACATTAAATTAAAGCTATTTTTGGATGAACTGGACAATCACTCTGTCTTAGTTCTCTTTCAACAAAAAATGAGGGGTTTGATTTATTTGATGGGCTCCAAGGTTATACGGGACTCTATTAGTCAATGATTCTATGATTCTAGGGGACATCACTTCTCACAATCCTGGTAGTGACGTAGGTACCAGCCACAGACCTAAGATTGTGAAACAGCAAAGTCTGACTTCTCTCAGTTCTTTCTAACCCCAGGTTTTCTATTAACTCACCACCCTCGCCAAAAGCTCCTGCTCTGCGCATGTGTCTACTATCATGATCCCACCCCCATTTCCTGGCACTTAAAACTGTTCTTCGCCTCCATGAGCTTGTCCCTGCCACACTTCTCCCTCCTACTCTGTACCTCAGCTTCTCAGTCTCACACAGATTAACATTGCCAAGGTGACAATGAGCTAAATCAAACTGTGCTAATGGAAGAAAGTTAGGGAAGAAAGATGTTCTGCTAATCTGTCCTAATCACCCTCTTTCCTTCCCCATGTATAATTCTTTAGTGACTTTTTTGGGAGAATGGAAGTGGAGTGTCATTATACCATATTCTGGAATGAGAGGTTGGACCTAGTGAGAATTTGCCCTCTGAACCTCTTAAATACCTTTATTTACAAAACACATTTTCAGTCCAAACCCTGCTAAGGGCTCTGATTGGGGTCTCTGAGCCTTTAACCCAAAGCTATTTCACATCCAAAAAATGGAATTGGTACAGTTACCACACCTCTTCCACATTTTGCAAGCAGATTTTGCATACTGTCCAGTTCAATTCATCTCAACACCATACAAATTTTCTCATATACCTAAGCAGTAAACAAAGATCATTATCAGAGTTAATTTCTAAAACAGTGTCCTGTATATGAGAAGGTTATTAGTGGACATCTCTGTTCATATCCATATAAGGTCCTTCCTAAGCCTAAAGACTAGTTATTAAGTAGAAATTCAAGCTCTTTATTAGAACTTGCTTTTCAAGAAGAACACATAGTGAGATTTACTGCTACAGATCAAGGAAATACATTTTTTTAATGGTAAAGGTTAAGAGCTCTCTGCTCTAAAGGTAGATGGTGTAGATTTTATTCCTGGCTCTACCACTTAAAGCTGTGTGACTGGGCAATGTTTGTAAACTCTCTAAGCTTATATTTCCTTATTTGTAAAATGAGAATAATAATATCCCTACATATTGAGGATTTTGTGACGAGTGAATGAGATAATGGACATCAAGTGCTTAGTACATTGCCTAGCGATTAACCACATTTCATAGTTGGGAAAAATCAAGCTCAGGAAAGGTCATTGTGCATGGTATTTTTTTTTTCTTCTTCTTTTCTCTGTTTTAATTTCCTAAGCCTGCTTAATGCTACAGATTCTCCTCTCTAGGACTCTGCTAGTTACACATAGCCCTAGCACATGCCGCTGTCCATGTGGTGGGTAACCCGACTCCCAGCTAACGACAGTATGTGATCTTAGCTGTCCTTGTGCACACAGTATTCCTCTTGGCAATATCTCCGTGTCAGAGTGTAGGGGAAAAAGGAAAGGAACAGCCCCTGTTAAAAATCAGACTTGATCTTATAACATAAAAAGGTATGTACTAAAGCCAGCAGCATCAAAAAAAAAAACAAAAAAAAAACATCCTCCTCCTATTTTAGGTCAATATCCAAGTGTCTTTTACATTTAGCAGGATGTGAAAGACATTGAAAGGAATCTAATCTCCCCAACACTCAAGACAACTTGCCAACTGGTTTGGTTACTTCAAAATGCCACTGTTGGAGGTGTCATTTGGGCTAAAGCAATGGCTCTCCCTGATTAAAGACAAATGGAGGGGTGAAATGCATTCATGAAGAAATTTTTGTCTTTTTCTGAACCAATCTGTAAGGAGGTTGGCATAAAACAGGTCAGTTTTGATGCAGGTTTGGAGGGCTAAGTCTGAAGCAAGAAAACATGATAGTATGTTTGTGGGAGAAGGTCTTAGGGAAAAGAGAAACAAAAGAGGTGGGAAGAGTTTGCAAAATACAACCCAAAAATCCAAAAGATGGATTGAAAATTGTTTATTGCTTCCAAGAGAGTAAGGCTACCAACTATAGACAACTTTTCTCCTGACATCTCTCATCAGCATAGTCACTGCAAGCATTGGAGAATGAGACCCAGAAAGTATTACAGATTATTTTCCTGGAGTCTGAGCCTCTACCACCACTGCTCCTTTGCCCCGACTCTAGCTCAATTTCAATATTTCACCCTAAATGGGGGCGGGGGGGGGGGGGGAATCCCAAGTCCAATCTTTAGCAAAATTCAAAAGTTTCCTAACAAAACAAAGTAAAAGTAGTTTGTCACACAATTCAACCCAAACATCTGTTTACCTTAGTGTCTGAGCCAAAAGGCTGATTTTTTAAATGCAGATTTCTACAAATTGGACCTTTTAAAATTAGTTCCTGTATTTCCATAACTGAGGGTCCAAGAGATGACAACAAAACAAACTTCGCAAGTTTTTCTTTAAAAGAGAAAGGAGAGCTCTTGGAAAACTTGCTTTTAGAGCCCTATCTCCAAGTGAGAAATCCGACTACCCTGAAGTCACCATGTTGTTAGAAGCCCAAGCTATACATAGAGGCCCTGAAGGATGAAACACCGTGTGGAGAGAGAGAAAGACTAAGTAGCATCAAGAGGCCCGACATGTAAGTAAAGAAACCATCTTGGAAGTGCTTTCTCCAGCCCCAGCTGCCCCAGCTGACATCACATGGATCAAAGATGAACCGCCCAGTCAGCCCTTCTGGAATTCCTGACCTAAAACCCCAGGTAACAGAAGAAAGACCATATCCCAGAAGAGTGTCTCAGTGAGCAAAAGTTTAAAGATATGTCTTAGTTATTTCCAAGCCCATCAGGAGCGCAGCCTCAGTGGAGGAAGTAATATCATTCATAGCTCTTTACCAGGTATCTTATCATTGGATGGAAAAGCAGTCTGAGAAAAGTAAAAAAACAATGTGGACCTTGAAAACGGGAGAATAAGTACAGTAAGGGATAAGTCACAGGCATCCAAATAGGAATCTGTATGCTAGCTAGAGTGTAGTAATCTTTTTTTTTTTCTTGCTGTCTGTTCGTTGTTTTTGCTTGTTGTCTGCTCATTGTTTTGTTTTGTTTTGCTTGATGTCTGCTCATTGTCTGCTCGTTGTTTGTTTGTCTACTTTAGGAGGCACAGGGAACCCAACCCAGGACCTCCCACGCAGGAGGCGGGCACCCAACTGCCTGAGCCACCTCCACTCCCAGTTATCTTTTAAAATAACTTCATAGAGTAAGTGATTTTATATTGAAACACCAGGACAGTGAATAATTTACTCTAACATAGAGAGACGGACAGTTGATAATGCCAGGACAGACCTCCTCCTTGGCACTGGGTAAAATTAAGAACTTTAACAAAACACTGGGGAAGACGCAAAACTCTAAGTGAGACCAAGAAAATTTCTGGTCATCTAGAAAACAATAGCTCATCCTTGGCATTAACTTGATGTGTTGAAAAGCAAAAGAGAGAGCAAGAGAACAAAAACGGAGAGGCAGAAACAAGCCTGAAGGCAGCTGTGGTAAAGAATCAAGAAACCTGGAAAAATTAAATTCACTATTGTAGAAAATGTTCTAGATGAAGTGGAGAAGAAATGGTGAGGTGCATCTTTAGAATTTCCCTAGTACCAAAACTTCCTTAAGAACTTTTCACAACCATCATCAAAATACTCAGTTGATGTCAAATATTACGACCTCTTTTCTTCCAGGCACCTGTGTATGTTCACAAGTTAGATTCATTCATTTTTTGCAAGGACTGATACCAGCAGGCACAGAGAGAAGCGCACAGATACATTCTGCACTTGTTCAGAAGTTATGGAAATCATCACACAAACACATTACTCACAATTTCTTTTCTGATTTACTTCATGTATCCCCTTCCTCAGCGATTTTTCTCCCTGCTTTTATTGTTAGCTATAATATAAAATTAAAAAAATAAAAATAAAAAAGAATATCTTCTGCAGTACCTGATGCTTTTTGGACACTTCAAATTAATTATCTTTATGTGAATAAAGATTACTTAGCATGATTACTGTTACCAAATAAGAGATAAATGAATATTTAAAATTAACATTAAGTCATAAAATAGGCAAACAAAAGAAAACAAATTGGAACAGCACAATAAGCGTCTCTATCCAAATAATTTAAGTAAAATTTTTAAAGAATGCACCAAATTTATGTTATTGTGGGCATTTTAAATATTTTCACTAATGAGACATTTTAAAACATATAAAATGTCATACATTGCTAGACCTGCCTTATCACACTTCTCTTTCCTCAATTTTTCCTGAAGTAGCTACTGTCAGATTCTTCAGTTGTTCACTTTTAAATAGAGCTAATCATCTATTTTTCAGGCCACTGAACCTAACTCCTGCATGAGATCTATGAAGCTAGTATAACTTGGCAAACATTCTAACTATTCAAGCAATGTTCTAAGGGCATTATCATTGTTCAGTTTTATGATCTCTATGTATCTAGTCATATTTCCAGGGTAAGATTGCCAAGGTCTTGGACTCTTCATTTGGTAGGGTCTAATTCTGTTCTCTTTACAAAGAGCTAGGGTTACACTCAGGAAAGGTTACCATTTACGTGATACATGAAGCCTTCTAACATAACTCAACACCAAAGTAAAATCTCCAGCTATTTTTTCTCTCAAGGACATCCCAGTGCTACCTAAAATCAAGAACGAACACTTCAGGACAATCATATGTAAGGCCTACATGCACCGTGAATCCATACCTTCACTTTGAGACTCTGGAGTGTGTATTATTTCATACCAGACAAGCAAAAGGAACTTTTCTACCCTCTAGAAGAAAGTATATGGTAATCAAGTATAAACACTATAGTGGCTTTAGCAAGGGAAATAATATTTAAGGATTATCTTTCTTTCAAAAATTATTCCATTTCTGGAAAGGAATGGATTTTTTTCTTACTTTTGATTTTGTTTTATCGCATACCAAACGAGTTCTAAAAGATTTGCTTTTACAAATAAATAACATGATAAACTATTTAAGTAGTTTCCAAGGCTCAGCTCATCATCTTTCAAACCTCTGCATTCCAGAGAGGCAGTCAAAGCCACCACCCTAAATACAGACTACTGTTCCTTTTAATTCCAATATTCATCTTTCATTCACCTTACTGTCTGTTGGAATTTCATCTATTCTACTAATTCTGAAAATCAGAGACTTGACAGCATGACCAGAACCTGAGGTTTTTAAAAAAAGTGCAAATATGAAAACCAGAAGAAACTTTTAGAGACTATCTCACTTCTCATTGGTTTTAACCAAGGCCCAAGGTCATATAACATATTAATGACAGATCTAGAACCAGAATCCAAATTTCCTTAATCCTGGGCTCATATTCTCTCACATACTAACTCGCCTCTCTATCTTCAGACAGATTTTTTTTTTCTTTTTAAGATTTTATTTATTTACTTTATCCATTTTAAACGCCCCCTTCCCCATTTGCTGTTTTTGTGTCCATTTGCTGGGCAATTCTGTGTGTGTGTTTCCTGCCATCTCTTCTCATCCTCCTCCTCCAGTCTTCACCAGGATTCGATCCTGTAGACCTCCGATGTAGGAGAGAGGTATTCTGCTGCCTGCGCCACCTTAGCTCCTGGCTTCTGGAGCTTTCGGAGCATCTCGCCTTGTCTCTCCTCTGTTACGTCATCATCCTGCTGCATGGCTCCCGGGGCCCGACAGCTCAGCGGCACACAGAGCCTGGCAGCCCATGCGCCTTCTATATATATTTTTTTTATTTTACCGGGAGGTCCCGGGGATCGAACCCAGGTCCCTCCATGTGGCAGACGGATGCCCAACCATTTGAGCCACATCCGTCCCCCCAGACAGATTATTTAACTCATGCTAACTAGTGACTTATTCCAAAGTAAGACTCAGGGCATTTCTTGATTCCCTATCCTGGAAATCAGGATAGGAGGTAGAAGTCCTGCCTGGCCCCCACATCCATAGATTAAATGATAGCATTGGCTGCCTGGTGCCTTGCCTATGAAGCTTGATTGTTCATGCTTGGAAAAGGAAGCATGAGGAATGTTAGAAGGTCCAGTATGACCTTTCCTTTACAAAGGTTGGACTTTCTCTTTTTTGTTCCCTTTAGCCTAGGGACATAGTACAATTTCAAGGTAGGCAAAAACTCAGATCACACCCACTACTAAAACCATTCTGCTGATGTTTTCTAGCTTTGGGAAATGCCAAGGAGTTTAGAAGAAATTCTAGCCTCTTGTACCGACTGACCTTTTATTTATTTATAAAGTATATTTCTTACAAGAAGTTCCAGAAGCTTCATACACATTCTCTCACTTAATCCTTCTCTTTCCATGGAGTGTTTCATTTTTATCTTCCTGCCACACAGAGTTTCCTCGCTGTTCATGGGGCTTCTCCCCAGAGTCTAATATTTAGTTTAGACTCTCTGAAAGCTATAAACATTCTCGACTGCAGTCTCAAGCAATATTGCCAGCAAAGCAAATTCACTCATTCAACAATTATTTATTAAGCATCTCTTATGTGCCTGGCACTATTCTATGTACTAAGATACAGAAGTGAACTGACTAAGTATCTGCCCTCATGGTACTTAACAAAGTAAAAGCATTGTTTCATTACACAGTGAATTCAACACTATAAACTACTAAAAAAAAAAAAAAAAAAAAAAAACTCTTACCTGATAAAAGAAAAAATATCACTACAGTCTCAACTACTCAGACTAATATAGAGTCTACTTACTGTAGGCCTAGACGGACTGCACAAGTACAGAGAAGACTGGGTTCTAATTCAGACTCTTCTAGCAACATACTGTATGGTCTCAGGCAAATAATAATAACCTCTCTGAATCCCAGTTTTGTTTTCTGAAGATATTAGATAGGATTTCTCAGGTCTTCCCTTGCTGTGCAAATCTATGATTGTTCTACCTATCCTAAGATAGCTAATGCAGTGTGAAGACTTTTCATTCAGGGTCAGAAGAGGAGGAATCTTTCTGTATCAATTAAAGTTGGTTTGAGGCAAATAGCACAAAGCAACACAGACATCCTGAAACAACTATTCATTGTATCTCCTGATGCAATAATCTATATAATCAACGCACTCCATACCTACTGTGTGTTAAACAAAATGGACTAGGCACTTTGGTGATAGGAGGCATATGACAAGATCCCTCATCTTAAGGAGCTGCCAAATGAACAGTTCATCATAGTAAATAAAAACTTAGTTCACAAGAGGAGAAAATCAAGGAGGGCTAGATTAGAAACCTCTATGTAAAGATGAAACTTTACCTGGACCTACATATAACCACCACTACTACAAAAATAACAGCTGCTAACATTTATTGAAGCACTTGATATATGGCAGATACTAAATGCTTTTGTGAGCTATCTCATTTAATCCTCAAAACAACCCTAGAAATAAACACTATTATACCTGTTAAATGGTATTTCTCGGCGGTCTGACTTCAGAGAGTCCCACACCATTTGAAGATTATAGGATGCTTTCCCCACAAATGAGATAAAGGGTAAGCACAGTACCTGGCACACAGTCTAGTGTCCCATAAATGTTACATACTTCTCTTTTCTACCCATCCTCTATCATCAACCACCCTCAAACACCCCCTGTCCCATATGCATTTCACCTTTTCAAATTTTAAACATTCTTCAAAGCACGAAGTTTTTCTAGACTAGTCAAGCTTCAGTCTCCTTTGAAGTCATGGCACATACTTTTTTTCTTTTTAGGAGATACGGGGCATGGAACCTGAGACCTTGTACATGGGAGGCAGGCACTCAACCACTGAGCTACACCGGCTCCCAATAGCACTTACTTTTAAAAGCCTGTTGGGGGAAGCGGCTGTGGATCGATCAGTGGGGCTCCCGTTTACCATATGGGAGGCCCCGGGTTGGTTCCCGGGGCCTCCTGGTGAAGGCAAGCCCGCCCGCACGGCGTGGTTAGCTGACCCAGCGAGCACAAGCAGCAAGGGGGGGATAAATGAATAAATAAATAAAATCTTTAAAAAAAAAAAAAAAGCCTGTTGGGTGATCGTATGTTGTTTTGTGATGTCACTGGCACTATTTAATGTTTTATGATATCTTATGGTGCTATTAAGATGGTACCTACTTTAGTATTGTGAATCTTTTGCAGTGTTAAACTTTTCATATAATTAGTATTATCTAATTCCATTGTGTTGTTTTGGCTCTTGGCATAGGAGGCATCAGGAAGTATTCACTAATTCAACAGGTTGGGTATTTGTGAAGTTTAATTTGCTCATTAGAAAAATGATCTAAGTTTGGCAGATGCAGCCAACACTTTAAAGATTGATTCCACCCTCTCTGGAGAATCTGTAGGTATAGATTCTATTTGTGCCCAATTTTGGACAAAAAGGTAAACTGTACATGTTTGTAATCCCTTTAGCCCATGTAAAAGCACAGAAAGGAACCTATTGTCTTCTAAACTACTAGAGAATAACTCTATTTATCTGTTCTTTGAAAATGAAACAACCCCCAAATAACTTTTACATGAAAAAAAGAAAAGCAATTCCAGTTCATGGATTTGTTTTAATCTTACAAATTTATCATAAAATACTATATACATGGAAAAGAGTAAATATAATGTATATGTACAGTTTAAAGGATAATAAAATGTACACTCTGTAGCCACTATTATACCCCTTAGGAAATAAAATAAGAAGGTATTAGTAAATCTTTTACATCACATAAATTTTAGTCTAAATCAAATGAAGCCTAATATGGTTATAAAACTTCAGGCTGATAAAGTGGGTTTTTAGGACTGAAAAAAACCATAAAGTGGTAAGGAATTACATATTGAAATTAGGAGGTGATAGGATAAATCTAGTTCTAATTATGGTATTAAACATTATATGTAAAAGACTGATAAGTGGAAACTATTTTTTTTTTCATAAAGCATTGTCATATAGTTAAAATGATCTTATAGCCTGACTTTACTGGAATAGTTTCAATTTCAAATATTCTATTTCCATAAACAATTGGCTTTCTGGAAATCACAATATTTTGTTATTGAGGCTAGTCCATATATTCTAATCTACCTCTTCTACCTGGAAATAACGTAAAAATTCTTTGTGGTGCCATGTGACCTAAATGTTGGTTTAGGAAAATAAATCATTACAGATATTGAAAAAAAAAAAAAAAAAAAAAAGTCACATTGGGAAATCCCAGATTTATTCTCTGTTGCATTACTGGCTGTGAAGTGAGCTCTAACACATAGGGAAACACAACCTATTTTAAGATTTGCAACGTCTATGAGATGAAAAAAAAGAAAGAAAACTAGTTGCACAGGAGAAGCCCAAATAGTCCTGATACTAGAAACTGAGATCTTTTCTCTTGTAAATCCTCCTAGCAATATTGGCATTGACAACATCCTTCCTTGTAGTGAATACAGCAATGGATTTCGTATTATAAAAAATATGGCAAAGGCTTCAGACCAAAACACAAATTCATAAACACTGATCTATACCCTCTAAAATGATGTTTTGGGAAAATTACTCAATACCTCTTCTGGGTGCAAATGCTAGGGCTGTAAAGGTAAATCTCTGGATTTTTAAAACTGAGAATGTTAAAGTAGATCCATCCTTAGCCAAGAGGTTAGATGTTCTAGGTTTACCTGCCATCTGTATTTAACTAATTTACTCGTCCTAGCGTGAAAACAATACACTTTAAATTTTATTAAATCCCATTGAGATTTAGAGAGAATTTCTTTCGTTCTGTTTCTTGTAGTTACCCAGGAGAGTAAAAAAAGTTTTCTCTCTGGGATTGTGCTTGGAATATGCTATGGAAATGTCAGAGTAAGTGCAGAATAGCATGGGAATGCACATTTGTATATGAATATAGAGAAAAATTTCACTTTAAAAAATAAACACAAAAAAACAAAAATAAACACTCCCAGACAAACTTCACATTAGTTCTTTTCTTTATATATTATCTCTGCTGGACAATATCAGAGTTTAATAACAGTCCACTGATTACTTGACTAAGACAAAGAAAATTCAATGTGAAAGTTTTAGGAGCCATTATCCACTAAAGATTAATAATTAAAAAAAACAACCCAAATTATTATGCAAGTCAATAAGAAAATAAGGATTATAGGCAAAAAATACATGAACATTCAAATGGATACAGTGAGGTATTTCCATAAAAGTCATCTCTAACCTTTTTTTCACTGGATCATATTTGGTTTTGCTTGCCCCTACAGGATAAAGAAGAAAACCACTCAAATTTCTCTGATCATCAGTTCCCCAGTTAATGAAACCTCTGACATCACATCAAGTTATTCTACCTTTGGTTCAACCGTTGTGTATTGACCTTCACAGGGTAGGTTCAGTTTTAAGCCTTCTGAGACTATCCCCATAATGGAGGCACAGGCCCAGAGAGGAAGGAATCAATGCAACTTTCTTGAAAAGTGTGAATGAGGAAAGCCTCCAGCTGCATGACCTTAGAGCGAACAAGAAAAAAAATCCAAGGATCTCAGAAATAGCTCCACGGTAGTTCAATGGCTTGGCCATTTGTTTGTGTACCCAGACCATAAGACAGTTGGCTTCTAAGAGCTCAGTCCCATAAAAGAGTATTCCAACTATCCAAGGAATGAATTTCCTTTTAATTAAAAAAGGAGGGGTTGGTTTTTTCAAAACCTAGAAGTGCCAACTAGAGCAACTGTATGGAAGAGAAAAAAAATCTAGCCAATAAAATTTAGAAGTTATTTAAACCTTCAATATGCAGTCTATAAATACTTGCTAATACCCATTTCTCAAATGTAATTGCCCAGGGTTGTATTTCACCATCTCAGCTGGTAGAGTGCTGGAGGAGAGTGAAGAAAGGGTAGCATTGAAGCAGACCTCCAAACTGGCATTTAAACGAGAAGCACGATTGTTTCCGAAAAGGAAACTTAGGGTGTGGTTAGCAGCATCTAAAACCGGACCAATTAGTCACAGGTAAAACTGAACCAGTTAGTTCATGGCCACCACGTGCTTGGGTTTCAGGGTCTTGACAATATGAATAAAAGTGTCATATTCTCTTCTATTCATTAAACCAGATGCAGAGTCCCTGTAGCAGCCTGTCAGGATCCACCTGTGTTGTAGTCCCTGTGTTTACCAAGGTAATCCATCCATACTGTATGATGTAGTTTGGATTTTAAAGATACATTGTGGACATTATTGAAGGGGTTAAGGAGAAGGAAAGGGAAAACTAGAAAGGTCCTCAGATATCACGCCTATTTAATACATTAAAAAACGGAGGCCCAGAAAGGATGAAACGATTTGCTCAGTGTCTCAGAGCATTTTCAGGTTTGCTCTGTATCAGTCCTCCAGCTTGGGATGACAATGTTTGGACTGTCATCTGCAAGCAGATTATGCTCTGCCAGACCTAAAAGTTCAATCAAATTCTCCTAACTAGCCATAAAATATCCTTCTGAAGAAGTTAATGAGCAAAGCAAAATCTATTTCCTGCTCAAGTCAGTCAGAGATCAGGATTGACAAGACTCCCTATCGCCTTCGGCAAACAGCAGGATCCAATCACCTAGGCCAAACCAAACTAGGATTGAAGCCTTCTCTGGGCTCTCTAACTGGAACCCTGCCCATTGCTGGTCCAAGGCATGAAAAGCAGGGCAGGGACTTCACCTGTACCAGATACAGGAAGGAAGACATAGAAAGCATTGTCATTAAGTAGTAAGAAGCACTGCTATCAATTTAGGGAGCTTGCTTTCAGCAGACCCTATCAGGCACATGTGTCTTTTGTTTCCACAAATCTCCTCTGAGCTGCATTCCTTCCCTGTGTTAGAGCATCTCTGAGCATTAGGCCTCAAGGGCAGGTGTGGTCATTATGTTTCACCTACAACTCACCTGATAGAAGGGATCTCAACTATTTCAAGTCTTGGGGCCAAATTGTAATCTGAAATGTAATTTCTAGATTCTAGAAGATCCTGGGATTAGCAGGGGAGACGATCAGGATTTATAGGGGGAAATTTACCACAAATGCCACCCACTCATTTATGCATTGTGACACTAGACTAGCAATTGTTAATAAATGCTGTTCATTTATCAAAATAACTCTTCATTCTTCACAGAAGGTTTTCAAATTAGTTATCTGAAATGAACCTCAAAACCTCAAGGTAGGCTAAGCATTTTGTTAGCTCTGTTTCACAGATAAAGAACCTGGGTTCCAGAGAGGTTAAGAGCCTTTCTCAGTTCCTATGACCAGTTTCAGCCAGCTATTGGCAGAGGAGTTGAGATTTTGGCCCAAGTCTTCTAAGTCATGAGCCAGGGCTCTAAACAAGCTACAGTATGGCCCATGCTACTGTGACCAATAATAAAGATTAAATCTGACTAAGTATGAGGTCAACACCATAACCAAATCCAACAAAATGAAGACTTTCAACTAATTTGTTTTCTAATCTGAAAAATGGCTTTTGGAAAAGTGAATAACAACTTTCTTATTAAACACGCCACTATGAATTTAAGATAAAACTTATACCAGACAGTAAAGCACACTATAAAGTTCAAAAGAATGCCTAGCAGCTCATTGTTCTGATTAAGTTATAACCAGTCATCAATAATTATGATGAATAAGCATGCACACTGACTACAACTTGCATCTCAAATCATGGTATATGGTGCACGGTTTCTTCCATTCTGTGAATTCTGTATTTGTTCTTCAGCATTTGCAAGACATCTCTACAACCAGAAGTCAGTGTGTTGTGTTTGAATGCCGAGTCCAGGCCACAGCCACAGTTCGAGTTCACTGGTACAGAGAGCAAGAGCAGATAGCAGACACAGATGACATCCGGATTCTAAGGAAAAGTATCATGACAAGCTTTCCTTTTTTTTTTTTTTTTTTTTTTTAGTTAGGCCAGTAAAAAGAATTTATTGGGAAATGGGGGAAAAGAACAAAGCTTGCTGAGAAATGAGAGAGAAGGAAGGATGGAAATATGTACCGAGATTTGATGCTGGCTCCTCTAGGCAGAAAGAGCCTATTTTTTATTATAATTAATCTTGAAGTCTAGTTCATTTTTTAAAAGTTTAATAGCTGATTTGTTATAGACTTAAAAATGTATATTGTTAAACAATTATTTAAAGTCCCAAATGACTCCTCAACAAAAACAACCAGAAAAGAGAAAAAAAAGCATTTTTTTTTTTTAGGTTTTTTTTTTTTTTCCCCCCCCCCCCCCCACACACACACACGTTTGCACTCTGTGTCTGCACATCTTCTCTTTAGGAGGCATTGGGAACCGAACCTGGGACCTCCCATGTGGGAGAGAGGCACTCAATTGCTTGAGCCACTTCAGCTCCTGGTTTGTTGTGTCTCTCATTGTCTTTCCTCTTTGTGTCACTTTTTTGCATCACCTTATTGCATCAGCTCACCACACCTGTCCATTGCACCAGCTCGCTGTCTTGCTTGTCTTCTCCAGAAGGCACCGGGAACCAAACCTGGCACCTCCTGTGTGGTAGGCAGGAGCTCAATCGCTTGAACCACATCTGCTTCCCAGCTGTTTTATTTTGATGAAACAAAGTTTTTTTTGTTTTGTTTTTTTAATTTTTTATTATGGGTAAAAATCAAAATTCTCACAATACATACAAACATTTGCAAAATGATATATAACTATATATGCATATATGTGTATTTGCTTACAAAAATGTTATTTATATATATATACACATATATTTTAAGAGGTGCTGAAACAAAGTTTTAATAGCTGTGAAAAGACTGGTTTATTTTCACGAGTTAATCTTAACTTTCTTCCTAACGAGTTTTTGGTATACAGAACAACAACAAAAAAAAGTGAAAATAAACATTTTTTAAATGGTAAAACAAATGAAAACTAATGCATAACTCTCTATTTATTGTGTTAAGCTTCCTATGAAACAATTAATTTAGAGAAGAAGAACAAGTTTATGATGATTTACTTCATGCTAAACACTGAGATAAATGATTTATAAACAATTCTTCATTTAATACTCACAACCACATTTTGAGAGATGTATTATTATCTCCCCTTTTATAAGTAAGAAAACAGATACTCAGAAATGCCAAACACCTGGCTCAAAACAGGAAGCTAGTAAATGCTGAGGCCAGGGTTCAAGCCAAGTCTAATTGGCTCCAAAATCTGTATTTTTCTAAACTGTACTATGTCATTGTGTTACTTAGTAAGCTAGTTCTTGTGCCAAATGAAGAAAATATATTCATTTCAATATTAATTCTAAACAACTGAACACTGCACATCACATTTAGGAAGAAACATCTCTTTATTACACAAAAGATATGGTATCTTCCTTTAAAAATAGCATTTATTTCGTTTTCTGAAAATAAAGTGATACAAATTTATTATAATAAATCTGGAAAATATAAAAAAAACACAAAGAAAATAATTTTTAGTGATCCATACTCTCACCACTCAGAGAAAACTACCATTAATTATCTTGTATATTTTCTACAGTATTTTTAACATAATATTCAATTTTACTTTAATCAGAGAGATCAAGAACAAAGGATTTTCTTGGGAGAAAAGGGCCACTTAAGGCTTAGGGCTTCAGCAAAGGTACACATTGAGAAAAGAGATATTACCTAGTCTAACCTACATATTAGGTTTGAGGAACTAAGGTCCAGAGAAATCAAGTAATTTTCAAAAGGTCACAGAGCAATTTATTAGTAGAATCAGGACTAAAATCTAGTTCGTCTAGCACACTGCCAAGGGTCCATTATATCCCTTTTCTGAGTTTCCACAGAATTTATAGTCCGGGACTCCAGACTAGTCAACCTTGTATTTGCCCAGTTATTTCTCATACACTCTCAATCCTTTTTCCCAACTAAGCTAATTGTCATTTAAATTCTCTCTTTTCTCTTGTTTGATCTTTCAGAAGCTTGTTTATCAGCCATTCCTGGTAAGTGCAATTTTTCAACATCTTAATAATAAATCAAAATTAGCATCAGAAAACTTTGTCTAAGTCACTTTTGCCTTCATGAGCTCTTTTAAGGCTACTCTAGGCCAATTAATTATTGAACTGACCCAAGAGAAGCAGCAGCATAACTGGAATTTATCAGTGTATTCATTCATCTATTCATTCATTCAACAAATATTTACTGAATACATACTATGGCCAAGTTCTGTTTTTGGCACTGAGGAGACAGCAATGAGTCCGACTAACAAGGTCCCTATTTTCATGGAGCATGCATTTTTCCTCTAATTCCCCTTGGCTTAGTATTTGTGACTTATGAGCTATATATACAGAGGCAGTAGAGAGAAGTGTCCTAACATCAAACATTCAAATCGTTGACTGTTCACAAAGTAGGTGCGGTGCCCATAATACAGCGGTCATTGCTGTACTGTCAGGTCTAAGAATCATAACAATGATCATTTTTAGTTCCGTCCAGAAGATGTTTTTAAAGGACTTTTATGTTTAGCACTAAAGCTATAGAAATCTAGAAGTCGAGGAATAAGGTATTATCCCTGCTGTCAAGGAACTCATAGGCTAGTAGAGGAAATAGATATGTGAGAAAAACTCTAATCAGGTGGCTTTTTTTTTTTCAGAGATAGTGTATTTATTTGTACCTACTACCTACTCTCCCCAACATTGCCCCATACTGTTTGTCTGTGTTTTAATTTGAGCATCCAAATATCATGATCAAGTTGGATCTCTGCCCTTTCCAGAAGAAGTCTGTACCTTGATTATCACAGAAGCATTTCCTGAAGACTCGGGGGAGTTCAAATGCATTGCAGAAAATGAGGCTGGGATTGCAGTCTCTGCAGCCAGGCTTTTTGTTTCCCCAGGTAATTAATTACTCTTTTTTTTTTTTTTTTTAAAGATTTTGTATTTATTTATTCATTTATCCCCCCCTTGCTGCCCGTGCTCGCTGGGTCAGCCAACCACGCCATGCAGGCGGGCCTGCCTTCACCAGGAGGCCCCGGGAACCGAACCCGGGGCCCCCCATATGGCAAACGGGGGCCCCACTGATCGAGCCACAGCCGCTTCCCAATTAATTACTCTTTGGGGTCCCCCTGCTCCAATTTGGCCCTGAGCCAAGAGGAAGATCTCTGTTTCTATCTGAAACCCTGACTAATTATATTTTTCAGAAGGAAAAGAAGTGGAGAAATCAGGGAGTTCTCCCAAGTTACCCATGAGGAAATTTTCTCCCAAACTGGCCTTTCCCTGGAACAGTGAAAGCTACACAAAGGACAAAAATCCAGACACCCCAATAAACCTTATGCCAACTATTCCTGAATCAGCCAGTCACACTGAACATGGGATTCAATTTCCAAAAGAGGATTTCTGCACCTCTGAGCTACAACCACAATGGTAAGGGCAAACAGATATAACACTCATTCAACAAATATTCTGAGTTCTGTGTATATAACAGTGAGTATGAGAAAGCTCCTTCCCTTAGAAAGCCTACATTCTGAGATGGATCACTTTAACTTTGTCAGTTCTCCCTTGCCCTCCCTCAAGCATCTCACAATTGGCTGGAATGATAATTCATGCATTTAGATCCATATTTAAGGGTTTGTTACAGAAAATTATTGAAAAAAAATTATTAATGCTAAAATGGCACAAAATTTTAGAGTGGAGTATTTTCCCAAAATGTATTTACATTAACATAAAAATCACTGTAAATATATAAAATATTTTGTGATACAGGCTTCTTCATGATCAGCCTTAGAATACAGACAGAATTGTTCTTGTATTTGGAGGGCAAATGTAAAAATGAGAGATAAGTCAGTAACTGAATTTGCCCAACCAGGCTTTGATTAAAACACCACCACCCACTCTCCCCTCTCATTTCTGCCCCCACTGCCTTCCCACTTTGCAAGACAAACCTCAAACTAAAATATTTATTTAGAAAAACAGCCTAAAACCTGATGTTAAAAAGTAATTTTTAAAAATGTGTTCTAACAATATCTAACATGGCCTGCTAAATATTTTATCAGCCTAAAATTATACCTTTAATAAAACTTTAAAATTCAGCATTCTTGACTACTTATCTAATATAACTAAATGTATCATCTGTTAATTAAAAAATTTTAAAAACCTTGGGATCCTTTTTAAGAAGGGATTTCTTGGGTAGTATTTAGGCTTGTAAAATGAGAGAAATATATCATATTAGAGAGGGAAGGAATCAGAGGTCTTCTACTTCAAGCTCATCTACAAATGACTAAAATTGTAGAAGATAGGCTCACATTGTTGAGGTTTGTTTCTTCATGCTTCCATGACTTTGGGATAGTACTTCTGTAAATATTTCTTGCAATGAAAACAGTGAAGGAAAGAGCCTGGACTCTGAAGACCAACAGACCTGGAACTATGTCTGTGAAGTAGGTGCTCAATAAATAGTAGCTATTATTTCACTGAATACTCTTATCACTGCATTTGTTTTTTTGTCAAGATCAGTATGTCTCCAATAACAGTCTATGACTGTAATTTTGGAGTCTGTCTCCTGGAATCCCTTTAGCTACTGGACTTTCTTATTGTCTGGGCAGTAGCTACCCCTACGGAGTCAGGAAGAATGAGTGTGTGGGACAATAGACAGGACTGCGTAATTTATTTGACAAACATTTATTAAGCACATTCTATGTGTCTGTCAATTTCTGCGCCCAGTTTGCCTTAGGAAAATAACCAAATTGATACCTAAAATATTTCTCTGTGAATTCCTGTAAATGAGCTTTGTTTAGCAGTAAGCCTTTACAATTTAAAAAGGCCTTGAATTTTTTATATGGTAGCTTTCATGGAAGAGACCTGTGGTAGCTTGGAACTGTATGTACCCCAGAAAAACGTGGCCTTAAACTTAATCCATTCTTGTGGGAGTGAACCCACAAAAATAGGACATTTGATTAGGTTCCTTCAATTAAGGTGTGGTTCAACTCAATCAGGATGGGTCTTAACCCTATTACTGGAGTCCTTTATAAGCAGAACGAAATTCAGACAGAGAGAAAGCCACAGGAAGCAAGAAGGTGAAATTCAATGGAACCTGGAAGAGAATGCAGAGGCCAAGAGAAGCCCCCATGTACAATGCCATATGACAGAGGAACTTAGGACCAAGGATTGCCAGCAACTAGTCCCAGAACGTCAGTCTGTAGGCAGAAAACATCATCTTGAGGATCTTGATTTGGGCTTAGCCCCCAAACCGTGAGCTAATAAATTCCCATCATTTAATCCAACCCATTTCATGGTATTTGCTTGAACAGCCAAGGAAACCAAAGCTGTACTGACCTTTTTTTTTTTTTTTTTTTTTCACTTTTTATTTTTAAATACTTTCAAACTTATAGGACAGTTACAAAAATAATAACAAACCCCATACAGAGAACTCCAATATAACCCTAGGCCCTCCCACCACCCCATAGATCCATATCCACCAATTTTAACATTTTGCCACATTTGCCATATTTTCCTTTCCTTTTTCCTTTTCTCCTTTCTCCTTTCCTTTCCTTTCTCTACCCATTTTCTGAACCCTTAAGTTGAACCTCAAGTTGAACCTCAGTTACTAAGTGCAAAAAATTTAACGTTGATATAAAGTTTACAGTCTATCTATATCCTAATTTTTATATTCTGAATAATGTCCCTGTGAGCCTTTTCTCCTCCCTTGCTAGATTCCATCCAGAATGATATCTTGCATTTAACTGTCACTGTCTCAAGTTGCTCTTTTTTTTTTTTTTAATTGTGGAAACATATATATAATATAAACTTTCTCATCTCAACCACTCCCAAGCATACCATTCAATGGGATTTATCATATTCACAATATTGCAGTACCCTCACCACCTTCTGATACTAAAACTTTACCATCTCCCCAAACAGAAACTCTACAACCATTATGCATTAACTCCCATTCCCCCTGCCTCTACTCCCAGCAACTAGTACTCTCTAATTTCTGTCTCTATGAGCAGGCACAGTCTCTGATATTTTCTTCATAGTTACCATGGGACATAAATTTCATATCCTAAATCTATAACAATCTCATTTGCTTTGATAATAACTTAACTTCAATAGTAAATACAAACTATATTCCTATTCCCCTCTGTCCCCCCTTGTCTCAAATTACATGTTTGCACACTATGAGTCCAAACCACTTCTTTATCATTACATTTTATGCATTTGCCTTTTAGAATCCTGTAGGAAGTAAAAAGTGGAGTTACAAATCAAAAGACAATACTGCTAGCATTTATATTTACCCACATTGTTATCCTCACCAGAGATCTTTATTCTTCACGTGGCTTTGATCTCTTGTCTGTTATTCTTTCCTTCCAACCTGAAGAACTATTGGGTAAAAGTTTCATGAAAGTTAAGTTTTTACTGAGGTTCTATTATGAGCCACACACTGCTAGGCAAAATAAATGAACAGTAAATAGTCCCTCCTTCAGCAAAATTTTAATCTACTTAAGGAGATATAATATACCCACATAATAGTCCATTACATGACTTCCCATCTCAATTTAGTCTCAACAACCTGTGATTTACGTTGGTAAGCCAGGTACTATATTCATTTTTCAAGTAATTAAACTACAGCTCAGAGAGATTAAGCAACTTGTATAAGGTTACACAGCAAGTATGTGATAGAATGGATACTCATTCAGGTCTCCAAAATAGGTAATGAAAAGATTAATGTGTCTAGAAAGTTGTAGAACACTAGCCAAATTGTTACCATTTTTACTGTTTTACTCCAAACTTGAGAATAATATGAGAGTCAGGTGCTAGACTGTATATTTCAAATTACAAGTGTATGGTGGGATTCCCTTTCATTATATGTCTATTCAGAACTTCAGTAATCACACTGAATTATATGTAACTTGAAAATGAAACTTCCTTCAGTCTTTAGACCTTTCCTCCTCACTTGGACATTTTCCTTTGCAGCTGATAAAGCAAAAATGAGCTTCATCACACACGCCTGATCTCTGACTTTAGAAGAAGCTCACAGCACTATTTTTACAATAGCGCATGAACTCTACATTTTAAAAAACAACAAAGGCTATATATGAAGAGGGATAAATGAGCCACAGCAAAACAGCTACGCTGTTTCCACTAATGATAGTGGAATTCTCAACATGCAGCAGCAAAGGTTTTAGTGAGAAAGGCAGGAGGTTGCCTACATTTCGTGAAACATTAGAATGATTTACCAGACACCCTTACTGATAGAGAAAGAAATGGGAAAAGTCATCTTTGAGGCAGGGTGTCTCCCAATTTGACATCTTAACGATTCTTTCAGTTTTAGGATTCTATGATTTTTCTCAAATAAGCAACTAAACCATTCAAATAGCCACCTTCATAAGAAAAACTTGAGCCACCACTAAAAAAAGCAAAACAAATATTAAAAAGCAGGAAAACAGACATATAATAGATTATTAAATATAAACCTTTAATCCCTGGAAATGGTATCATAAAAGAGAACCTATCTTCCTTTCTTAAATCATCTCTTGATCCCCTTATTGAGAACTTTGGTCCTGATGTACCATTGAGCTATCACACAGTAACCAATGTTACATCTTACAAAGGTCCAGAAAAAAGTAGCAGCAAAGCTTCAAGGACAAAAATAAGACAAACTAAAATTCTTCCTCAATGTGGTACATTCGAAACCTGTGCTAGGCAAACTGGGGATTTAGCAGTTTGTCCTGGATATCTTTCTGACTTGGCTGGTGGGGCATATCCCAATCTTTTAGGTACAATGGCACCTTAAATCTAAACTCTCCTTGCATTAATTGAACCCTATTCTCAGTAAAGAACCATATATCAGTCACATATACCACATTTAAAATGCTTAGAAAAGTGCCTTGCTCCTAGTCAGTGCTGTTTGTGTCGATTATTCCTATTTGTATTATGTCCCTTTCATTTGCATTTTAAATTCTAATTTGGATTAAAAGGCTTTCTCCCTCTTAATGGAATTTGAGATATCAGTGAGCAGAGGTAGGGAAATATTTTGAGGCACTCCTGAAATAAGACTTGTAACCATCCACTCATCAAGTTTGGCATGCTTTTTCTACTAAATAATGGCCATCTGTCCAGGTAACAATTATCAAACTTTCTTTGAACACCAAAGAAAGGCAAACCTACATGGTCAGCTGTGAGGAATTTTATATGGGTCATATATGCTCAAGTATCTGTGTGTTGGACCTTAATGTACATGGTGATTAAATCAAGATTGGGGTACCCATGAAGGAAGGGACTAAATATGCTTTAAACAATAGAATCATATCAAAATTGCAGCTACTAAATGGTGATATTCTACTCTTCTGGCCTGACCCTGATGCTACCTACTCTACTTCACCACCTCTTTTGTTGATTTGAAGGTTTCTTTCCCTGTAGTTATTTACCACCCTGCACAAAATTGGAAGCCTAAATAGC
The DNA here is from genome assembly GCA_026826555.1 of Tolypeutes matacus. NCBI lineage: Eukaryota > Metazoa > Chordata > Mammalia > Cingulata > Chlamyphoridae > Tolypeutes > Tolypeutes matacus. The sequence continues at coordinate 2,911,863 of JAKSZT010053821.1, read as the reverse complement.
AAGATTGTCTCCATGGCAAAAAGAGAAAGGAAACTGTATAACTGTTAGTAGTGAAGGGAGATGAAAGAACTTTGACATTACAGAGCCCTAATTATATAGATTGCTTATTTATCTGTTTCTTAGATCTTTCAAAACTCCTTTAGAATAAAAATACTGGGTCAAGCAGGAATATGTGATATTCAGAAAACTAAAGAAACCAAATTGTGTTTTTCCATGACCTCCCCACCTTCCCAGTGACTGTCAACATGGCCCTGCTTTTCTGCCTTTGCCCAAACTACATCCCCGTTAGTGAAACAAACTGCTTGAATCTGGCTCCGCCCCCACTCTCATTTGGAGCCCATCCATCACTGGTCTCATCTCTGAAAAAGTCTTACAATATAGAAAAACCCCAGTCTTAGAATACTGACCATTTCTCTTTGGTCTATCACTTTTCTACAGGGAAGATTCAAAGTCCCCACCACATTAAAGAAATTGCATCATCTTTACACCTTTTCCCATTTCCCAATTCACTGTTCTCCCTATATGAGCTTGCCAAAGCTCATACACAAAATTCACATCTAAAATAAAGAGGCCTGCAAAAGAAGCTCATGTAATCCCACTCCTTAAATATCACTAAGACATCTGAGATATTGTTTAGATTGTGGACTCTTACTTTGACATGCCAGCATAGGTAGATGGACAGGCAAGCACATCAGATGTCACTGTTTGGCAGCTGATAAAAGTCAGTGGTGCTATAATACTAAGCACAGAGCCACTAGATTAGTCTGTGAGGGAAGGGGATGCCTCTTCCTTCCCTTCAATAGTGGGTTAAACCCAGTGGCACCCTCTGGAACAACGGGTAAGTCCCTTTATTCCTGCTACAGTTTTGGGTTTATTTTGTTTTGTTTTCCAAATCAGAGGGGATGTGTAAAAAGGTGATCTTAAGATAAAAAGTTGGAAAGCCACAACATCTTAATGGTATTGATATTACACAAAGATTTAAAAAGAAAGTGAACTATTCATCCCACTGAAACTCAAGGGCATATAAAACAGTAGAGGGAAAGATGGTTGTGTGTCATTATTTTTAAATCATCATTATTCCCTGAAAAAGGACACCTGATCTGACTGTAATTGTGGTGACATTTTATGGCTCCAAAATATCCCCTATCAGTTTCTGTGCAAGTTTGTGTTTTTTAGAGATAAGAAAAAATATTTTTTAAATGGACTTAACAGTAGTTTATTGATAAAACTTTTGAAATATATGTATCATTGTTTAAAATGAAATAATACTGTCATGTTAATAGAACCTATTATAGATTTGAATTGAACAGTAACTAAAAGCATGAAGAAATGCCTTTTAGAGTTACTTGTGTGTCTATATAAAATTTTGTTAAGATATGGATAAAATTAAAATTTTAAAAGAATTTTTATCAATTTTATTATTTTTGTGTTTAGCTTTGGTATTTTAGAATATTAAATTATATAAATTTCTCAGTAAGTATAATGTTTAACTTCATTTCCAAAGATTCTATTCTCCTGTATTATCATTTTTTAAAATCATTTATTTTTAATTGGACTTTAAAAATATCAGTAATTGCTATTTATGTAAGCTGATACCAAAATGTACAAGATAATTCACATTCTGAACATACATGTAAAGAAAAATAGCAAATGCTTTCTGGAAAATGTTTACTAGCTATTTCTTAAACAATTTATTCTTTGCTATTTGAAATGAATCTGAATAATTTTCTGACCAGAAAGGAATTTAAGAACCAAACTCTGGATCCAATTCTGCAATGTAATGAATATAACCCATAGCTATAAAACTACTTACATTGATTTTTCTTTTTTTTTTTTTTTTTTTTTTTTGAGATCTTATTAAAGCCTCCTTGATGTTTTTCCCCCAAAATATAAAGGCCTAATGTAGTTCATTACTAAAATGCACTCTGGTTGAATGTGCTTGTGTTCATAAACTTGAAAGTAAAGGATATATGACACTTAAGTGTTTTTTTTCATTAGAGTTATTCTCTTGGCTGTTTAGTTGCATTTCTGTTCTTTCCTATAACTGCTAGTTTTAATTTAACTCAAAAACTACATGCAAAACTTTAGGATGAAAATATTTAGTCTGGAAAAGTTTCATTAACAATGATATTTTCTTCCAGATGGGAAGTTATAAAATTACAAGATTTTGTCTCAATGATAATAAATAATTTAGTCAATTTTATCAGTTAAAAATTTGATTTATCATTAACTCAGTGTTGGTTTATCCTGTGTGACGCAAACAATGTATTTTGAACTAAATTACATAATAGTTTGAGTAAAGACCGGATCAGTGTCAGAATAATTTATAAAGCTAATCTTTGTGTGAAAAGTCTTTATAGTCTTAGGTTTATCATATCACATTTCTTTATATCTAAAGAAATCAGAGGCAAATATAATCCTTGAAGGTTGATTTTAGAGGCAAATGATTCATCAAAGGAAAAGTGAGGAACCACTGTAGGAGGGCAGGAGAGCCATTGCAGAACTAACTGAGAAAAACGGCATCCAACTTCTCCTGGTAAGGTATAGCCTAGCTTCATCATTGCCTTATTTCCTTCTGTACTTCCTGCTTGCCATCTCAAAAGAAAAAGTAAAAGAGGGGATAAAGCAATTTCAAAATTAGTCTAAAATATATATTAACAGGTAAAAATAACAAAAAGTAAAAAAAAAAAAAAAAAAAAAACTAAATAATTAAGAGACCATCAAGACCAATATCTAAAGAAAACATTGGAAAATTTTACAAATGCCTCTGGAATGCAGTCAGTAACATATTATATACACATAAGCACAGAGACAGACAGTCATAATGTCTTCCCTTAATCATCATCCAGTTTGGTACTATGGTCAATTTGGAATCATGGGGAGAAAAAAAAGGCAGTGAACTGTAAGGTAAAAATGTTGCACTCAAAGTTGACAACAGCGAATTTTGATGTTCATTTTATTTTGTGAAACTGTGAAAAGGCAAAGGAGTAAATATGGACATTAAAGTAACATTCTTTACAGAAGAACTATATTGCTTCATTTGGTTTACCAAGACTAATTATCACAGTTCATCAGGATATGAATTAATTGGTATCAAAAGGGTTGTTTATCTGTATTGATAAGCAATGGGAAGAATTTAAACTAAATGGAAGCTGAAATGTTATATACTTTACTGTCATTAATTTCAAATAATTAATCTCTGTGGTTAATGAAACTATGAACTCTAGGTGAATGCTAATCATGAAACTATAAAATTATCAAACTGAGAAACATCATGGAATTTCTTTTCATAAATAACCATTTGGAAAACTCAACTTTGGGGTCCTGTATCTTAAAGCCCTTGGGCATGTTTTCTTTAAGAATCACCTGCGGACAACCAAACACTAATGAATCCTTTTTCTTATTCTTAGGGGAAAAGTCATTTGTGCAAAAACAGAGATAAAGGAAAGGGAAATCTACAAGCCAGGACAGTTCCATCTTGAAGATACCTTAAAAAGCACATAAGCTCCTAAAGATGTTAAATAAACAGTCCTGTTGTTTAAATAAATATCATAATTTATAGTAATCATTTTCTCTTTTTGAAGGAACAATATTCTTCAAGAGACGCCCACTCCATCAAATCCAGGAACACAGTATTCCCAGGATCTCAAAAAGGGGCAGACCAAGGCTGCTTCGCAGTCCCAAATTCAAGATCCCACCCCTCCAGGAGCAAATCATTATAGTAATAACTTGCTTTCATCTTCTACATACCAGCTAAGCATGTTTAACTATGGACGTCCAAAACACTTCATCCAGTCCCAAAATCCATGTGGCTCCAGACTGCAGCCTCCCGGACCAGAAACCTCCAGCTTCTCTAGCCAGACCAAACAGTCCTCCATTATCATCCAGCCCCGCCAGTGCACAGAGCAAAGATTCTCTGCTTCCTCAACAATGAGCTCTCACATCACTATGTCCTCTTCTGCCTTTCCTGCTTCTCCCCAGCAGCTCACTGGCTCCAACCCTGGCCAAAGGGTTACAGCCACCTATAACCAGTCCCCAGCCAGCTTCCTCAGCTCCGTATTACCATCACAGCCTGATTACAGTAGCAGTAAAATCCCTTCCACTATGGACTCCAAGTAAGTGAGTTTTAAATATATATATATATATATACTTTGCTTGTACGGTAAGCTGAGGTCTCATTCCATAATTCTCCTGGAACTGAAACAGGGCACTGACAGTAAGAGGTCATCTCAACCATTCTCCAGTGCCCAGACTGAGTTAAATCCATATCACCTCTTACTCCATGCAATTACTTAACCCTCCCTTTTTTTTTATACGCCTTCAAAAAAAAAAAAAAAAAGATTTCTAGTATACCCAAGGTCAGAAAACATCTTCTTCTAGTTCTAAGCTAAATTCCTTGTCCTGCAAATTTAATTCCTCTGGTTCTGGGCTCAACTGAGATGAAGAACATCTGTTTGCTCTTCGTCAGCTAGGATTTCCTCTCACATAAGAAGAGATTATTTAATTTCTTTTCAGCCCTAGTCTTTTCTTCCTATCCATTTTCCTTAATATCCATTTAGCTAAAAAATAAAAATAAATTGGGATACAGACACTACAGTGTATGAATTTTCCTCACTATGGTCAGAAGAAGGAAGGCTTGAATAGATGAAGGTTTATGACCTTAAGGTTTCCATTGGTAATTAAAACCACATTTTGTTAAATTGGGCTGATCTAAATACAGGAAGAATACCTGCAGCCTCATGCAAGCATGTACTATTTCCATAGTCCTATAACTGTCCTAGGAGAACCTGATACGAAAAAGGACATAGTGGTTGTGCCTTTTTTGAAACATGGACTGAATACTCTGTGCTTATGCAAACTTAGGGCTATCGGTTTTCCTATTCCTTGGCTGGAGACATCAGAGAATTAAATCAGAGGCGCCTCACAAATTGTCAAATGGAATATGATTTGTTGCAGGCTTATTGACAGATTCCTTAAAATTCTTGCTAATTTCTCTCAATCTTCTCTAGGGACCAGTTTTTTCTCTAGAAGTTCCTATTATTCAAAACCTAGAGAACTGACATTAAAGAATTCAATTAAAGCAATTTGACCTGCAAAGAAACCTTTCAATATTTTAAAAAATAAAAGTCAAGAAAGCCAAAAGTATTTGTCAGAATCATATAGATATTAGGTTGAACTATTTGAAATGGCTGATAATCAAATGTTTTTGACCTACAAAATCAGCAGCCTCATAGATTTGACCTAGTTTTTGAAATACCTTGAAGGATTAAAAACCCATTTTCTCTCCTCCTTCCCAAATTCCCATTATCACAAGTCAAAGCTTTTTCTTTGTTACATTTTACCCAGATGATCATTTTCCATCTAACTTTCTATTATTTCCAAATTTCCTATAATGAGCATTTTTAAATAAAAAACAACTTTTCTGATTATGATATTTTTATTAGCAGTCTTTCAGTCCTCTTCCAAATGCCTTCCCAGAAAAGAAAGCTATCAAACAACTATTTTCTGAGCCTTTACCACATGCCTAGCTTTATGCACAAACCTGAGGAAGAAAGGCAAAAATGGAGAGGATGAGAAATAAAGTAAAAGAGGTCCCCAAACCAAAGATCAAAGATCCAGTTTTAGCTGTTCCATTTTCAGCAACCATAGATAACACTTTTAATCTTCCCATAGCCACTTGATACTTATTCCATGTCCAGCTGTACAGGGTGGAGAGCTCTGGTCCTTTGAACATTTGTGCATAACTCCCTCATTGTTGTGATGGGCTTACGTTTGCCCTCTCTTCTAAAATAATCCCTTGGATTCTGACCTAGAGAAATTTGAAAGCTTTATTTAGCTCTTCATCAGCAGGAAGTCCTTAAGCAAACATCTTATTCAATTAATCAAAACAGATTGGAAATTGAAGGGAACTCTGTAATTCTATTTATTTATTTTTTTCAAAAGCTTATAGTCTAACATTCACTGAGTACCTTACCTGCTTAGTGATTCAGTTTTCTGTTATGTAACAAAATTAAGGATTTGGGTGATTAATGATAGAAAAAAAAGATGGATAAAGCATTGTGCAAGTATAATTATGAATTTATAAATATGAGCATGTATCATGTCCTAACACTTATGCCATCTAAACTGGTTAATAATGGGGGTATTATTACCAGTGAATAAAGTGACTTAAGTTATATATACATCAATGATTCTCAGGCTTGGTTTTAATAATCCTCCAGGATTTCTCAGATATATTACATTATGACAGTCTGAAAACAAAATTATTTAGCACTAATTCACTTTAACAAACTTATGTGAATTTTATAAAGTTGGTAGGCTGGCATTTTTTAAAAAAGCTATTATAACTTCATATAGATGGAGAAATAGGAGTTCTATAAGCCCAAAGGAATTTTGCCTCTTGGACCTGGAAATTCAATTTTATAAAGAGTGAAAAAAAACACAAAAACACCTCACTAAATACTTGGTTTAGCTATTTACTTAACTGGACAAATCATACTTTGGTTAAGGATTAATACAGACAACCCTGAAGCCCTGACATGTAAGAAGGGAAAGTGTGTATCATCAACTTTCAATACAGAGTACCTTGAATACAGTGAAAAACATTCATTCATTCAACTGATAGCGAGTCTCTCCTATGCCCAGGCTTTGTATTAGCAGATATAGATGATACAGTGATGAATAATAAAGACATATTTTTCCTTCAGTATGTTTACAATCTAGTGATTACTAACCAAGTCCCAAAGCCAGGAAAAGTGAAAAACCCAGCTCCACTCGGAGTAGATACATTTCCACTTAGTTCACAAGTCCTTTCAATGATTCTTGAGAATATGTGGACTGGAACACATCAGAGAACAGACCAAGGTTGCCTATCTGGAAAACTGGAGAATGTTTATTATAATAGTAAAACATTTGACTGAGGGCAATAGCCAATTTCCCCTCATTAAACAAACTGATATACACTAGCACCTTCAGGGCCCTAGATGAATAAAATAGGTGCAAACCAAATTAAGTGCTGTGAAAAGTGTGAACCACCTAACAGATCTAAAAATGCAGGGCTCCCTTAAAACCACCCTTGCCCTCTATCAGAATCAAAAGGGGGAGTCTGGAAGGGGCAAGGACACTTTAGAACAGGGGTTCTTAACAAGGGGTCGTGAGCTTCACTTGAAATTAAAAAAAAAAAAACAAAAAACATTATTCTTGTGGGGACGTGTTGGTGCAGGTGTGATATATTTATTAAATAATACACAGTACAGTGTGGACTTAGTAAGGGGTCTGTGGTTTTCATCTGACTGGCAAAGGGGTCCATGGAACAAAAATGGTTAAGAACCCTTGCCTTAGAAGAAAATTTAGGATCAGAACTTGGAATAAAGACTTGAATCAAACTCTCCAATTGCTCTTCAAGTTTGCCTTTTTTTCCCCCCAAACCCTTTTTTCAGTTTACCTTTATTTCTCCTTCCTCCTCTAATCATCCCTTTCTTTTTCTTAAAATCACTTCAGCATTGTTGAAATTATTACTTTAGAAGTTATTTGTTAATTTGTTACATTATCAATACTTAGATTTTCTAGAATATCATGAAATTAATAGGAAGTGGAAATTAGTAAGAAAACCAGAGGCTGCATAACTGTAGATCCATTCAAAGCAACAGAATATTCATAATCAGCTAGGGCAGAAGGATTTATGATGGTGGCATTTACAGATTTCACTGCCACCAATTTCAAGCTATCAACATAAGATTACTGAAAGCTGGAAAGACGTGCTAAAAACCAGCTCTCTTGAGCCCATAGGAGCCAGCTCTGGCACACCATTGCTTAAAATCTACACATAAATCAAGTTTATGAATTCGGGGGTAGAGGTGGCTCAAGCCATTGGGCTCCTCCCTCCCACATTGGAGGTCCCGGGTTAGGTTCCCAGTGCTGCCTAAAAAGAAGATGAGCACACAACAAACAGATAGAGAGCAGGCAGCAAGCATAAACAATGGGGGATGGGGGGGGGATATATTTTTTTAAAATTTTTGTGAAATTCAATTGTAATATTGGAAAAAATCCCAAGTTGCTATTAAGCAAACTATAGCTTACTCTCACATTCTTCAGGAAACCCTCAAGAAGGACATTCTCCTTATGTCTAATCTAATTTCCCTCTCCTGTTACTTAATTTTCATTTCCCAAGAAAAAGAAAGGAAAAAAATAGTAATCATTCTTCTTATGATATTCTTGACTGTTACTTGGGCAACTGGTGTTTTTAATAACACTAGTAACACTAAGAAATCTAGTGGTGATAAAACTTATCTAAAGATGATTTATAAAACGAGGCAAATTCTATTTTAGATGCCACATCATAGTTTAAAGACCTTCCTTTTAAAAATATATATATATATATATATTTTTTTTTTTTTCTTTCTCCTGTTTTAAAGCTATCAACAACCCTCAGTTGGCCAACATGTAACTGCTAAGTCATCCCAAACTGCAAATGCTAAGCCCACGCCAAGAACTCCTGACCATGAAATACAAGGATCAAAAGAAGCTTTGATTCAAGATTTGGAAAGAAAACTGAAATGCAAGGATAGCCTTCTCCACAATGGAAATCAAGTGCGCAAGATGTCTATTTTGTACAAAAAAACAATTAAGTTATAAAATCTATTCTGAATAAAAAAGTTCTGTCTTATAGATCTAAGGTCCATATAATCAGCAAGGAATAGGATTATCTAAGAGGGAATATTTGGGTTCTATCTCATATTGTTCTGCTTGAAATCACCTCTTTGTTTTCAGCAGCAAAAGAATGATGCTAATGAAAAATCAACATGAAAAATTTAATGAAATTTTTCTGTTTTAAGCATTATCTTCTCATAAAATATGTCTAATGGCCAAATATTAATGGGAAATACTGTCAATCCAGCTTCCTTGTGTGCTTTTGAGGGTATTATTGATGGACAAATAAATACTGGTATAGTTTTTATTATATAGCTCTAACTGTGCATATTGTATTGGTCACATATCTTTAAAAATACCAATAGTATTATTGGCCTTTAATCTAAATACTTTTAACATATAGGGTGTCAATTTTTCCTAAATATTAGTAACTCACTATTTTCGAATAGAAGTTAGCACAAATACTCAATTTAATAAAATTTATTTCTAAATGAGAGGATATACTATACTATATTCAGAGACAGAGTAGATTGGAACATGCAGAAGAAGGAGGAAGAAAGAAAAACTTCCTTTACTTCTTTAAGAGAGCTTTTAGAGCAATTATGCCTGAATTTTCTAGGAATGAAAAAAGTCTAAGTGAATCTTTCTTATAGATGTAAGAAAAGGTCGTGAAATGGAAGAAAGATGCTGGTTGGTATCTTAAGAAAAAGCTTTTTTTTTAAACATAATATCTATAATTCAATAGATATAACTACTTCTTTAGAGTTATGACATAGGTGATTTTAAGGTAAAGTTGTACAAACAACTTTTATTAAATCTCATTACTATCTCCTTACTGACTCATTTCTTTAAAGCGACTAACATATGAGGAGAAGATGGCTCGCAGATTGCTAGGACCACAGAACGCAGCTGCAGTATTTCAAGCTCAAAATGACAATGAAACACAAGATTCACCAAAGGTAATTAAAATAATCTTTATCTAACTGCAGCACGTTTCCTGTGTGATTTTTAAATGTCTGCTCTTCTAAACGCATATAAATAACATTTGAATTAAAAGTCAGCCACTTCCATGTTCCAGTATATATATAAAGGAAAGGCCATGATGGGCTGAAATATGTAGATAAATAAACAATATATATTATATATAAACTACCCAATTTACTGGCAGTTTCTAATATCTGTATATGAAATAACACAAAGTCAAAATAAACATCAGAAGGTTAACTGAATTATTCACTTTTCATTTAGATAGTTAGAGGTGAGTTAGACCTAAGACTTTCTACTATGTCTGGATGGACAGATAATTAATGAATTGGAAATCTTTAGCAGCACAGAAAATAAAACTGTAAACCAAAGTAGTAATAACCTTTCCTCATAAGCTGTTTACCATTTCAATGTTTTAAAACATACTCGTGGTACTAATGAAATAGCAAATTCCTTTTGTCATGTTCCTGTATTCAAGAATGTTTTTTTAAAAATCTTTATATGAGTAGTGGCTCAAAGACTAATAAAAGCATCCTTTCCAAGAAGGAATTAACTTATGGAGGGAATAACGTGAATATCTCATAGGCTTGTGATTGAATAAGCTGATATTAACAAGTAAACTTAACCCTAAAGAGAAATGTACAGGAAAACAACAACAACAAAGCAAAAAAAAGAGAAATGTACAGTTGGATAGGCAGACTGTACTCAAGTGTTGTTGCTCTTTCTTTCTTCTCTGGTTATCTCTCATCCTCTCCCAATAATCCCACAAAACAGGGAGCCAAAGGAATGAAACTGGGCACTCAAGGATTCTAAGCTCCCAAATATAGGAAGCTGAAAATAAGGTTTTTGTATCTGTTAAATGATATTGGAATGATAAATGATATTGGACCTAATAAAAAGGATGGAGCAGGATCTAACAGAGCAAGTAATCAGAAACCAAAAATAGAATTTAAATCTCTTTTTTGCTACCAAACAATTCATGCATTCATTCATTCAATTCATTTATATGGAACATTTGCTGTGTGTTGGGTTCTGGATTTGGTATAGGAGATTACAACAAGAATAAGGCATATAACTCTATTAGCAGAAATAACTCAAAGCAATTTTCTATTAATGATAGCTCATAAGCACAGTATATGATTTCAAGGGCAAGAATGTATTGTTTTCCTCATTCAAACTTAAAAATCTTTAAAGTGGGGGAGGAGATGTTGCTCAGTGGTTGAGGTCCTGCTTCCCATGTATGAGGTCCTGGATTCAAACGCAGGTACCTCCTGAAAAAAAAAAAATCTTTAAAATGAAGGTGACAGTACCAAGAAAAAAGATAGCAGCAATAACATATGACTATGAAATCAAAAAAGATAAATCTTACATTTTTATGTAAATTTCAAATACTATACCAAAATAATACAAAACATCATCAAACTGGTATAATTGAAATACCACGTCTATGAATATGTATATATTCAAACCACCACTACAGAAAAAAAATTAAAAACTTAGTTTGGGTATTGAGTTTTAACTGAATTATTTTTATTCTTTTAACCAAAAAATCAGTTGATTTGTTTGATCATTCAACCAGTTGTCCTGACATTTTGCTTAGAGAACCTAAGGCTATCCAAAAATTGCTGTTACAGAGATCTAAGAATTTGTTTTTAAATGACAAAATATATTAAATATATTTACTCCAAAATAAATAACTTGTACTCAGATTTTCTGTGTTCCTATACAGATGTATTTCAGTTATTTGAGGGCAGGGACTATATTTCCTACATCTTCCTATCTCTCATTGTGCCAAGTACAGTGAAAATACACAAAATAGGCCCTGAATAAATATTTAATCAATTCCATAACAATTTTCATCAATTCCTTTTTTATTCATAAATATAATATAATCTTTCTAAAAGATGTTTGTTTAAATTCAATATACCTGTATTTAGTAGGAAGTAGTTTAATGCTGTTTTTCAAAGCTTTGTCATAGCTCTACATGATGTCCATCAGAGTTTTGTGCCACAAACTAAAAAGAGAAATATTTTGCAGTCTAATATGTGTTTACGGCTACCGGTACCACTTTTAAGCAGTAGGCATAATACACTATCTACTGCCAAACAAATGAGATCATGTCTATTCCTGTGTTACTGAAGAGCAATCTGTACTACATGTTACCATTTAAAATATACCAGGAGGACATGTCACCCTATGTCATAAAATAGTCATCTGAAAAATAAACCAACATCATTTCAAACACTAGCAAATTTTCCTAAATAATCAATACTTGTTGAAAAGTCCTATGACCAGTTCTTCAGGCTTGCCCTTAGAAACTGGCAAAATGATGATGGACAAGTCCCATCCCAAAAAACAAGTAGTATCTATAACTGCAAACAAAATAACTCCTTCCATCTGCCCCATAATATTCAAGTTCCCTTTAAGGCTGAAGCAGTCAAAGCAGACATCATCTCAAATCCCTCAAAACTGAGGAATGAACAAACAAAACCAGGTAGGGTAACCACAGACAAAATTAGATTTATTGATATTGTAATTATCTGTGTTAACAGAAGAACCTGTAGCATTAATATAAATATAGTGGTTGCCAGAGGTTCAGAAGGGAGGGGGAGGGATGAATAGATAGAACACAGGACATTTTTAGGGCAGTGAAATTGTTCTGTATGATACAATGATGGACACATGACATTATATATTTGTCAAAGCCTATAAAACTGTACAGCACAAAGTGTAAACCATAGTGTAAACTATAGACTTTGGTTAGTAGAAGTACTTCAGTATTGGTTCATTAATTCTAATAAATGTATCACACTAATGTAAGATGGTAATAATAAGGGAAACTATGTGTGGGTATGCATGTGGGGGATTATATGGGAATTCCATATACTTTCGGTGTAATTTTTCTGTAAACCTAAAACTTCTCTGAAAATAAAATTTATTATTACAAAAAAGAAAGAAAGAAAAAAAGAAAAGTCCCATGAATCCTGGGGATTTCTTGTCAGAGTAGTAGAAGATTAATGCACTATATTTTAGAATGCATAAAAGCTGAATATCTACATAGAATTAACCACACTGTACAAATACAGCCCAAATGTATCTTTCACTGATGATCAAAATAGAAATGTTCCTTTAAACTACAACTATTTAATTCTACTCCATTTCATGCTAACTACCTGTTATCATTTTCACTTTCCTTTCATTTCAAGCAGCACAACTCAGAACATGCTCGACTGCAAGTTCCTACATCGCAAGTAAGGTAAAAAAAATAATAACAACAATGGAAAGAAATGTCTATTTTGCTACTTAAGATGTTTTCCATTTTAAAATGTAATACTTACAAAGCCATCAAAGCCTACTACATACATCTAAGAAAACAAAATGTGAATTTTTTAATGTTCAAAATGATGATCAAAGTTTTTTGTTAATTATCAAAACTGAGAGAGAAAGTTTTAAAAATATTTTGGTCAAATAAGGCAGCACCACATTTCCATGTTAAACAACTTTCTCATGACAATGGAAACCCAATTCTAATACAATCATTGCAATGTGGTAAGAATAGTCTATGCCAGTGGTTCTTAACAAGGGGTCCATGAGCTTGAATTGAAATTCAAAAAAACATTATTCTTGTGGGGATGTGTTGGTGTGGGTGTGATATATTTATTAAATAATACACAGTATAGTGTAGACTTAGTAAGGGGTCCATGGTTTTCACCTGACTGGCAAAGGGGTCCGTGGAACAAAAAAGGTTAAGAACCCCTAGTCTATGGTATACTGTGCATGTTGAAAGATCAGTTTCTTCACAAATTAATGGCTCCTTTAAAAAGAAAGAAAGATGTATAGTTTGTACCAGATGTTCCTAAATTGCTTTTATAATAGTCATTAAATACACCACAGGTAAATACAGCCCTAAGGCCTTTCTCCATTATTATGCTATCAGATCAAGCAATTTGATCAAACAGTTTGGCTAAACTATTTTTGTGTGAAAGGAAGGACAATGACAACTTTTACGCATAGTTACATTAAAATATTTTTGTAGAAGTAGATCATCCTCCAGGGGAGATGTGAATGATGAGGATGCAATCCAGGAAAAATTTTACCCACCACGTTTCATTCAAGTACCAGAGAACATGTCAATTGAAGAAGGAAGATTCTGCAGAATGGACTTCAAAGTAAGAAAATAATTCAAAAATATTGGGGAAAAATGAACAATGGGATACTAAGTTTTACAAAATGTCATCTTCCTACTTCATAGCTTGCCATACACTTAAGAAGCATATGTATAGTGCTGTATAAGAACACAAAGTCTGGAGCCAAGTTGACATGGGTTTGAATCCTGGTTCTGCCAGTTACGAGCTATGTAACTTTAGACAAGTCACTTACTTTCGCTGTGCTTTTGTTTCATCTGTAAAATGGAGATAATACAGGAACTCACCTCATAAAGTTGTTATGAGGATTAACTGAGTAAAGTAAGGTACTCATAATAGTCCCTAGCACCTAATAAATACTCCACATAAGTGAAACTACCATAGCATTAGGATTTCCAAAGCAGAATGCCTCTCTAATTCTCCATCAAGAAATTAAAGCCACCCTGCTTTCTCTTGGCCCAGAAGCATTCAATTTAACATAGTTTTTTAGAAGAGTCCACATTTTTATTATCCTGATTTAGGGGAAAAACTTTTTAAAAAATTAATTAGTAAACCTTATTTCAATTTCAAAAAGTAAAATAACAAAGGGCAGCTTAACAAATTATGGGAGCATTATTATTATTATTATTATTATTATTATTTTGTCCAGGCACATTTATATAGTTTAATCCTAAAAACAAACTCAACTGTTTCTCCAGTGAAGAACTTAATTTTATAAAATTTTTTTCCAAGTTCCTTATGAATGAGAGTCAATGTATGGACTTAACTGCTAAAGCTTATATATAAAAACATTTAACAAACTGCCATGTATACACTAGAACTATAGCTCAAGAACATTATCTTTTAGAAAAGTTAGTCATTAGATCAGCAAGTTTCACATGTGCCTCTGGGACTTCACTTGCAGTTACCATTAGCCAGAAAAGTCATATGACTTCCATATTCCTTATGGAAACCAATATAGCATAAATTAATGTTCTACATATAGTAAGTAAGAGATCTTAAAGAGGCTGAGGTTACATGTGAAAGAGTTAAATCTGGCTTGAGATAGTCTGAAAATACTTGATTAATTTCAAGGATTTTCATTTTCACTGTTTTGTTAAAAAATTATTGAAGGCAAATAGCTTTTGAACTTTAGCTTTACTTTTCAAGTGGCAACCCACTCAGATACTGGAATTGTTAAAATTCATAAATGGACAAATGGGTTCCAGTGATGCTGTATTTTAAAATTCTGCCATCTCCTGTGTTTTTGTTTCTAGGTGAGTGGACTGCCAGCTCCTGATGTGTCATGGTATCTAAATGGAAGGCCAGTTCAATCAGATGATGTCCATAAAATGATAGTATCTGAAAAAGGTTTTCATTCACTCATCTTTGAAGTGGTCAGAGTTTCAGATGCAGGGGCTTATGTGTGTGTTGCCAAGAATAGAGCAGGAGAGGCCAACTTTACTGTGCAGCTGGATGTCCTAGGTAAGCCTTCAGAGAGAGCACTGAGAGTTCCTTCAAATCCAGCAGTAGTATAAAATAAAACTTTTTAAAAGTCCTGAGGACTTCATATTTAAGGTTACTGTCTACACAACCCAAAAGAGTGCCAATTTTTACCTTCAAACCACAGGACAACAATGACCACAAGCAAAATATACACACACATTATTAAGGGAAGGTCAGTGAAACTAGAATGACAGATCTACCACCAAAGCTTTCCTGGAAAGGAAACAAAAAAATGATACAATGTCAGACAGATTAAATAAGGTAGTACAAGCATTTCTAGACATAACCATAGGGTCTCAAAGCAGAAATTTTAATCGATTCATTTCTCTGGTTTACAGTCTAACATAACCAATCATTTATAATAACCAATCTGACACGTTTTAACAGAACTACCATAATCTATACATAGCTTGAAACTGAATAGCAAATGTCAACTTTTAGCCTTAGACTATGTTCTCTTTACTAGAAAACCAGTCTCCTATTATAATAACAGAAACATACCTCCTTGCTTTAAGTATGACAAAACTCATGTCTCAAATTTGTCTTTAATAGAGTAATTCTTTTAAAACTAATGTCTTGTTTTAAATTTTCCCCATTTAAGTGGTTTTAATATATAATATTTGTAATGGTTTAAACCATGGTGGTTGACACAATAGATATTTTGCTATAAATCATTGTTTACTATATAATAGCTTGATCAGGTTAAAGGACAATTTTCCTGAGTTTGTTTTCTACTCACATCATGAAAAATATTTAAGATTATTCTATTATACACTGAGGGGATCTCAATATAAGGGGAAAACTGCTGATCTGAGAATCAGAAAAGGCCAATTCAAGTAGCCAAGCTTTGGGCAAGTCCTTTTTGTGCCAATAGTTCCAGAAACACTATAATGTTAGAGCTGAAAGAGACCTTGGCAGGCATCTGCCAAACCTCCGTATTTCTCCTTCAGAAAAGCCAGGTTTATTGTATTGTAGTATCATTTCCTCTTCTAATAATTACTGACATTTATATATTATTTTACAATTTATGCAATGTCTCTCCCTTCATTATCTCAGTTGATCCTCACAATAATCTTGTGTGGTGGGCACAGCAGTCACTATTTTATGACAGATAAGACCAAGTGTCAGAGAAACTAAACAAAATTTTTCCCAATTTGGTATGGATGGTAGGGAAAATAAGAGAACTTGAACCCAAGTTGTATGGTACACTTTCCACCATTCATGCTATCTCTCTATAGATGAAATAATAAATTAGAATATGAGTTAAATTCTTTGAATGATTTTAAATTCAATGCATCATTTCATTACTGTTTTAGAACTCTGAATTGTATAATAATAATACAGTAGCAATGTATATTATTTATATAAAGCTAAAACAAAGTTTTGGAATAGGATTCCATGTGTTGCTTTTTAAGACCTTTTTTTAAATCAGTGTACAAACTTTATAATACTTTAATTTGACTGAATATCTTTTTTTGTAATATTTCATATACTTGATTTTTTTTTCTAAATATGTAGCAAAAGAACATAGAAGAGCACCAATGTTTATCTATAAACCACAGAGCAAAAAAGTTTTTGAAGGAGACTCGGTAAAACTAGAATGCCAGATCTCTGCTATACCTCCACCAAAGCTTTTCTGGAAAAGAAATAATGAAATGGTACAATTCAACACTGACCGAATAAGGTAGGATAAGTATTTCTAGACTTAACTATGGTTTATTTGGATGACTCCAGATATACTTTGAAATGTACTATATATGGCATGCAAGTATAATCTCAATTTGTCTATCTTTTAAAAAAATATATTAGAAATATGATAAAACCTCATTAATTCCAATACATCAGAAATTTAAGACATAAAGTTGGCTAAAACTTACCTTTTAATTAACATTGAAGCAACATGGTCAAGAAAATACGTGACAAACAAGATTAAACAGAGTTGTTTAATTCAGGAAAACCAATAGCTATATGGCAATGATTAAACATAGCCTCAGAATTTTCAAATGGTTCTTTTTCTTGTTATTAGTCTGATGCTGGAGGCCAGAGACTTCATTTAAATAAACTTCCACAGGAAAATTAATTCCTGAAATTTCATTTTTTAATGTTTCTTTTCAGCTTATATCACGATAACTCTGGAAGAGTTACTTTACTGATAAAAGATGTCAACAAGAAAGACGCCGGGTGGTATACAGTGTCTGCAGTTAACGAAGCTGGAGTGACCACATGCAACACAAGATTAGATGTTACAGGTATGCCATACTATCAACCCAGGTTTTGTTTGTTTGGAAGGTGCTCAACCACTGAGATACATCCACACCCACAACCCAGGTGTTTAACCAGGATTTAACAAGGAAATTTTAATTAAAAATGCAAATCCCAGCAGAATATAAAATCTGAGGGAGCTGAGAAACCTGGATAATATCCACATGCAGGGAAGTGGCTGTGGCTCAATCAGTAGGGCTCCCGTTTACCATATGAGAGGCCCCGGGTTCGGTTCCCGGGGCCTCCTGGTGAAGGCAAAGCCCGCCCGCATGGCGTAGTTAGCTGACCCAGCGAGCACAAGCAGCAAGTGGGGGATAAATGAATAAATAAATAAATAATCTTAAAAAAAAAAAAAAAAAAAATCCACATGCAAAAGAATGAAGTTGGACCTTTACTTCACAGTACACAAAAAAATTAACTCAAAATGTATCAAAGATGGGGAAGCGGCTGTGGCTCAATCAGTGGGGCTCCCGTTTACCATATGGGAGGCCCCGGGTTCGGTTCCCGGGGCCTCCTGGTGAGGGCAGGCCCGCCCGCGTGGCGTGGTTGGCTGACCCGGCGAGCGCAGGCAGCAAGGGGGGGATAAATGAATAAATAAATAAAATCTTCAAAATGTATCAAAGACCTAAATTAAAAGCTAAAACTATAAAACTCTTAGAAAAAATCATAGGGACAAATCTTCATGACCTTGGCTTTGGCAATGGTTTCTTAAATATAACATCAAAAGCCAGGAAACAAAAGGAAAAATAGATGAATTGAACTTCATCAAAATTAAGAACTTTTGCACATCAAAAGATATTATCAAAAGAGTTAAAAGACAACCCACAGAATTAGAGAAAATATTTGCAAATCATACATCCATAAGGGTTTACTATTCAGAAGATATAAAGAACTCCTACAACTCAACAACAACAAAAAAGACAAATAACCTAATTTAAAAATGGCAAAGGACTTGAATAGACATTTCTCCAAAGAAGATATACAAATGATCAACAAGCATATGAAAGGATGTTCAACATATTAGCCATCGAGGAAATGCAAATTAAAAACCACAATAGTATACTACTTCACACCCACTAGGAAGTGGCATAATAATAATAATAATAATAACAATAATAATAATAAAACAAATTAACAAGTGTTGGCAAGGACTGAAGAAATTGGAACCCTCATAAATTGCTGGTGAGAATATAAAATGGTGAAACTGCTGAGGAAAACAGTTTGACAGGCGCTTCCTCAAAAAGTTAAGTATGGAACTACTGTATGACCCAGCAATTCCACTCCTAGGTATATTCCCAAAAGAATTACAGAAATTCAAACAGATACTGTATACCAATGGTCATAGCAACATTATTCACAATAGCCAATAGGTGACACTAACCCATGTCCAGCAACAGATCAATAATAAACAATGCAGTATATACAAACAATGGAATATTATTTGGCCATAAAAAGGAATGAAGTTCTGATACATGCTACAACATGGATGAACTTTGAAGACATTATGCTATGTGAAATAAGCCAGTCACAGAAGGACAAAAATTATATTGTATCATATCTAGAATGATAAGATTCAAAGAGACAAAAAATGGATTAGAGTTACAAGGGACTGTGGGGAAGAGGAAATAAGGAGTTATTGTTTAATGAGTACAGAGTTTCTGTTTGGGATGATGGAAAAGATTGAATAATCAGTGGTGGTGATAGTAGCACAACATTGTAAAAGTAATGTCACTAAATTACACTTAAAAAGGGTAAGAATGGCATATTTTATATATTTCTACAATAAAATTAACTTTTAAAAGGTTGGAATGACAAATGTTATATATTTTACCATTAAAAAATAATAAATTTTTTAGATTCAAAAAAATCTGAGATTTTCCCTATACATAATCAGTTTTGATTTTTTTCTTTCCCTGTCTTATAATAAATACCTAGCACACCAATTTGTGTAGAACAGGTTTTCCTGAATTAACTTTTCTTTGCTCTATTTCAGCCCGTCCAAACCAAACGCTACCAGCTCCTAAACAGTTACGTGTTCGACCAACTTTCAGCAAATATTTAGCCCTCAATGGGAAAGGTTTGGATGTGAAACAAGCTTTTAACCCAGAAGGAGAGTTTCAGCGTCTAGCAGTTCAATCTGGACTCTATGAAAGTGAAGAACTTTAAAAACTTTACCAACATTGGAAAACATAACTACACTATTAATAATACATTCAATTAAATTTTGGAAATAAATTCATAGCTGTATTAACAGATTATTGGTTTAATTAGGTAATATAACTAATATATATTTATAACATTATTTATCCTTTGACTCTTGCACATTCTATCTACTTCATTGATTTCTGAAAGGCTACAGAAAATCTGAGTGTTAAGGGTCTGTAGTTGTAGAAGACTACTTTAAAATGTGGGATTTTAACATTAAAGTCATACACATCTAAAAATTACATGTTATGAACTACTATCAACTGTTTTAACACATCTAATACTTGTAATGAATTAAGGTTTACTGATACTGCTTTCTAAATACTTTTACCTGTTTTCTGTTATAGGAATACTAGCATGGTATAGATTATCTGAGTGTTCCATAGTTTTATGTCAAAAGAGAATAAAATTTCAAATATTTAAAATAGACTGTCTCCTCTTCACAGAAGTCCAGATCTTTAAGATAAAACTTCTATTTTTTTATAGATTAAACAACTCTCAGCAAAACCTATGAATAATAAGTTCCAGAAAAGCAAAATAGGGGTGTCCATTTTCAAGAGAATCACATAATCAGAAATCCATGACTATATGATTTTTATTAATAATTGTAAAGTACAGTCTGTTATTAATAATTGTAAGCACAGGACAGCACCCTGTCTAGTACAGCAGCTGATACATAGTGGGCACTCTGAATGAATAAAAACTATTAAATATTTCAGCAGCAAAGCAAAACTCTGCAAACTTAGTTTCATTAACTCTATTCATACAAAGCAGCAGTGATGAACCTATTATTTGTCAATTTTTATTGAGTTAGTATTAAGACAGCAGAGTGGACTATTCTGGATAATTGGAGGATAGAGTCAGCACATCTCAACTTTCTCTAGAGTGGACAAACATTAACAATGGTGACTCTCAGTTTTAATACAGGAGTTTCATAAAAGGGAATGTAATTATCAGAGTAACTAGAAAGTTTAAAATAATTCTGACTTATGTTTTCATCTTCAAACCTCAAAGACTACTTACTGTATCTTGGTGCTCATCTACAGCTCAGTCAATTCCCTTTGAAACAGCTACCCTTTCCATGGTTTGCACTTCAAAGGGAACCACAGTAACTTAAAGCACGACTGAATTTCTCCTGAATTGTGATTTTGTTTTAACCAAATAAGCCTATTAATTCCTCAAGATCTTTGAGTCTAAGGAGCTCAAAAGTATGAGTACATAAGAATAGTCTCTACAGGTCTTCTGCTTAATTCCTATATTTGATGTGAATTTGAATACCTATGTTTTGGGTATTTTCTTCTCACAATTTCAAGTTCAGCATGTACAAACAATCTATTACATTAGAAAGCATAATTTTGTGAGCATCTGAGAGTCCAAGTACAGAAAAAGGCAAATCCTTTTATAAAACTTTCTTAAACTAGCACAGTAGCCCTTTCTTTTCCTCAGGCACTCTCTCAGGGGCTGTGGCCTCTTCTGTTCCTTTTATCATTGGTAGTTTTTGACCCTCACTATTATGTGGCCTAGTTTTGCTTTTTATCTGCACATGAAGTAGCATTTATCAACATCACTCTACATCTCTTTCAGGGGAATAACAAAAGTGGCTTTATTTTCTACTTTCAAAACACCTTGGCAGTTTTCTTTGCTGGCTAACCCTGGGGCCTTTGGATTGAATTCTTTTATTTTCCATTTTACCAACAGGAGAGTCTTATACCCAGGCCGGCTTTTGGCTGCACAGCTTTCAGCTGTCGTATTTTATAGCCGAAGTTGTTTTGGCCTTTTCTGTAGCTGATTTACAAACCTTCTTAGCATCTTTGCAAAGCTTTAGAGCCAGATGTGAGTCTGAGCTCCCACGAACTACTGTTTTGGCTTCACCTTTTTACATAATCACTGCAGTGGTGGTTTTTGAAAACATTAAATATACTTACTCTATGTATTTCTTAACGTTTATGAAATACGTTATAAAATAACGTTTATAAAAAATGTTTATTATATATAAAGATTTTTAAAAACGTTTCGCTTGGCCTTACTGTGGGTGAAGGGGCATGAAAGCCATTTCTAGCAACAGCTCTCAGTTAATAATAACCACTCTCTCCAAGTAGCAGCAGAAGCCTAGAGTCCTGTCTCTGGCCCAACTAGCCGTAAACTCTGGGTAAGTTATTTAACTTCTCAGACTCAGAGCCATGGTTTCTTCAGGGCTAAAATGGTGACACGCCTACCTACTTTTCGGGGGAGTGGATGTGAAGACTAAGCGAGGCGTTAAACGTTAAAGGCATTCGAAAGGGGAGCTGTTATAATTACTGCGGTTTTTATGATCAGCTCCAGGCCCAAAGCCCGGGTTATCCCAGAAACTGGACCTCTGCAGGAGACAAACGCCACAATCCCCAAACCCACCTCAAGCAAAGACCTTCCAGAAATGACCCTCGCTGCGCACGCGCATCAGTAACTTGGAAGTAGCGTCTGGCCCTTGAGGAGCTAGAGGGATCGCGCAGGCGCACGGGCTAGGCAGCGCGGGCAAGTCTACCGCGCAGGTGCAGGCGCAGGCGCAGCCGAACTAGGATTGCGAACGGACGTCTCCGTCCGGGTCTGCCATGTCTAAGGCGTCCAGGTGGCACCTAGGCGGTGAGGGGTGCTTTTCGGGAGCGGGTGGTTCAGGGTCTGATTTGGCATATCCATTTATCCTGGGAAGAACACTGTGATTTCAAACTTCTGTTCATGTGGGAGATAAGACCGCCAGCACGTTTAGCCCTAGGAACCTCCCTTTGAGAAGCGGGATGGGGCAAGTGCTCCCATTTCTCAGACAGGGAAACGGAAGGTCTGAGAGGACATGGCACTTGCTCTTTATCGGACGCTCGAGCTAGGGCACTGTCATCTGCTGTACAGTAACTGGCTGTATCCGGAGCCTTTTGAGAGAAGGGAATTAATGGCCTTGACAAAACCCCAATCCGAGCGCTTCCCCCCACTTTCCAAGAAGCTGTATTGACAGGTGAAGAGGAAGATTAGAGACAGTTTTTGTGTTGTGTTTTGTTTTGTTGTTGTTGTTGTTTTGGGGGAGGGGGGTTTGCTTTTTCATCTTAAAACAGGAGTAATGAGAAAGTATCCGTGTTATAAACTCTATAAGTATACATGTATGTAACAACTGACCAATTTTACCCCCGTGGGAAAATGCTAATTATCTCTGCTTCATAAAAGTGAAAATAATAACCAGAAACCACTGGAGTTTTCCGTGGCACAGTGTAACAGCTAAAAGTGATCGTGCTTTTCCATCATTGTTATTTATTTACATTATAAATTACATAATGTCAAGAAAATTTTTGTTTTGTATCTCACAGGGTCTCCGAAACATAAGCTGAATTACAGAAGGGAAGTAGAAATTAGAACAACACTTCAGGAGTTGTTAGTCTACTTTATTTTTTTAATAAACCTATGTATATGTAAGTACACAGATGTAGATGGAGATGCTTGTTGTTTGAACTAAGAAAATGTGCAGACAAAAAATAAAACACGATAAAACCATAGGCTATCAGATTAAAAACAGTGATACCTTTTAGACATCATTTTGAATTCATTTAGATTGACACTATTTCTAATTCTTTTTTTTTTTAAAGATTTTATTTATTTATTCATTTATCCCCCCCCTGCTGCTTGTGCTCGCTGGGCCAGCCAACCACGATATGCGGGCAGGCCCGCCCCCACCAGGAGGCTCCGGAACCAAACCGGGGCCTCCCATATGGTAAACGGGAGCCCCACTGATTGAGCCACAGCCGCTTCCCTATTTCTAATTCTTAAGGGCCAAAACTTTAGGTCACAAATGTAATGAGATGCTTCCACAGTCAACATTGATTGAATATAATTATTCCTTTCAGTTGGCAATTCTAACTTGATTTCTTTTAGAGCCATATAGTCAGGTTAGCTCAGTTGCATAGATTAAAGTGCAAATCAGCCAAAAATATTAGTCTTGGCATCTGCTATTAGGTTTGTTCTTTTCACTAGCCTGATACACAGTTAATAGTAAATTTTGTTTGTGGTGAGTCACAGAATGTGTGGATCAGTGCAGAACTTTAAGGACTGGAAAAATGTCTCAACCTGCATTCCTTCTGTTGGGATCAATAACATTAACTTAATATGTGAAGGGCAATATTAAAAAGCATTTTGTTTTTAGAGTACCCAACATACTAGATGTAAGGTCACTCATTGGCAGGACCTACCTCATGTTGGTATGTGCTTCATACTGGCAATTGTATACAAATTAACTAATTGGTAATGTAGAGGTGAGTGAGTCAGATCTTGATAGAAAAGACAACTATAGCTAACATAAGTTAAGGTATCTTAGACTGGTTTTTAAAAACTTTATTATAGAACTTTGGGAAATGGAAGGATACAAATGATTAATGATCACTCTTTTTTTTTTTTTTTTTTTAAGATTTTATTTATCCACCCTCCCCTCCATTATTTGCATTTGCTGTGTCTGTTTGTCGTGTGCTGGTCTTTTTTTTTTTTTAGGAGGCACCGGGAACCGAACCCGGGACCTCCAATAATGATCACTCTTAATGCCACATCATTCAGAGGGAAAAAACAGACTTTTTTTTTTAACATTTTGGTTTATAGAATGAAATACTATGCAACTATTAAAGAATAGCACATATGCACCATGGAATGATGTTGAAGATACATGGTTTTCCAACCTAAAGAAGTTCTGGCAAAAAAATAATATAAAGACATGTTTAGTCTATACCCCTCTCTAAAACCTACCTAATCCCCACCTGACCCCCCAAAGAGGGAGAGCAAGAAAGAATACTAGTTAATATTTTTCTAAACTCGTGCCATGTGCCAAATATGGTTTTAAGTGTTCTACATTCGTTATCTCATGTACCTCTCACTACAAAATTACGAAGTAGGAGCTATTATCCTATTACCTATGATGGGACTCAACCCTATATCTGTCTGAATTTCTAAGTCCATATCCTTAAACTCACCATACTCTATTGCTTGCTCTGAATGTGGAAAAAAAGCCAAGTTGAAGAATATTATTTATGATGTGACCTCATTTTTGTTAAAATAAAATTGTTTTTTATAAATGTGTATGCATAAAGAAAAATCTGGAAGAATATGCAGGATTATAGGAAAATTCCACTTTGTATATCTCTATTTTAGACTTTGAAAAATATATTTTATAATTAGACAAAGCAATAAAGTTGAGTTTTTACAACATAAAATTGGGAACAAATTGTAAATACATTTTAATCCTGATAAACTGAATTTTTTTAACAAAATTCTTCTCCCTTAGTGACTTTTGGGATGGTAAATCCACATATGTATTACTTAAACAAGGTTATGTCATCTCTATTTTTGGACACTACTGTGCCTGGTGATGAAAAAACCAACTTTAAGTCTATTCACAGCATAACTGATTTTTGGAAGGTAAGGTACCATGTGACTGTGGATGAAGTAGCTTTAGATAGTCCATAAACCCTTGACGTATAATCACTCAGTAACTATTTGTTGAAGGAATGAGCAAAAATGAAATCTTTTCTTTAAGCCATTAGAATCAACCAACTAGAGAGTGTTTATTGAGAACCTGTATTCTAAGTGTGAGAGTGCTTGTAACTTTAAAAAATTAATATTTTTTTAACATTCTCATTTCACTTGCAAAATATGATGCTCCTTTCTTACATGGGGGTTAGGATTTAATGGCAGTTAGGAACCAAAGTCTGTAATTGTGTATAGTGAAAATTACTCTTAAGCATTCCTTAAATTGCTCATAAAGTGGATTATATGTGGTTTTGGTATACAACCCTGTTCTGTTTGTATATGTGTGTTTGTGGTACAGTTATGTGTAATATATAATAAAGAGTACATATACAGAATATAATTTTATAGTGTTTTTAAACACATAAGAGAATCATTCCTTAAGCATTGGAACTTTTTCCCCCATTACATTTAACATAGCAAGATGGTCACATTATAAGGAAAGAACAGCAGGTTCATATATCCCATGTCACAAACATTGTGTCACACAGGAAAGAGGCAGTTAGGGAAGGCTTTCCAGAGGTGATAATTCAATTGAGTTAAAGGATGAGTAAGGGAAGGGCATTCTAGGAAGAAGGAGCATTATGTGCTATAAGTAATTCTGTATATGGAGATACGTTTGGTATTGTGGGCACATGGAAGATGAGATGGAAAAGGCCAAACCATGAATTGAACAGATGTCAAATCATTAATGCCAAGCTAGGAATTTGAAATTTAACAAGGAGGCAAGGTCATTTCCTGTGAATGAAAGGGGAAATGTGAGATGAGGGCTAAATGATAAGTAATTCATTGCTTTAAGTCAGGTGAAATAAGAAAGAATGATAGCTATTCCTTAAAACTAAGAAGTAGAGCTCACCTTGCCTCTAAAATTATCCTGTCTTGAGGCATGTACATGGATAGCCAAGGGCAAAGAAGATAAAGAGAAAACTCCAGGCTTGGGAGTTCCTAGAATGAGCAGATAGGAACAGAACTGGGAGTAGCAATCACCACGGCTAGAGTCAGTGGCACAGACAGTTTTGGTGGTAAAGTTGGTGATGTGTGGCTATGACCAGTTTCAATATTCTTGTATTGGGGGACAACTTTATTATTATTATTATTATTATTATTATTATTATTATTATTATTTTCCCGGGAGGTCCTGGGGATCAAACCCAGGTCCCTCCATATGGGAGACGGATGCCCAACGGTTTGAGCCACCTCTGTCCCCCTTGGGGGACAACTTTAAATACATACTTCACATAAGAAGGGGAGAAGGGCTATGGAATTAAATGAGTTAATACTTGTAAAGTGCTTAGAGCAGTGCCTAGTAATACACAGTAAGTGCTCCAGCATGTTAGCCATCATCATTACCATTAAGATTATTGATGGTTTGATCAGCAAGTTAATTTTCATACTCATCCTCAAAATCTCTGATTTTTATGCTCTTGTGGATAGTGTTATGAGTATAGATTCTGTTATACAGTTGACATGAAAATATTTTTCCTGTAACATTTATCTTTTTATATGAAGTTTATGGAAGGACCCCTTTTGGAAGGTCTATACTGGAACTCATGGTATAATAACAAGCAGCTGTATAATTTAAAGAACACCAGTCGCATCTACTATGAGAACATACTTCTAGGAGTCCCCAGAGTCCGTCAACTAAAAGTCCGCAATAACACATGCAAGGTCTATTCATCTTTTCAATCTTTAATGAGTGAATGTTATGATAAATATACTCCTGAAAATGAAGACCTGTCTGATTTTGGCCTTAAACATGAAACCGAGTAAGTAACATAAAATTATACAGTAACTTTAGCAGCTTAACATCATATCTTAATAAAATTGTGAAAATATGTGTATTTTCCAATACTAACTGGTCTGGCATGTAAGACTGTTTCAGTGATAGTATCAAAGGAAGACTTGGAAACAGAAACCTTCAGAAATGGAAAGAAAAACTACCTGCAAAGAATGCAAGAGTGCAAGAAAGTCAAAACTTCAGTATACAAGCACTTTTAAAGGGAAATAAAATGCCAGCACCAAGGTTATCAACTTGACAGTCTATTCATGATGGAAAAACAGCTTTCTCACATTATTATATTCACATAGATCATGCCATATTTTCAGACATTCAGGGATAAAATTGTGATTGCTAGAGAGTCCATATTTATGGGGAATAGTCAAGGTTTTATATTCTTTGGGGAGCCAGAATTAGTAACAATGATCCTGTTATTTTTTGTTTACCTCAGGATGGAAAGGATTTTTTTCCTGACTGGTACTTGGTGCAGGGCAAAGCCTCCATTTTTCTTCTACAATAGTCAATCAGCTTTTCTGGCTCTAGCCAGACTCCTTCAAACACATTCTAAATGCTTCTTGAGTCCCAATTTTAATTATTAATATAGTAAAAAATTTATGTATCCAATTTTGATTTTAGAGATTTCAGTTATCTCATTAAGTAAAACCTTCCAAAGTACTTGCATAATTCTTATAAATCTAATATATTCATAACTATAGTGATATTCTCTTAAATATTACAATACTATTTAACCTAAAATTACAGTACCATTCAATCTAAACTCACAAGATATATCAGTTATTCAATTACAGGTTTTAAATTGGAATCTCAAGGGTAATCTGGTATATATATATTTTTAGGAGGCACTGGGGATTGAACTCAGGACCTCATACATGGGAAGCAGGTGCTGAACCACTGAGCTACATCTGCTCCCCAATCAGAGTTGGTTTTTTTGTTTGTTTTTAGGAAGTACCAGGAATCGAACCCAGAGTGTTATGATCAAACAATGCTTCTTGGGCTAAGAGAATGTGTGGGGGAGTGGATGTAGCTCAAGTAGTTGAGCGCCTGCTTCCCACATATGAAGTCCTGGGTTTACTCCCTGTTGTTTATTTTTGTTTTTTCAGGAGGCACCCGGAAACCAAACCCAGGACCTCCCATGTGGGAAGCAGGCACTCAACCACTTGAGCTACATCTGCTCCCATGTTAGGTATTTTAATATTCCAAATTCTCATTACTACAGATACTTTAAATACCAAAATTAATACTATAGATTTGGTTATTTTACCATCTCTGCTTAACTGGAGTTGTAAATCATACCTGTCACTCCCCAACAACCAAAATAAGAATCAATTTATGCTTGTTGTCTATAGAATATGTAAAATTCATTAGTTAAAAACATTATTAAAAATTGGAAGCTAAGAAAGGGTTGGTATAACAGATTTTCCTGTTTGGGTTTAACATCATGAGTGGAAGACACTCCCAAATATAACTATGGTACTTAACATTAAAATGAGTACTTTTTCTTGGTTTTCATTGTTGTTTTATCCTGCTGAAAACAAACATAGTCTTAGTAACAGAAAAATTAGTTTATGCAAACCATCTTTGGATCATCTTTTAAAATCTGTTTTGGACTGAGGGGAATGTCTTTTAAAACAGGGAATAAAATGAGGAATCAAGGGTTTCCTTTTTTTGAGATCCCATAATGTTTAAAGTAGAAGGAATGGAAACAAATTTCGGTTATAGTCATTTTACTTTATGTACTTCATTAAAATAAAACAATAACTATATAACAATATAGACATTGTGCCAAAGTACTTCACTGGGTATTTATAAATGGAATATGACCTTTACAAGACAGTATGAAGCAATTTTTTTCCTACACAGATAGATATTCCTAAATCAAAACCCTTGATATTCTTGTCCGACTCAATGACTAAATATTTCATAAGACATCAAAGACAACATGTTAAAGAAAAAAAATCAATCACTATTTTCTAGATTTTTTAAACAATTCACATTTTATTTAGATTGAAATAAACTATACAAAGTTGAATTTCTTCACCAAAAATAACAGCAATATTTTGTATTATTCCTAAGTAAACCACAAAACACTTTTGTAGGCTTTCTAGGTTTTGCATATAAATCGGGATGAGGTAGTAGATATAGTCATGGAAATAGAAGAGACAAATCAGTTGTCAGTATCCATGGCCTCTTGATTCTGTCTTGACCATGAAGCAGAAGTATTCAACATACACCTGCTAAAAAGCTTATGAAGGGGGAAGTGGCTGTGGCTCAATCAGTAGGGCTCCCGTTTACCATATGGGAGGCCCCGGGTTCGGTTCCCAGGGCCTCCTGGTGAAGGCAAGCCCGCCTGTGCAGCGTGGTTAGCTGACCCAGCGAGCACAAGCAGCAAGGGGGGGATAAATGAATAAATAAAATAAAATCTTTAAAAAAAAAAAAAAGCTTATGAAGGTGTAGGCTCAACAAAGGGTTTTTAAATAGCAATAACCAGATGTGGAAAAAGGCATTCGAACTTTAACTTGCTCCTTTAGGTTCATTTGATAAAGACAAAATCTACACTGAAATCCTTGCTTGACAAGCTCAGTTCCTCTCACTCTCTGGTAATTCCCATCCCTGTCCAATACAAATTTTTAACAATATACTTAAAACTCCTACTAGTTAAAAGTCAGTTGTGAGCCTCAATGTAACATTTTACAAAATGTATTCCTTTCCTTCCATATCTCCTTAAAGTTTTATTTCTTCAAAGTACTGATAACTGGACTGATAACCTGACAATTGGATCCACAGTGATGATAAATGTTATGTCTAAAATGACTTAATTAAAATAATTCCAGCATGCCACCAACAGAGATCACACAGAAATGAAATTTAATACTTTCAGTGCTATCTTCTGGAAGAACAGATGGGTCTTCAAAGCATGAGAGCTCAAAAAGGGCCCTTTAAATAGGTAGATTAATGACTAATGTGTTCAATGGGAGACCTATAGGTAAAGATTCAGTGATTAAGCAGCGTACAAACACCTTACAGATTTTTTTTTAAGTTTCCTGAGGAACAGATAGATAACTGGATTTTTTACAAATTTTCTCATAGCACCTAGTGTAATACATTGCCTACAGTAAGCCCTGAAAAATGAAAACATGTTAAATCTTAATCCTTTTAATAATTTACTCTATAACTTCTCTTGCTTCCAAATTACTTTAATACCTATGAACTTAAAAATACTTTTTTTTTTAAACTACTTTTAATTCAAGGGTAAGTTTTAAATTCTTAGAATACTTCTCAGTCAGGCTTTCTCATCTCTCCATTATTCTTTTTATGTCTAACAGATGGAAATACTCTGCTTCTCCTTCCAGTTCCCCTTGGCACTGGGGATTTGTTGGTGTTTACCGAAATGGGGGATATATTTTTACTTTATCAAAATTAAAATCTGAAACCAAAGATAAGTTCATTAACCTTCGACTGAACAGCTGGATCACAAGAGGGACCAGAGTTATTTTTATTGATTTTTCATTATACAATGCTAATGTAAATCTATTTTGCATCATCAGGTGGGTGACTCAAAACTTTTTTATTAGTACATTGAATCTAAAAAGCATACAGAGCCCTCATTAGCGTTTCTAGTTTGTGCATGCTTGTGCTGAGATTAAAATCATAGGCTTTGAAATAAATAAAATGGAATTCTACTGCCAATAATGAACAAGAAGGCAAAGAAACATCATATTGTTTCATTATTTCAGCATGTATTCCAGAACATGAATTACATACAATATGTTAATTTTGTAGTTGTTATATATATAACAGAAATATTTATTGTAAGCCACTGCATTTGGATGTGGTTTGTTATCTAGCAAAAGCTAATTGATACAAGACCTAACTTTGATTTCACCTCTTTACCTCTGAATCAGGAGGCTTTGGGCTATAACAGAAAACCCCAACTTAAACTGGCTTAAATAATAAAGATGTGTATTATTGTCTCAGAGCAGCAATTCCAGATCCATATTCTTTTCCAGAGAAAATACAGGCAATATTCACTTTCAGTAATAAGCTTTCAGTAAGTTTAGTGCTCTCGTTCCTTTTCTTAGAGATGGTTTCAGCTCTGCCCTCCTTTGTGTCAGCCTTATCTTAAGCTTATCTTATGATCTGAAGATGGTTTTGAATTTGATATCCACAAAGAGAGAGCTCCACTCAAAGAGAAAAGGGTCTTTCCATCAGTCTGATTGAGTTACCTTAAGTTACCTGCCTACCCTGGACCATGCTAATTGGCTTAAGCCTGGGTTAAACTAAACACTGATAAAGGAAATAGGATCACCATGACTGGATCTGTCTGGGGATTGAATCAGCTCCCACGAGTGATCTGGGAGTGGGTGGAGGCCTGCATACAATTGGGGTTCTCTTAGGAAGGAGGAATGGGATAATGGCTGCTAGAAAGGCAAACAGTATTGTCTACTAAAATCGCCGTGATCCACTTTTTTTCTCGAGTATTACACTTTTATTCTGAATGAAATATGGAATTGGGGTTTACTGTGACTAGGGGACTTTGCCATTGTGCAACAGGGGCAGTGAAACACAACCATGGCCTTAAAAATTTGTTAAAATAAATAAGACAAATGAACTAATTTAAGCAACCACAGGACATTATATCTTTTATTTTACATTTCTTACTTTCCTCTTGAGGAATCAGTTTTTAACATCATTTGCCCTTTACAATAGTCCTGATCAGATAAAGTGAAGAGCACAAATAATTTCTATATCCTAAGTAAGAGTGGAGGCTTTGGGGTAACTGGCTTAAAGTCATATAAAGAACTCCTTGTAATACCAGATTAGGTCCAGAAATCCTTTCTCTAGGTTTTATGATTAACCTATGTTATCTTTTTTAGAAATGTTAGCAGATTTTGAAACTGTTAGCTGGTAAGAATATCCAATAAATAGTTATATAGAAGTATATTGCTTATGCTAAGGCCTTATCCATTTATTTTTCTTTTTGTGCACATCTCACAATTTAAACAGAATACTGTTGTTTTTTCAGCTTTTTGTTTATTAGTCTACACTAATAAACAAGGCTGAATCTTTCACTTCACTCATTCATCTGATATTGAGTGGGCATCACCATCCCAGAATTCTCAGGATTGAGGAATGAATGATGGACTAGAGTAAACTTACTGTTATTCTACTCTAGACTTATAGTTATTCTACCAATGGAAGAATTTTTATCATTGATGTGGAGGCAGTGGCCACCAGAGGTTCTGAGGGGAGGGAAAGGAGAAAAATAGGTGTAATATGGGGGCATTTTCTGGACATTGGAATTGTCCTGAATGACGTTGCAATGATAGATACAGGCCATTATATATCTTGTCATTATTTACAAAATTGTGAGGGAGAGAGTTTAAACTATAATGTAAACTACAATCCACACTTAGTGGCAATGCTCCAATACATGTTCATCAATGGTAAGAAATGTACCACACTAATGAAGGACGTTGTTAATGTGGGAAAGTGTGGGAGGGATAGGGAGTGGGGCATATGGGAATCCTCTACATTTTTAATATATCATTTATGTAATCTAAACATCTTTAAGCAATAAAAAATTAAAAATCAGGGAGGCTGAAATCAAAAGATTAAAAAAAAATGTTTCTGATAAACTACAAAGATGTATTTTGCCATCTCTGAGAATTATAAATTTTAGGGGGAGTCCTGACCAATACCAGTTATTAGCTGACCATCATCTCATTTTCCTGTGGAGATAAATTGGCATAAGCGAGCAATGTGAACTTATAATAGAATGAATGTCTAGCAAAATCACATCTTTCTCATTTACATTAGTCTTTAACCACTGTGAATATTCAAGGATACAAAAAGTAAAGTGACACCTTTAAGAAATAAGTAAATCCATTAAAAAAATTTTTTTTAAGTTGTACTTGCCCCTGAGAAAATTATTTTATACAAAATAACTGATTATCATTTAAGTACGTCCCTGCTGATTAGAAATTTCACTCACATTGAGTTAAGTAAGGAAATGTAAATGCTTGAAATGCAGTTACTTTCACAAATTTAATTTTGCAGATTGGTGGCAGAATTCCCTGCAACTGGAGGAATACTTACTTCATGGCAATTTTATTCTGTGAAGCTCCTTAGATATGTTAGCTACTATGATTATTTTATTGCTTCCTGTGAAATCATATTTTGCATTTTTCTTTTTGTCTTCACAACACAAGAAGCCAAGAAAATGAAAGAATTTAAGTTTGCCTATTTCAAAAGTATTTGGAACTGGCTAGAATTACTACTTTTGGTGGTAAGTATATATCCATGTGTATGGTTGAAGGCGATCACATTTGACGCTATCAGTGAAAGAGGTGGAAAAGCAGTTATTTTCTGTTCATCCAGGACTTATTTTAAAAGCTACAAGTATGAATTATAAAATGAACTGTCACAGAACATCCATATGGTGTGCCTCCAAAAAGGAGTCTATCTTTTCTGATTTGGTCTTTGAGAGGACCAGTATAAACCTAGAGGAATAGGTGATTCCATGGGTATTATGATTTAATGTTAACAGTAGGTTTTCTCACCCCAACTCAAAATATGTATTCCTCATGGAACTTCATGGATCTTTTTAGACAAGTTCCTTTAAAATGTACTCTTCTGTGTTGCTTAAATCTGCTTTCTGCTTGATAGTGAAATTTGAAAGAATAGGCAAAGGACAAGTCTAAGCAGAATACTGAAGAGGTGTAGGTAGTTGAGCAGCCAGAGAGTAACTTGTGGGGACAGGGGACATTAGACTGCCACTTGTGGCCACTGGAGCATACTAAAAAAACATAGAGATGTAGGCAGGGCAGGACAAATGGTGAGAGCTTGGTTGTAAGAACAGTCAGTGAATGAATATTTCTGGTTCATACAATCTGATCTTTCACTTTTATTGGCCTTTAGTTATAGCCAAACCGGTATTTAAACTGTTATGCTGAAAATAAAATAAACAGACTTAAAAAGGGCATAGAGCAAGTTTATTGAGCTAAAGGGGCATTAATTCAGAGCAGTACCAAAAGAGACAAAGAGAGGAAGTGGGGGAATGGGGAAGGATGAGGGAGACATGAGCTATGTGAGTTACAAGGGGAATGTGAGCTGTGTGAGCTGTAAGAGGGATATGAGCTGCCTGGGCATGGTGTCCTTGGGTCCCAGTTCCTTAATCAGCAAGCAGGATGTTGGTATAAGATTGTGGCCATCTGGTGAAAATCAGCAGACTTTGCTGGCGTCAGCCTGATTTGTTTGTTACAGTTCCTCTTTCTGAGCAGGGGCAAGGGTCTTTATCAGCACAGCAAAGGATCACTGATAAGTTAGCTTGCTTCTGCCTCTGCTGCTTCTTTGTAATCCCCTGGTTAAAATGGAAGCTCAAGCAAATTGAGATGGTTAGTAAAATTATCATTCCCATTTCACATTCCCTCCTTTGGATCAAGGGAGTCCTTTGATTCCCCGAAGACCAAGTATGGCTAGTTTGGGGGCTCTATAGACTGATAACCTAAAGCTTCAGGGGATAGGAGAAAGAGTTTGGTGACTTTGAGATGCTGTGAGATGAAGTTGTTGATGTGGATGAAAAGGAGTCCGAGGAGTAGGGTGACAATTTTCATGATTAGTGGTGAGACTAGGGAATACAATCAAGAGCTGTTAGGCAGAAATCCCTTAATTGATTCCCACATGTCTCTTGGTTGCTCGTTTATGTTGTGAAGCTATTTGGCTTGTTTGAAGATTTCCTGGATGTTGGTCTCAATTTGTCCAGTGGTGTTAATCCAAGTACAACAGGATGTATTGGCAACGGCACAGACACCTCCCTCTTCTTCCAGTAGGTAATCTAAAACTAATCAGTTGTCTACAGTTACGGCTGTGAGGGAATTGAGAGATGTAGTTAGTCTTTGTAGGACTTGCCCTGTTTCCTAAGCTACAGCTTCAAGGGTGGCACTGAGGTTGCAGATGACATGTTCTTGGTATCTAAAACCTATCCAGGGGGGAAGCGGCTGTGGCTCAATCAGTAGGGCTCCCGTTTACCATATGGGAGGCCCCGGGTTCGGTTCCCGGGGCCTCCTGGTGAAGGCAGGCCCGCCCGCACAGCATGGTTAGCTGACCCAGTGAGCACAAGCAGCAAGGGGGGGATAAATGAATAAATAAATAAAATCTTTAAAAAAAATAAAAATAAAAATAAATAAAACCTATCCAGGGGATTAAAAGTCTGAGTCTGAGCCCTACTCCAGCAAGAATTAAACAGATTTCCTTTTTATTTTTGGGTGGGAGAGGTAAAGTTATAAGGGTGGAAGTTGGGGTCTCTTACAGAGCTAATTGTGCATTTGTCCACCAGGCTCTGGATTGGTGAGAAGGAAAGGAAATGCCTCAGGCCCTGGAGTGGTATTACATAGGAAGGCAAAACCTGAGGGGAGACAGAGAAATTTTGGTCCATGAGGGAATCTGAAACGCTTAGGAAGTTCAGGTTGACTTTGGTGAGGAGGGTTGAGCAAGGTTTGGACTGATTTGAGAGAGCTAGAGGGCCACCTTCTGGTCCAGGGGGAGTCATATTGACTTGGGTGTTGCTGACAGTTTTGACCTTCTGAATTGGTGGTGCAGATGAAAACTTTTGTGCCATAAATAAACAGGGGAAGGGGGGGGTTGGTTGGGAAGGAGGTAGAATGAGACTCCCGAAGGAAGATGAAACAGAACATCTTTTGGGAGGTCACTTTCATCGCTTGATCATACTAGGGACTCCCATTAGGGAAGATTGGTGCTGGAAAGATTGGTGAGGGGTATTCCGTAAATAAAGGATTGGGCTACTTGAAGGTTGTTATGACAAACCCAGCAGTTTGAGAGATTGAGCCTGGAGGCAACAATTTGAGACATGTTAAGGATAAGGTTGGTTTTCCAGATGGAAGCAAAAGAGTAGTGTAGGGGTCATTTTAGTTAGACAGTGTGGCTAGATGAAGTGGCTAGTTGGGAAGATAATGTTTGCTACAATTCAGATAAGGACAGTGATGCTAAATGCAGCAAAGAGAAGCTATCAGCAGGGTCCCTAGGGGGCCAGTCAGAGTGTTCTTGTTCTGGGGGGGGGGGGGGGATTATGCATTAGTTAACTACTTAGTTAAGAAAAGAGACAAAAGGAATTTTAAGGCCACATCCAGAGTCTTGGGAGAGCAGTCTATGTCAGATTCAGCTGCTTCTGGACTCAGCAGCAGAGCCACAGGGTCAGGTCTCCGGCGTGTTCAGTGGTCTACTTGGGTGATGGGGCTGGTTTTAAGTGAATCCAGGAGTCAATTACTCGAAGCTTTGCAGCAATGGGGCCTATATGGAGTACTTGAAAGGGTCCTTTCCATCAGGGCTCAAGTCTGTGTTTCCGAAGATGCCATTTCCAATACACCCAATCTCTTGGTTGTATAGGCGGTGGAGAAGTGGGGGAGATCTGTAGAGAGAGACTCAGAAACAGTTTTGTGGAGTTCAGAAAGAGTTTGTGAGAGTTTTTGGCAGTAAGTGGCCAGTGAGGAGCCAACTTCAGCAGTTTGCGACCAGGGAAATAAGGGCATGGGTCTGCCAGTAACTATCTCATAAAGGGAAAGGTGGTGAGGGCCAAAAGGGTGTTCCTGTAATTTTGTGAGTACTAGGGGAAGAACTTTAACCCAGGGGAGGGAAAATTGTTCAGTGAGTTTCCCAGTGTTTTGATTAGGCCATTGGTGGGTGGCACAGTGGAGGCACTGTAGGATGGGTGAAGTTGACAGAAGTTTAGAGAAGGGTTGTCCTGTAAAGTGGGTACCATGATCACTATGGATTTCTCAAGGAACTCCCCACCAGGGGATAATATTTTCTAACAGAATTTTAACTATGGATATGGAAGTTGCTTGTCTTACAGGAAAAATCTCTACCCACTTGAGAAAACATACAGACCATAACAAGGCAATACTTATATCCCAAATAGGGGGGAAGTTGGATGAAGTTGATCTGCCAGTTCTTGAAAGCCCCCCAGCCAGCGCGAGCTTTCCAAGGGCAGGCTGAAAGGATCAAACAGGGTTGTATTGAGGGTTGAAGCTGCAGCTTGCAGCTCCTTCTTGAGCAGCAGATTTAAAATTTCCCCACCAATACTTCCTTGCAAGATTTTCAAGCTTATTAGGAGCCCAGTGGGTTTGAGTAAGGACTGGGCAAGTAAGGACATCTGGGAGGATGAGTAGACCATTGGAGCCAACCTAAACTCCAGTCTGGGGATCTTTTTGTCCCCCTTGGCCCTCCAGATTTTTTAGATCTGGGACGAGCATAGTCTGGTTGGGACTGTACAATGTCATCTAAGGACAGCCCTTGGAGGGCCATCGCCACAATGTGGAGGGAAAAGGCAGGCTGGCTTGGCAGGTTCCTGTAGTTCACTAGGTGTTCCCTACCTGCACCTTAACGAGCTGCAGTGTCTGCTAGCACATTTCCTCGGGCTTATTCTGAATCAGCTCTGCTACGTCCTACAGTTTTCACTACCGCTACTGCCTCGGAGAGTAAAAGACTGGAAAAATTCACTCACCCAAAGTTGTTTTTTATTGGCTCTCCAGAGGACATAAGGAAACCTCAGTGTTTCCAGAGCATGCCAAAGTCATGGGCTGCTCCAAAGGCATATGAAATGTCAGTGAAAATGGTAACTGCTTTACCTTTCCCCAAGCAGCAGGCCAGTGCAACTGCTGTGAGTTCTGCCTGTTGAGAGGATACCTCAGGGAGGGGACCATGTTTGACAATTTCAGAAGAGCTTATGCCATATCCTGTAACTAGATGTTCCTTTTCATTACTATAGCAGGAGCCATCTGTGAACCAGACATAGGCTCTTTTTGAGGGGTTTCACTGAGGTCTTGTCTTCGGCTGAGAACCGAGTCGAGAAGAATGACACAGTTATGGGGCTCATGGTCATCTTTGGTGGGCAAGGCGAGGAGGAAGGCAGCAGGGTTGAGAGTCTTAAAGTGCTTAATTGAAATGTTAGGGTTGCTTAACAGGGAGGCCTCTAGGTGTGCCAGGTGGCTTACAGAGAAATGCTGGGTATGGTGGCTGTTTAACCGAGTCTCCATGGTATGCAGCACAAAAATTGTGAGAGCTGAGTCTAGGGTTACTTCAGAGACTACCTGAGCCAAAGATGCAGTGGCAATGACTGCACATCGGCAAGAAGGAAGGCCTTGAGTTACTGCATCCAAAGTCTGGCTGTGATAGCCAATTGGGCAGTAATGATTGGTGTGTTTCTGGGTTAGTACCCCACATGCATTCCATCCTTTTTCATCTACAAAAAGTTGGAAGGGGAGGGGATTTTAACAGCGCTTGCTGCAGAGACTGTAAAGCTGAAAGGGCAGGGTCAAAGAACAAGAAAGATTCAGGTTGGGAATTTTTGAGGAGATTGTAAAAGAACTGGGCAATGGAGGAAAAGGAGGGGATCCACAAATGGAAGAATCCAGCAAGTCCAAGAAACATAGGGAGTTGTTTGATGGTGGGTTGGGGGAAGTTAAGGATGGCTTTGAGACGAGAGTGGTCTAGTGAGAGTCCTTGAGAGGAGACAATATGACCAACAGAGAGTTGGGCAAACTCAAGTTTTTCCTTAGAACCTCTATGCCCTTTTGATGCTAAAGTGGTCAGGAATGTTAGGGAGTCTTGAATACAGGAATCAGCAGAATGGGAACAGAGTAGACGATCATCAACATACTGAAGTGGAGTCAGTTGAGAAAAAGAAATGTCAGCAATCTTGTTTTAGTACTTGGGAGAAATAAGAAGGGGACTCAGTGTACCCTTGGGGAAATACCAACCCGGTGTACTGCTGATTATTCCAGGTAAATGCGAAAAGATATTGCCTCTCAAGCAAAACCTTTACAGAGAAGAATGAGCTGCAGGTGTCTACGCAAGTAAAGAATTTGGCCTCAGGGAACTAGGTTAAGGACCATAGGTGGATTGGGAACAACAGGCATTTAGGTATAGCAATAGCATTAATAGAGTGGAGATCATGGATCAGCTATCCACAACTGGTTTTCGCACAGGGAAGATGGGGGTGCAAGGAATGATAAGACCTTTAGCAAGTAAATTTTGAATTATGGGGCTGGCTCCTTTAATTGCTGCTGGGCTTAGAGGGTATTATGGAAAAGAGGGAAGGGAAACAGAGGGCTTTACTTGGATAATAATTAGGGGAGCACTAAGGACGTGGCCAATGTCAGTGGAATCAGTAGCCCATAAAGTGGAAGGAACAAAAGCAAGGAAGTCGGTGGGAAGGGCCGAGGAGTCCAAAAGTGTGCAGATTAAGGGGCAAGATGGAGTTTGGGATGAGTCTGCAACAGTTAGTGAAATCCTTCCCTTTGTCTGAAAATTGATGGATGCATAAAACCTGGAAAGGAAATCTTGCTCTAAGAGACAGGTATTATAGTGGGAGGAAAGGAGAAAGGAATGAGTTCCAGTATGGCCTCCAAGTACAAATGGGAGAGATTTAGAAAGGGGGACAGAAATGGGCCAGTTAGCAATCCTGACGACAGTAAAGAGTTTGGTATTCTGGGGAGGCTCTCGGGGGAATAAAGTGGGATTTCGGACAGACAGTAGTCCAGAATCAATGAGGATGGAAAGGGGACCACCATAAATGTTCATTGGAATGAGCCTAAGAGAAGTGGCTGAAATGGTCATAGATGTTAATCTCCCCAGAGCACTCTCATGCTGAAAAAGCAGAGTTGAATGGTGGGGGTGTTTGGTTTTTGGTAGGGGAGGATTTTTTGAAAAATCCCTTTCAGCTATATTTATAGGGACATTCATTTTTCCAGTGCCTGGGAAGTTTGCAGTAATGACAGATTCCTGTTTTGGGGACAGGAGGTAGGTGGCCCTGAGAGTGATTAAAAGATGAGCTGAGTAATGGGCAACCCTGTCCAGTCTGGAGTTGACTTAATTGCAGCTGTAAAATTTTAGTCTTTTTTTCTTTTTGTTCCATAAAGAGGGAGTCCTGAAATTGGACAATGGTTCGAAGGAGGGTTTGGGTATCAAGAGTTTGCCAGTCAACAATATTGCGCATGACCAGGATAGAGAGTTCAGGATGGAGGCCTTCTAAGAGCATGGAGGGATTATTAATACGAGCTCCTGGGTGGCTATGATTGAGTCCCAAGTCTGCATCATAAGCCTCTGTGAATTGGGAGTAATATTCATAGACAGATTACCCTTCCTTTTGTTTTATGGTATGGACCTTTGAGAGGTCAACAGGTCAAGGAAAGGCAGTGGGGATGGTGTCTAATAAAATTTTTGTGTTATGTTGAGCCATGTCCCAATGCTCATCATGGGTCCATTGTTGTTTAAGGTAGGACTGAATGTCAGATATGTCCCCATTAGTGAACAAGTGGAGAGTATGTCCTTGGCTGACAGTGAGTTGGGATAATTGAAAAAGGTCAGGGACACTGCTGGTGAAGGTTAGCTGGGTCTTCAAAGGGTTTGGGGAGACTCTTAGTGAAACTGGCCATTTCACTTTGAGTCCATGGAGCATAAGTATAATGGAGCACATCTTTAGTTCCATTTTCTTGATCTCAAACAGTGCAGGATTTGACTTTAAATGGGAACTGAGAAATAGGGTTGGGGCAAAGAAGGGTTAACTTCAGGAATAAAAGGAGGGGGAGGATGATCAGGGTTAGGCAAGGAAAGGATAAAGGAGTTTAGAAGTTTTGGGTGTGGAAACCAAGTCACAGATTTTTCACTTTCAGTCTTTTCATAGATGTTTGAGTCTCTGCTTTAAAATCTTCTACAAGGCCGTGGGTTTCTGTTTTAAGGTCCTATACAAGATCATGAGTTTCAGTTTTAAGGTGAAAGTTTTTTTCTTTAAGAGATTCTAATTGGCTTTTGTGCTTGTGCTCACTGGTGTCTAAAAGCAATTTATTAAATGCATCCCATTCTGGGAGCTTAGTGGAACGTTTTGATGAGCTCAACTTTTTCCTAAAATAATTAAGTTTGGAACAATCAAAACATTCCCACTGAGGCCAGGTAAATTTACGGTCATTGGAGGTTAATTTTGTCCATTTAGTTAGAAAAGAACAAGAATTAGGCCCAAAATTAGAAAACATAAAATGAGTAGCCATCCTTTGTGGAGATGCTCCCTGGGAGTTGACTGTTTCCTATAGCAATGATAGAGAAACAGAAGAGAATTCTCTTACCTGACAGCCAAAAACAGAGGCCATGATAAAGGGCCCAACCAGACTTTAGCTGAACAAACAGATTTTGACCTCAATCGCAACATGGTGGGAATTCAGAGATCTGAGAGGGGCTAACTGAGTAAGCCAGGCGATGAACCCAGAGAAGATGGAACATGTAAGATTCCTGCAGGTACTGTGCTCATCTCTGAGGTATCAGAGGCATCATCTTGGCATCCACCTTTGCATCCCACTTCTGACACCAGACTGTTAGGCTGAAAATAAAATAAACAGACACTAAAAGGGTGTATAGCAAATTTATTGAGCTAAAGTTGCATTAATGCAGAGCAGTACCAAAAGGGGTTTCTGCTCAAAAGGCTGAGCTGGGGGAGCAGCTTATATGGCTGCTTGAGACAAAGGGAGGATGTGGGAGAATGGGGAGGGGTGAGGGAGACATGAGCTATGTTATGAGGGGGTTGTGAACTGTGTGAGCTACAAGGGAGAGGTGAGCTATGTGAGTTATGAGAAAGATATGAGCTACCTGGGTAGGGTATCCTTGGGTCCAAGTTCATTAATCAGGAAGCAGGATGTTGGTGTAAGATTGTGGCCATCTGGTGAAGATCATCAGACTTTGCTGGCATCAGCCTGATTTGTTACAGTTCCTCTTTCTGAGCAGGGATAAGGGTCTTTATCGGCACCACAAAGGATCATTGGCATATCATCTTGTTTTAGTTAGCCTCTGCTTCTTCTTTGTAATCCCCTGGATGAAATGGGAGCTCAAGCAATTGAGATGGTTAGTAAAATTATTTATCATTCCAATTTCACAAAACCTTGTTTCTGGAAACTAAATGGAAAGTTTCTCAGTTCAGAAAGTGTGCCATTTACCTCTCTGGTATTCCCAGCAATGTCATAACATAGGGCAAAGCATTAAATGCGTTTAACTATCTGGGTATTTTGGGATAGGGAGGTGAAAGGAAATATTTCATGACAATTATCAAGCTTTGATAACTAAGATACTTGTGTCTTGTAAATGTTGTTGTAACAAACCAAAAACAGATTGAAATAGAAGATTTGAAAGCAGGTTCCACACAACTACAGATTGAATACTCAGTGCAATTTATTTGCTTGCTTAATTGCAACTTCCAGTATGACTAACACATAATTACCAGGTCAGGGCACGCAATATATTTAAAGGTGGAGGATATCAAAGTCTTTAAAATCCATTGGCCCAAGAACCACTGGACTGCAGGTGAATCCCTTTTAATAAGGGAACTTGAAAGGCAGGTCTGACATGGTGGCAGTGGAGGATCTAAAGCCATTGGAGGTGGGAAGCACTGGTATGACTGCAGGGTGTCAGCAGGGAACCATAGGCTGTGCAGCTGGAAGCTAGACTGGAAGTCAATAGGCCTCAACTGACGCTGGACAGAAGTGCTAATCTGCCTGGCACTAGGCCAGTCCATATTGTTTCTTCATACAAATGTGTGGTTAACACTTACTACAAAAATATGTTTTCCTCAATTTGTTTTCATTCTATTTGAGGCCAATATGTTTACATTCAAGAGGATTCAAGCCATTTCTTAAATGGAGATTCAAGATCATTAATATCATTTCAATACACAACTTGATTCTGAAATCCTCTTCTAAAAGTATTATCAAAGAGTTCTAAAAGGGTTTGTTTGTAATTGTAAATTTATTTTCCTATACTGTTAAACATAATGGAAAATATTAAACTTTAAGTATCATGTGGTTACATGGAGCAGAAACCCTTTCAGTCTAGTCAGAGCTGTATAATCATTTTATGCTTTTGTGCTTTTGACTCAAAGAAATAAGAAGATAGAGTATGGTAATCAGGCAATCCGTATTTTTCTCCTTTTATGATAATTATGCTACCAAAACTTCTATAAGTTGAAGTTTACTCCCATTTATGTAAAAGCCTAAGTCATATCTCTCCCTCCCTTTTTGTTAAACTTCTGATGGGCTTTTTCATGTGTTTCTTCATAGGCTGCAAAGATTTAGAGGTAAAAATAGTCTCTAATTTAACCCTTCTTATTTTCCCATTTAGTTGTGTTTTGTGGCCATTTCCTTCAACATATACTGTAATATTCAAATTTTTCTCTCACTTGGACAGCTGTTGAAAAGTACTGAAACATATTCTGACTTCTATTTTCTTGCATACTGGCATATGTATTACAACAATATAATTGCTATTACCATCTTCTTTGCATGGATAAAGGTATTTATATTTTATTGTACTTCATAATACAACAGTGTAATGGCATGATGAGAATTTAAACCTCAAAGTCACACACACACACACACACACACCAAAGGGTTTTCTCAACTATGAAGTAATTTGGCCTTGTAATGATTGTTGGCAAATCCTCAAACATCTGCTAGCTATCATTAAACAACTTCTTTAATTTGAAGCAGATTTCTTCTGAAATTAATTTAATTTACTCTAATTATAATTATTGATATTCTGTTTTCTATTTCAATTAACTTTGTTCTTTTTCAGATATTCAAATTCATAAGCTTTAATAAGACAATGTCTCAGCTGTCATCAACCTTGTCCCGCTGTATCAAAGACATAGTAGGATTTGCCATTATGTTTTTTATAATATTCTTTGCTTATGCCCAATTAGGATTTCTTGTTTTTGGATCACAGGTTGACGACTTTTCTACTTTTCAAAATTCCATGTAAGCTCTTAGGATATATGTAATTATATTTTTTGTTTATTACAAAAATAATAGAAAAGCCTATGATAAATAGTAATATAAACTTTAATAAATCTAAACTTGGTTTGATATTTTCATTGATGGCTAAATATGTCATATCATAAAGAAGGGTTTAGCATTGAAAGATCCAAATGGATGGTGGCTTTCATTTTTTGTATGACTAGTTTGAGTTAGAAAAAATAATTTTTCATTTTTCATTGGAAGTGAGA
The DNA here is from genome assembly GCA_026826555.1 of Tolypeutes matacus. NCBI lineage: Eukaryota > Metazoa > Chordata > Mammalia > Cingulata > Chlamyphoridae > Tolypeutes > Tolypeutes matacus. Next base: position 2,867,753 of record JAKSZT010053821.1, on the reverse strand, counting down.
ATTTTACCTAAGATCATGGAAATAGGCCTCCATGTGTCTGCAATATTTATTCTCTGGGAAAAAGAAATCTTAAGCATTTTCTCTAGAGGGCTCCATCTTCAGAATCCTTGTACTGATATTGACCTGATTAGCCTTTGCTGATCTGGCAAAGATGCATTTTAAAAACAGTTTTATATGCATAAAGCAGTCAGTAGCAGGCAACAAACATACAGAACTGATTAGGAAGAATCCTTAGAAAGTATTCAAGCTTTTTTTAAAAAGTGAAATATATTCATAAATTTACTCTCCTTTTTTGGGTAGGTAAAGCAAGTACTAGCTATAAAAGAAAATTGATAGTCTAAAACATCAAACTTCAAAATAAATTGTAGGCCAAGATTGGGGAAAATGCTTTATTTTATTTTTTTAAACAATTTATTGAAGTATATCATTCATACATGAACATACGTAAACTATAAGTGTTCAGTAAACATCACGAACTTACAAAACAAACATGCATAACATCATGCAGGGCTCCCACACATCATCCCCCCCACAAACACCCTGCGTTTTTGTGAAACATCTCTTTTTTTTTTTTTTTTCCACTTTTCATATTTCCCAAATTTAATTGATCAGAGGAGATCTGTCTACATGCCTGCAGAAATCTTTAGAAAATGGTTAGCATTCCCCAAGTTTTGTTTCAAGAAAGAACTTTTTATTTTCTCGATAACTATGAGTTTTCTCAAGTGCAGAGAGATCATGATGCGGTTTTCCCACTATGAATAACTGCTCTTTTGCATTATTCTAAATTTTTAGGAATTATTTTAAACAAAATCAATAGTATTCTTCCAAGACATCAATATCATGATCCTTGAAGAAATTATCCTTTTTCACTGAGCTATAAAAGCTCTTCAGTATTCACTTTCCTCACATGACATGGTGGCTGAATATAGATTTAAAAAAATGTTCAATGAATAAAACAAAACAAGTGCACGGAAAGCCAGAATATGACCAATGCACAACCATGTAAACAACTGAGAGAGACTGAGATCATGTGAACCTATGTATGGAGGGCCGGCACACTCTACTGAATGGATATTGTCCTTCAGTTTTATGAACTATTTCCATACCCCAGATATCTTGCAAAAATGCACATTGCTCTTTGTCAGCTTATTCATCCTACAGGTGAAACATCTTTTAACAAATCACGAAAGAGCATCGTCAAAGTATTACTACTAACTATAGTCCGTATCTTCTTTCCCTATACATTTAATGATTGATTGAATTGATTTTTATCCATTTATACACACCCCACCACCACCCGTTTTTGCTGTTTCTGTGTCCATTCTCTGGGCAACTCTCTGTGTCTGTTTCCTGCCCTCTCTTCTCATCCTTCTCCTCCTGTCTTCACTGGGATTCGATCCTCGGAACCTCTGTTGTGGGAGAGAGGCATCCTACCACCTGCGCCACCTTAGTTCCTGGTTTTTCAGTGTGTCTCATCTTGGCTCTTCCTTGTGTCACTCTCCTGTTATGTCATCATCTTGCCGCATGGCTCGCGGGGCCTGGCGGCTCACCCACTCGCAGGACCTGGCAGCGCACCTGCGCACAGGGTCTGGTGGCCCACACGCATTCTATATATATATATATATATTTTTTATTTTTACTGAGAGGTCCCAGGGATCAAACCCAGTTCCCTCCATAAGGGAGACGGACACCCAGCCACCCGAGCCACACCCGTCCCCCTGCTATATCTCTTAAGGTTTACCGAAGATACCCAAAGTTACAGTCTTTTCCCATACAGGATGGTCATATAACAAATCAGGCTTAGTTTATCACCAGCATTCTAAAAACCAGATGTAGTAAGAAAAACTAGGTCTGGGGACACATGCATGGTTTCTAATGTAGCAAATGTTTAGCCTAACCTGATTATCACAAAATCAGGACAACGAGAATATTTGCATGAAAATGCTTTATAATTAAATAAATTTGGGAAATTACATCACTTTCTTGGAAATTCATATACATATTAACATATGGCTCTGAGAAGTCCTGTAATAAACTGTTCAACTTTAGTTAAGAATACCCCATGGGAAACGGATGTGGCTCAAGAGGTTCGGCGTCCGTCTACCATATGGAGAGACCAGGGTTCGATCCCCGGGACCTCCCGGTAAAAAAAAAAAAAAAAAAAAAGAATACCCCAAACTTATTCATCCATGACCCTTTTACTTGATTTTTGGAAACTCTAATATAAGGAAATGTCTTAGGCTGCCCATCGTTTTTTCCATTGACATGTAAATAATTTTTTTCTTTTTTTAGGAGGTACAGGGGATTGAACCCAGGACCTCATACATACAAGGCAGGCACTCAACCACTGAGCTATGTTTGCTCCGCCACATGTAAATAATTGATGTCCCAATTATGTGAAAATTCAGAACATTTTTCTGAAATAACTCTTTACTAAATCATCAGCAGAAAGAAGAGTGGACTAGGAACCAAGAGGAGATAATACTAGTTTTAGTTCTACCACTAGCTGTGAATAATAGTAATTTATAGAACCTTGGAAATTTGTCTTTTCTTGGGTTAGTGGGGAAGAAAGGAATATATAAGGCACAGAATATAAGGAATATATAAGGCACAGAAGAAATATATAAGGCACAGAATAAGCTGGTAGAGAACTTTGGGATGGGTTAATGAGGGGACTTTTAGTAATGGTATGCTAAGTTATTCAGATTCACCTCCCTCTGGGGACAATTAAAAGTTGGATGAAGAATTAACAAGAAAGTGAGTAATAACTGGGCCAAATTTAGAAGGTAGGAACTCAGAGAGGTAAGCCTAGCATCCAAAGCTATTTTTGCCTTGAGGGCATTTTTGCTGATCCAGAAGAATAGTTGAAAAACTGTTTTTGGCCACCTCTCAGAGTAGCAGACAGAAGGCAAAACCCAAGATCTGCCCAAGATGTGTTTGGCAGAGGGCTGGAGGTGGGTGTGAGTGTCTGACAATCTCTCTACACATAAAGCAGGGTTTCTGAAGTGCTACAGCCTCAGGTTAAAGGCGAATCTCTTGCAGTGACTTGAAAACTGGGTCCCATTGCCTAGGTGTCCAGGGAACCTCCTGTCTTGAACTTGGATTAAGATGGTCCCCATCTGGAATGCCTGGATGCACCTGACTGACACAAAAAAACCTCTCTGGAGGGAGATATCTTCATCTTAGGCCTACAAGTGATTTTCAATATATAATACACTGTTTACAAAGAAAAGGCAAAAAACTTAAGCAAGAGTCAGCAAATACAACAGATATATAGAAACTGACTCAAAGACTTCAGATATTGGGATAAATTAGACAATACTATATTCAGAGAAATAATTCAGAGATTAAGTCAGGACATAATCTACAAAGAGGAAAATATAAAAAATGACATATTTGAAAAACAATCAAACAGAATTCTAGAACTGAAAATTACAGCAACAGATTAAAAACCCAGTAGACAGGTTTAATAGCAAGTAAGATGAGAGAATGAGTGAAGTGGAAGATAGGTCAGAAGAAACTGAAAAATTGGCATGAAGAGACCAAACATTGGGAGAGGATATGAGAAGTAAAGGATAGAATGAGAAAGCCTAATATATATTAACCTGAGTTATAGAAGACAGTGTGTGGAACAGAAGCAATATTTGGATAAAGCTAAGGAATAGCTACCACCCAAGCAATGCCTCCAAAATAAACACTGAGAAGCCACACTAAAAACAAATAAGCACATTATCATGGAAGAGTTTGTTATTTTAATGCAATAAGGGAGAACTCTAGGAAGTTAGGAGGGGTCTCAAGAAATTACAAAACAGTATTTTCATTCAATATAACCCTGTAAACTGAGTAGTAATAGTGTTCCTTTTAGCTTACAATTAAAAAAAAAAAAGTTTGGATAATACTAAGCACCAATTAAGAGGAGAAAAGTGACAATACCAATTACAATGTATTTGCCCCTACATAATTATAACCATTCAGTAAATTGTTTAGGCTTTTGTTATTCTCATTACTTACAAAACAGAGGCAATTGGATACTTTCTTGATAGAAAATGAAATGAAAGAAAGATTTAGTTAATGAGAAAATTTCTGTAGAGGAGAAAAGAATTGATGAAATGGTGATTTTAACTTTCCTTACGTAAACACAACTCAAGGATAAAAGATCAAGCTAGAAACACTAAAACAGAATCTCTTTATCATCCTATACCAAAAAGGAAAATAACATATTTAATTTGTGGTGAGACTTCTGGTCTACTTCCAATTCAGTATTTCGCTATCTTGTATAGAAGAGTACTACAAATCAATATTAAAATACTTTGGGGAAGCGGCTGTGGCTCAATCAGTAGGGCTCCCGTTTACCATATGGGAGGCCCCGGGTTCGGTTCCCGGGGCCTCCTGGTGAAGGCAAGCCTGCCCACACGGCGTGGTTAGCTGACCCAGCGAGCACAAGCAGCAAGGGGGAGATAAATGAATAAATAAATAAAATCTTTAAAAAAAATAAAATAAAATAAAATAAAATAAAATACTTTGTGTGCTTTAGTCAAGTCTTGCCTAGGTACTGCAAATGAATCCAGTCACCACTGAGTCTTAGGACTCCAAGTAGACTATTTTTGTTTGTTTTGTTTTGTTTTTAGGAGGCACTGGGGATTGAACCCTGGACCTTGTACATACGACGCAGGCACTTAACCACTGAACCTGCTCCCCTAAGCTATTTCTTTTAATACATTTTCTTCCTTTCTGTACATAGTCCTCCCTTTACATCGCTGGCAAAACCAGCATCAGCACAAGAAGCTCTCTTTTGACCAATTGATCAATCATGTAGAATATCAACACACTATTAAACATTCCTTCCTAGGTCTCCCCTTAAAATAAAGAGTCGTGCAGAATAGCAACACACTATTAAAAATTCCTTCCCAAGTCTCCCCTTAAAGAACTCACATAATTTATACCTAAAATCTCTGGTGTGTCTGGAAATGTCATTGCAAATTAATGAGAAAATAAAATAAGAGTTAGGGTTAGGAAATCCTAATCCTACCTCTGCTACTGCTATGCCAAGTAGTCAAAAAAGTTAATTTCTTAATTTTGTCTTTATACTTAGAGAAATGAATATTTTAAGTGATATTTCACATCCAAACCAAGCTTTTATATTGAGAATAAATTAAGTCTCAAGATCACATTTGTAGGATCATTGCTATCATTTGAGACTAGCAAGTGACAAATGGTTGGCATTGTTATTTTCACACAGGAGGTAATTAAAATAAAAATTAAAAGCACCCCTGACATTAGAAAAGTTTAGGACTCTTGGGTCTAGTTACAAAGTAAAAACACTTGTGGGACAAAGTCAAAATGTTCTAATTCTTAGCAGTGGCCAAGGAGGCCACTGCCAAAACCAGTTAGTAAGCAGATATCTCATGGTTCAAATCTTTTAAGTGAAAACTGGGTTCACATTGGTAAATATATTGAAGCCCATTATTTCCTGGATTACTTGTTCAGCTATTGAGTTACCTCAAGTCTTGCCTTTAGGGGAATATTCTGCATCTGGTTTTATATACTCTGCACTAACATAATTAAAATCAGAGAAGTTATGCCAAACTCTCCTAGAGACATTGGTAACTCCAATCAGTTATCATATATGTATATGAAGGGATATGATTTTTTTCCTAATGTTTTTCTTTCTTCCCACCAAAGATTTGCACAATTTCGAATTGTTCTTGGAGATTTTAATTTTGCTGGTATTCAGCAAGCCAATCGGATCTTGGGACCCATTTATTTTGTCACTTTCATCTTTTTTGTGTTCTTTGTCCTGCTGGTAAGAATGACCAAATGTACTTCTTTTATCTTCTTGCTTATATTTTTATAGTAAAAAATGTAATTATTTATGCAAAGAAAGTAATATCACTACTTAGCATTCAGAACACTTTAAATTTATTAAGAATGGTGTGGATTCTGAGTAATCCAGGTTCTCTAGTCTAGTGTCTAAAGTTTTCAAGTTGTCCAGTGGAGAATGTGATCACATACTGTGTGCCAGGAACGTGCTTAATCCTTTACACATATAACTTGCATACCCCAGGTCTCTCCAGTCTGTAGGTATGAATTAGGTCATTAAAAATCTGCCCATATTGCAATGGCTTTTGTCCCTTAGTGGCTGAAATCTCACCCCTTTGGGATTTCTAGGAGTCCCCAGGAGGAGTATCTCATATGTGCTCAGTACAAGTCTATTTAGGCTACTTAATCAAGGTACCTTGCCTTCTTCACCAAGACACTGCTATTGTCCTCCGTGAACACTTTTGTCATGAACAGCAGTAATCTCCTGATAGTGGCCCAGAGCCCTTAGGGTAACAGAACTAGGCTACAGTAAAAGGTGGAGAGGTGGGTGAAGTTAGGACTACTACCACCATGATTCTGTTTGTAGCATTAATAGTTACAGGAGCCTTAGTAGGATTGTGATCTTTTTTTTTTTTACCAGGAGGTCCCGGGGATTGAACCCGGGTCCCTCCATATGGGAGACGGACGCCCAACCAGTTGAGCCACATCCGACCCCAGGATTGTGATTTTTTTTTCCTGCAACTATTTATTATGAAAAATTTCAAATCTATAGAAAACGTCAGAGTACAACAAATACCTATATACCCTTGACCCCAATTCATCAATTTCTAACATTTTCCTGCTTTTCCTTTCTCCTCTCTTTCTGTCTCCTGAATCATTTGAAAGTACACTGAAGTTATTTCAACACTTCATCCCAAATATTTCCTTTAAGAAAAAATGCATTTTTCTTCATAACCTGAATACCATTAGGATTGTGAATTTCAGCAGCTTTATAGAAAAACAAAACCCTTAAGAACATATATTATTCTGTTTTCTTCTGATATGTAATATTGATAAATTTATATATATATATGTAACCAGTTCATATACTCTATTTTACATCCTGCTTTTCTCATTTACCACAAATACATTTGCCCCTGTCCACTACACATTTTCCATTCTACTACACTATTGTATGCAGAGCTACTTCCCTATTATTGAGTATATGGGTTACTTTAGAAATTTAAATAGAATTTTATAAATCCTTGCATTTGTCAAAGTCGCTAACATTTAAACTAAAATTTTATTGAAATAATTATATGAATATTTCTCCCCAGAACATGTTCTTGGCAATAATTAATGATACCTATTCTGAAGTGAAAGCTGATTATTCAGTAGGCAAAAGGCCAGATTTTGAACTTGGTAAAATGATTAAAAAGGTAGGTAAAATTCTTTTCTTAGTTATAAGACAAATTTTGTTCAATTTTTATCTTTGTAGTTTGAGTAACACTAAACCCCAAGTGATGTTATTTATTTCAGTGTTACTCATATATGTATTTTTTTACTATTAAGGAAATGAGATATGCTCTCTGGCTTAAAAAATGTAGCCAAAATTATTTCAGAGTTCAATATATCCAATAGTAATTGAGTTATTTGTTATAATACTTATATATGTTAAGTATTATAATAAAACTACCTCTTTCCTCCGAAAGCTTTCAATTTAGATGCTGGTAAATTTCTATAACATCTAAGGTCCAGATGCCTTTTTAAAATTTTCCTGTTTGTTATTGGTAACACTATTCTCTCAGTTGCCCTCTGGCTCAAAAACCTTGGGCTTTTTATTCCCTTATCCCTCATACAGTGTTACCAAGAGCTTCTGTGTAAAGTGTATCCTTGTAGTTCCTGCTCTTATTTGTAAAATTCAAGGCAACTTTGAATTCTAATTGCCACCACTAGGTTAGGGCCCTAGGTACTTCTCACCCAGCCTTCAGTATAGTAATTTCTTTTGAATGGTTCTAAATGCTTCCCCATGCCAGTCCAGCTCTGACAGCATCACTTCCAAGCTCAAAAAAATCTTCAAAGTTTCCCTGGACCTATCAAAATAAGTCCAAATTCTCAAGTCTTATAGTCCCAACCTATCTTTATTATTATTTAACTATAATATTTCTACTTTCTGTGCCTCCATTTAGAGTAACATAGTCCCCGTTAATCCGTTAATCTATTCTGAGTGCTGTTTACTATGCTTGCCACTCTCTCTTCTCTATCTTTGCTCATGTTATTCCCTGCTCCCTGGAATATTTCCACAGCCCTCTCATTTCTCTTGCTGACTTCCTATTCTCCCTGACAGAGTAGAATGTGTCCTGTGCTCCTCCTGTCACCTACCTCAGTCTGAGTTGTAGCAGTCATGTGTGTATCTTTTTTATCACCCCTACCACCTTGTCCATCTCTGTAGGCCCCATGACTCTAATAGTACTTCACAAAGGAAAGGTCCTAATAGCTGTGGGATTTAAGAACTTTATCCAATAACTTATCTGTAAAAGGAAACTATAAAGATGTCCAAGTGAGCCTAATTGTGGTGTTTTGTTCGCTTTTTATCTCTTGATTATGATGTTGGTTGTGTGCTTTGAAAGAGTTATCATCCTTAATGCAATAAATGTTAAGAAAAATACTTTTAAAAGATTTTTATTTTTTTAAAGTTCAAGTATGATGCCCCCAAGGGAATCTCTTTCCTTTTCTACCAGCAGGCAGAAACCATACAAGGTGACAAGGCAAAAGAAGGATAATCAGAGCATTTGTCCCCACATTTCTTCAGGGTAGCTGTCCCTAGAAACAAGCATTCCATATTTCCTTTTTCTTAATAAAAATTAGCAATACAGGATATATTTTTGATGAATTTTCAAATTATTTTAATTTTGCTCAGAGTTACAAAAATGCTCTTGAGAAACTCAAACTGAAGAAAGCCCCAAAGGATGATCAAGACAAGAAAATGTAAGTTGACTTTCCTTAAAATTTTAACTCACCATTATTTTCTTAGAAGAGAAACAATGAAAGTAAGGTTTTGCTTGCAAAACCACCACTATCCAATGCCATAAATTGGTGATTCTAAATACACTGTCAATTCATCCAGCTGTACCTTTTATTTTCTGAGGATATCATGAAACTCTAAGCAAATTTAAAGTTAATATAATACATGCCATGCTACTCAGAAAAAGCTTTAAGAGAAAGCTGGAGGGAAAGTTCAAATTAAGTTCCTCTAAAAAGATAGGAATCATTTCAGTCTACATTAAGTGCATTTGTTTAGCTATCAAAATAAAAACATTTTAATACACAATTCTATGGGTACACGTATTTATTAGATCATTTAAGTGTGAAAATGCTTCCCCAAAATTTTAGGTTGTATTTATGTTAATAGAATAAAAACATTTTAAAAACCCATAGAAATGTACAACACAAAGTGAACCCTAAACTATGGACTATAGTTAATAGTATAATATGTTTCATCAATGGTAACAAAGTTATGACACTAATGCAAAATGTTGATAATAGGGAAAACTGTGTTGGGGGGTGGGGCATATATAGGGAATTCTGTATTTTTCTGTAAATCTACAACTGTTCTAATAAAAAAAAGTCAGAGAAACTTAAAAAAAAAAAAAAGCTTCCGAAACCCAGACCTCTGGTAGGGGGGCATAATATAAACAATTTCTTACAGATGATATGTAATACTTTGGAAAGCCTATTAATGATCACATTTTCCAAATAATTAGCATTTATTATAAGAACAGAAAGGCTACTCAGTGCCTTACTGTAGATATGATTGTATTTTATAGCAACATTTCACCATTTCTGTCATATGCCTCTGGATGTTTATTTTATATTCTCAATAGGAAAAGAAGCGGAGATTTGGCTGAACGAGCCAGAAGAGAAGGCTTTGATGAAAATGTAAGATTTCAATTTTTTCATAAACCCAAGTGGTAGCATTATTAGTAATAAGCTTACAAAAACATCCCGAGTAAGAATTGATTTGCTTTTTTTTTTTCCAGAGCAATAGTTGCTCCCTCCAAATAAACCTCCCAATATCTAGATCCTTTCTCGTGTAGGACAAACCACTTAGATTCTACATGCTCCCTCTCCTATTAGTGCTCTCAGCCAGATACCTTATATCCTAAAATACATATCAAAAGCAAAGTGATTAAGAAAAATTAAATATAAAAGCATGGGCAAAGGTATAAAAAAGCAAGTAAACAAAAAGATATCAAGGGACACAATTTTAATATATGACAAGGTAGAATTTCAGACAAAAAAAGCTCAAAATCAGACAAAGGGGACTTTACAAGGCTAAGATTGCTTTTTAACATTTATGAATATTTATGTACCTATCAACTTTCATAAAGTAAAAACTATGGGATTTATAAAAAGAGAAATAAGACAGCAACATACTAAAAATAGGGAACAGATAAAGAAAAATAAAAGGATAAAGAAAACAAAATATAATGAATAAGGAGATCTTATAGTTATGTACTGAATTCTGTAATCTCAGAAAATAGTTTTTACAAAGTCCTTTCATGAAAATTAACCATATATTGTACCATAAAGAAAAATCTCTATAAATTCCAAAAAGTAAATATAGAAAACATTCTCTAAAACAACATAATAAAATATGTTAATAACAGAAAACAAAACTATTCTCCAGCCAAGAAATTTTTAAACAAAACTTGAATCAAAAAGAAAATACAGGGAAGCAGATGTGGCTCAATCCATAGGGCTCCCCTTTACCATATGGGAGGCCCCGGGTTCCATTCCCGGGGCCTCCTGGTGAAGGCAAGCCGGCCTACGTGGCGCAGTGGGCTGATGCAGCAGGATGAACCAACAAAGGGAGACAAGCAGACACAGAAAAACACATAGCAAATGGACACAGCAAGCACAAGCAGCAAGGGGGGATAAATAAATAAATAAATAAATAAAATCTTTAAAAAAAAAAAAAAAAAGAAAATACAAAATAAAATCGCAGAATTCGTACAAAATAATGAAACCACTATATAGCAGAATCTATGGAAAAAAGACAATGAATACATACAGAAAAATTAATAGCCTTACATTTACCAATAAAAATTACAGAATGAAAATGTATTAATTGAAGCGCATGATTTAAGTTAGAAAAGAAAAATAAATAGAAAACAAAGAATTATAATAAAAACAGTTAATGAGTTACAAACAGGTAGTATAAATAAATCAAAAGGCTGGTTCTTTGAAAAAGATAAATGAAAAAAATCACTAGTGGAATAAAAGGGAGGAAGCATAAATATATAAACTAAGAAATTACAATGGCAGAAATAATCAAGAAACAGAAGAATTTAAAAATATTAGATTTTTTTTTGCACAACTCTATGCAAATAATATTTGAAAACAGAATGAAATGGATAATTTTTCTATGAAAAAAAAATTTACCGAAACTGAACCCTGAAGAAATAGCCAACAATTCATTCACATAGAAGAAATGTCATCAAAAAGCTACCTTCAAAATGAATCAGGCCCAGATGGTTTTACAAGGGAGTTTAATCCGATTTTAAAGAACAAAAATTTCAAGTTATTTATGGAAAAGAGAAAATGGAAAATTTCCAAATTACTTTCATAAAGTGGGTATATACTGATTCCAAGATCTGACAAAGATTGTACAATAGACAAAACAAAGCAAATCTCCCTTATAAATCTTTTTTTTTTTTTCTTTTCTTTTTTATTATGGGTAAAAATCAAAATTCTCACAATACATACAAACATTTGCAAAATGATATATAAATATATATGCATATATGTGTATTTGCTTACAAAAATGTTATTTATATATATATATATATACATATATTTTAAGAGGTGCTTAGATTACCTAAAATATTACACGGAACCCACTGGAATTCCCATGTTGCCCATCTCCCACACCTCCCGCCACATCCCACACAAACATCTCCCACAGTGTGGCCCACCAACCTCAATGAACTTACACATCCTGGAGCCTTGCCACCAACCATAGACCACAGTTCACACTGTAGACCACACTCTTTCCCACTCAGTTCTGAGTGGTGTGTGCTGATTCAAAATGGTCTACGTCCATTGCCACAACAGTACTCAGGACAAACTCCAACTCCCAAAGAAGCCCCTGTATTTCAACTGCTCATCCCCTCCCTACCCAAAAATTGTCAAGTGGCCACTGGCTCCACCTCATTGTTATAATTTCTTGGATTGCAAGAATCACCATATGTGAGCAAGAGAATACCATCAAGTCCACTCTAGTCCATAGTTCTTCCCCCAATCCAGAGGCGACCGGGATGGTGATGTCCACTCCAACTCCAAGTGAGAGAGGGCTTATATCCCATGGATATGGTGGGTGGGATGATCCTGCCTGCAGATGCAGGCCCTCTCCATTCCCTGGGATGGCCATTTCCCATCGTTGTCTCCTCACCAGGTGCCTTGGATGAGTCCATTGAGCTGTAGGGTAGGAGTTGCAGATCCACCTAGATTTCATGCACACCTGGCACATAGGTAGGTGGGAGGCTCCAGTCTCTGGAAGTATACCTAAGAAACTCCAGCATCACATGTAGGTTTGAATAGAAGGGACTGGTGAACCATGTGCAGGGAGGACTTATTTGAGTCTAATTCTGTCACTCTCAGGAGCACAGATTCCAAAATAGAACCCACTGATATAGCATCAGTCTCTGGGGCTATCCCCCCTTATATAGGACCAGGGTGTCTCCGGAGCTCTCAGGAACCCCACTGAGTGGGGTGATAGGCACTTAGATGTTCTATGAGCTCCTACTGAGGTGTGCGTAAGAGTTACCTCTGGGATGACCTCCCGACTCTCTTTGAAGTCTCTTAGCCACTTGAACTCATTTGTCTTTACCATTTCCCCCTTTTATTCAAGGTCTTTTTCCAGTTGTGTTGCCATCCCTTATAAATCTTGATGCAAAAGTCCTAAATAAAATATTAGCAAACAGACTCTAACAACACAGAATATATTATGATCAGATAGGGCTTATTCTAGGAATAAAAGAATAGTTCAAGGGGGCGGATGTGGCTCAAATGGTTGGGCGTCCGTCTGCCATATGGAGGGACCTGGGTTCGATCCCCGGGACCTCCCGGTAAAATTAAAAAAATATATATAGAAGGCGCATGGGCTGCCAGGCTCTGTGTGCTGCTGAGCCGTCGGGCCCCGGGAGCCAGGCAGCAGGATGATGACGTAACGGGAGAGACAAGACGAGATGCTCCCAAAGCTCCAGAAGCCAGGGGCTGAGATGGTGCAGGCAGCAGAATACCTCTCTCCTACATCAGAGGTCTCCAGGATCGAATCCTGGTGAAGACTGGAGGAGGAGGATGAGAAGAGGTGGCAGGAAACAAACACGGAGAATTGCGCAGCAAATGGACACAAAACAGCAAATGGGGAAGGGGGGATTTAAAATGGATAAAGTAAATAAATAAATCTTTTAAAAAAAAAAAAAAGAATAGTTCAAAATTAGGAAATCAATTAACTAATACAATTAATCAATCAATACAATTCATTGTATTAATAAATCCAAAGAGGAAAAGTATCTGATCATTATCCGCTGGTGCTAATTATTTTATCAGAGTCAACATCCAATCTCGAAGGGGGAAACAAAACAGGAATCAATGAACAATCCCACAATATAATAAAAACATTTGTTTCACCCTCTAAGCTAGTACATTATTTTAATAGAGAAACAATGGACTTGTAAGGGACAAGGCAACAAAGTATTGGAAATATAAGCCAAAAACAATTAGTTAAGATAAATAGATTAGCAGTATAAGAATTGAAAAGAGGTAAAACTGTATTTGAGATATGATTCTCTTAAGCTGTCTAGGTATACAATGAACTGAAAAATTTCTACATATAGAAACGTCAGTAAAGTAGGAAAAAATAATTTACATAAATACAATCATATATGGGAACATCTATCAGTTTGTTAAAAATTATAATAGAAGATCCTATTTATAAAAGCAACAAATTAGAAAAATGCCCAGGAATGAACAAAAATGTACAAAAGATAAGGAAAAAATTAAAATATTTCTTACATGTTGGCCCAATTCATCCTTTTGACCAAATGAAAAGACATACTACATTTATCAGTCAGTGCCTAGGTTAGGAAAATAGAAACAGGATTTCAAACAGAGAATTTATTACAGGGAAGTGATTACACAAGTGTTGGAAGACAGAAAAAGCAAAAAGAGAATATTGAGACAATTCATAAATAACTAAGAAGCAGCTCCCACTGTGGAGCTGTTGCTCAGACTTCTGAGGAGAGGGCACTCCCACCCCTCAACTCTGGCTGCTGAGTGGGTTTATGAGGCTGGTTCTGGGAATGCCTAAAGCAGCTGGCTGCTGCAGCCTGGGGTAAACCACTGCTGCAGGAGATAACCACCATTGCAGAAGCAATGCCGAAAGGAACAGGATGCCCCTCTATCCCCCAGTATTGACAGAACCTAACAGAAATCCAGCAGGCAAAGAAATCTGGGGAATATGGTATGCAAAACCTGAAATCCAGCATCACAGAATATGAAAGGATAAATTTTGAGGTGAGAGGCATTAGGTAAATAGTTGACTATTTAGCACACGTTTAAACCTCCGTAAAATAACTATTTCAAGCCCCCATTTAATAAGATGGAACTATTCTTTTTTTTTTAAAGATTTTTAAAATTTATTTATTCATTTATCCCCCCCCCCTTGCTGCTTGTGCTCGCTGGGTCAGCTAACCACGCCGTGCGGGCGGGCTTGCCTTCACCAGGGGCCAAACCCGGGGCCTCCCATATGGTAAACGGGAGCCCTACTGACTGAGCCACAGCCGCTTCCCGGAACTATTCTTTATACACATTAAGGTACTCTTAACTTATCCTCCCTCCAAAAAGGAAGAAAGCAAAAAGCAAGTCCCAACAGTAAATGTATCCATCTATGGGGGGTGTTATGACCTCTTCTAGTTGAATCACAATTCCATTAAGAATATTTTGGAAACTTATGTCTAAACGGCAAAGTTAACCATCACCACCATTCCTTAGATAAAATGAGAAAGGAAAACTAAAACAAATATCTACTTAATAAGCAAGAAATATTAACAAGCAAAGAATACACAGTTGCTACCGTACTTGTTGCTATAATAGATCACAAGACTGTAGGTGATATTTATAATATTCTTCTATACTATCCATTCTACATCATTCCCTTTGCCCACAGTCCAACACTTCAGCTTTCGGGTTACCAGAACCTTCATTTGTTCAAAATCTCTGTGGTCCTTCCTTTAATGAGATGTTGTGGTTTCTCATTAACTTTTTTTTTTTTTTTTTTTTAAAGATTTTATTTATTTATTCATTTATCCCCCTCTTGCTGCCCGCGCTCGCCGGGTCAGCCAACCACGCCGTGCGGGCGGGCCCGCCCCCACCAGGAGGCCCCGGGAACCGAACCTGGGGCCTCCCACATGGCAAACAGGGGCCCCACTGATTGAGCCACAGCCGCTTCCCTCTCATTAACTTTTAAAACTTTATTTTTAATTATGGCAAGATATACATAAAAATAATTTTAGCCAGTTTAAGTGGACAATTCTTTGAATTTAAGTATATTGACAATACTGTGCAACTTTCACAACTATTTTCAAACATTTTCATCTTCCCAAACCAAGACTCATTCAGCAATAATTCCCCATTCCTCCCACTCCCCCAACCTGGCAAATAGTATTCTGCTTTCTGGCCCTGTGAATTTGCTTATTCTAAGTATTTCATATAGGAGAAATCATACAGTATTTGTCCTTTTGTGTCTGGCTAATTTCACTCAACATGATGTCTTCAAGGTTCATCCATGTTGTAACATATAGTAGCACTTCACTTTTTATGGCTGAATAATATTACATGGTACAGATATACCACATTTACTTTATCCATTTATCTGCTGATGAGCACTGTGGTTGCATCCACCTTTTGCCTAAGGTATAAATAATGCTGCAGTGAACACTGGTGTACAAATTATCTGAGTCTCTGCTTTCAGTCCTTTTGTGTATATACCTAGGAGTAGGTTTGCCAGGTCATATGGTAATTCTATGTTTAACTTTCGAAGAAACCACTAAATTGTTTTCCACAGTAGCTGCTCCATTTTATATTCACATCAACAATGTACAAGAGTTGCTGTTTCTCTGCATCATTGCCAACGCTTGTTATTTCGTTATTTTTAATAATAACCATCCTAATGGGTGTGAAATGGTATTTCATTATAGTTTAATCTGCATTTCTCTAATGGCTAATGATGTCAGCATCTTTTCATATACTTATTGGCTATCTGAATATCTTCTTGGGAGAAATGTCTATTCAAGTCCTTGGCTTATTTTTTAATTGGGTTGTCTTTTTGTTGTTGAGTTGGAGTTCTTTATATATTCTGGGTAAACATTTATCAGATACATGGTTTCCAAATATTTTTCCCGTTCTGTAGTGCCGCTTTGTTCCCGGGCCTGAGGGTGATCAGCCCTGCTGCAGCCAGGGGGGCGACACTGGCTAGTTATGGGCCGTCCGGTGCGCACTCCGGGAACGGCGAGGGTGAGGAGGTTCTCAGGGAGCGGCGTCGGGTTGGGGGCTCCCTGGTCTCCACGGCTCAGGTGTGGGGGGTATCTGGTAAGGACCGCGCGTGAAAGAAAGACTCGAGACCTCTGAGTGCGGGGGAAGAAGCAAAGAGAGAGAGAGAGAGAGAGCTTTATTGAGGAAGTACAGTGCATATATACTCTTTAGGCTGGGGGCAGTCCCTCAGCCGATGGTGGAGGCTTATCATTGGGCAGTGGTTAGGGTCAGGGGTTGCTAGGGAAAGGGGCAGAATTGGGGGCAGCAAGGGGCGAAGCAAGGTTGTCCAAATAAGGCAATAACTGGGGCGAGAGCTCTGATTGGTGAGAAGGAAACAAGGAAGAGGGAGAGAGGGAAAAAGGGAACGGGGGAGGGGGTTGAGTTGCGCAGGCAAGGCCACAGCAAGGCCTGCGGTTTGTAGATATGGCAAGGCCTGTGACTTGCAGATACTGCACTGTAGGTTTTCTTTTCACTTTATGTCCTTTGATATGTAAAAGTTTTTAATTTTCCTGAAATCCATTTTATCTATTTTTTCTTTTGTTGCCTGTATTTTGAGTATAAAATCTAAAAATCCATTGCCTACTACAAGTTCCTGAAGATATTTCCCTATATTTTCTTGTGAAAGTTTTATAGTATTAGCTTTTATATTTAGGTTGTTGATCCACTTTGAATTAATCTTTGTGTTTGGTAAGAAGTAGGAATCCACATTCTATTCTGCATGTGGATTTCCAGTTGTCCCAGCACCATTATATCCCCACTGAATGGACTTGACACCCTTGTCAAAAATTAACTGGCCACAGATGTGTGAATTTATTTCTGGACTTTCAATTCTTTTCCATTGGTCTGTATGTCTATCCTTATGCCAGTACTACACTGTTTCAATTACTGTTTTTTTTTTTTTTTCTTTCTTTCTTTTAAAGATACTTAGATTATACAAATATAACATAAAAATATATAGGGGATTCCCATATGCCCCGCTCCCCACACCTCCCTTATTTTCCCATATTAACAACATCCTTCATTAGTGAGGTACATTCACTGCAATTGATGAACACATTTTGGAGCACTGCTACTAAAAGTGGATTAAAGTTTACATTGCAGTTTACTGTCTCTCCCACACAATTCTGTAGGTTATGGCAAGATTTATAATGGCCTGTATCTGTTGTTGCAATGTCATTCAGGACAATTCCCAAGTCCCAAAAATGCCCCCATATTTTACCTGTTTTTCCCCTCTCCCTTCCCTCAGAACCTCCAATGGCCACTGCCTCCACATCAGATATTTCTTCCATTGCTAGAATCAATAAATCTATAGATTTATTTAGTAGTAATAAATCTATCCAATCCTGAGGATTCTGGGATGGTGATGTCCACTTCACTTCTAATTGAGAGGGGGCTATGATCCCATAGGGCCAATGGATGGCACTCTCTTCCTTGCAGCTGTAGACTCTCTCAGTTCCTTGGTATGGTAGATGTCCATTATGACCTCCTTGTTATTTGTCCTGGGTGAAGCCAATGAACTGGAGAGTAGGTGTAGCAATGCAACTGGAAAAAGACGTTGACCAAAAGGGAGAGTTTATATGGCCAAGAGTTGGGAGGTCATTCCAGACGTTGTTTTAGCAGGATCTCTTTGACTGCCAACTTAATTACTGTAGTATTTTAGTAAGTTTTGAAATAAGTAAGTGTGATTCCTCCAACTTTTGATCTTTTTCAAGATTCCTTTTGGTTATTCAAGGTTGTAATTCCACATGAATTTTCCATTTTTGAAAAAAAAAAGGGTTTTTTATAGGGATTGCATTAAATTTGTAAATGTCTTTAGGCAGTACAGATGTCTTAACAATACTAAAGTCTTCTAATCCATGAACATGGGATGTCTTTCCATTTACTTAGGTCTTCCTTAATTTCCTTCAGCAATATTTTGTAGTTGTCAGTGTACAAACATTTCACTTCCTTGTTTAAATTTATTCCTAGGTATTTTATTCTTTTAGATCCTATTGTAAATGGAATTATTTTCTTGATTTCCTTTTTGGATTGTTCATTACTGGCATATAGAAACCCAAAATGACTTCTGTGTGTTTATCTTGTATCCTGCAACTGTGCTAAATTCATTTTATCAGTTCTGGCAATTTTATTATGGATTGTTTGGAATTTTCTACATATAGTATATTCTGTGAATAAGGATACTTTTACTTCTTCTTTGCCAATTTGGGTGCCTTCAATTTCTTTTTCTTGTCTGACTGGTCTGGCTAGAACTTCCAGTATAATGTTAAATAACAGTGGTGATAGCAGGCATCCTTTTCTTGTTCCTGATCTTAAGGGGAAAGCATTCAGTCTTTCACTGTTGAGTATGATATTTGCTGTGGGTTTTTCATAAGTGCCTTTATCATGTTGAAAAAGTTCCCTATGATCCCTAGTTTTCGTTTTTTTTTGTTTTTTTTTTTTTATCATGAAAGGGTGTTTATTTTCTTAATGGTTACCTTTGTAATTACAATTAACATCTTAAACTAGTAACAACCTTGTTTGATTAGTACCAACCTAATCTCAGTAGTATACAAGCTTATTTCTATATATTTTCATCCCTCCCCCTTTATGCTGTTACTACCTCAGATTACATTTTATTACATTTTATGTCCAGCAATAGATTTAAAATGTTATTTTATACATTTGCCTGTTAAGTCATATTGGGGTGGGGGGTGGGGGTAAGAAGTTAAAACTAAAAGTACAATAATACAGGATTTTATATTTACCTATGTAGTTACCTTTACCAGTGTTTTGTTTTTTTTGTTGTTGTTGTTTTTTAAAGATTTATTCGCCGCCCCAATTTTTGCACTTGCTGTCTGCTCTGTGTCCATTTGCTGTGCGTTCTTCTGTGTCTGCTCGTCTTCTCTTTAGGTGGCACCAGGAGTGGGAGCTCCCTGGTCTGCTGCATCTCTTATTGTCTCTCCTCCGTGTCTCTTTTTGTTGCATCATCTTGCTGTGCCAGCTCTCCATGTGGGCCAGCACTCTGTGTGGGCCAGCTTGTCTTCACCAGGAAATCCCGGGAATTGAATCCCGGACCTCCCATATAGTAGACAGGAGCCCAATTGCTTGAGCCACACCTGCTTCCCCCTTATTTCTTCTTGTGGCTCTGAGTTGCTGTCCTTTTAATTCAACCTGAAGGACTCCTTTTAGCATTTCTTGTAGGGCAGGTCTTCTGGTAATGAACTCTTTCAGCTTTTGTTTATCTGTGTATGTCTTAATTTCATCTTCATATTTGAAAGGTAATTTTGCCAGATAGAGAATTCTTGGCTGACATTGTTTTTAAGGACTTTATATATGGCATCCCACTGTCATCTGGCCTCTGTAGTTTCCAATGAGAAATTCACTGTTAGTCTTATTAGGGAGTCCCTTATATCTGACAAGTTGCTTCTCTCTTGCTGTTTTTCAAAAAATCCTTTGTCATTGGACTTGGACAATTTTGCTATAATGTGTCTTGGTGTAGATCTCCTACAATCTATCCTGCTTGGAATGCACCGAACTTCCTGGATGTGTATATTCATGTCTTTAATCAGATTTGGGAAGTTTTCGGCCATTATTTCTTTAACTACTGTTTCTGTCCCTTTCTCTCGTCCTTCAGAGACACCAATGATATGTATGTTGGTGTGCTTGATGATAGCCCACTTGTCCCATCCCTCAGGCTCCAATTATTTTTCTTATCTTTTTGTTTCCAATCCTCGTACTGAATGTCAATTGTCTTGTCTTCAAGTTTGCCGACCCTTTCTTCTGCCTGTTCAAATCTGCCATTGAATCCGTCTACTGAGTTTTTTCACTTCAATTACTGTACTTTGCAGCTTCAAAATTCATTTGGTTCATTTTTTGTAATTTCCATCTCTTTATATTGTTCAGACAGCATTTTCCTAATAACCTCAAGCTTTTTGCATATGGATTCCTTTAGCTCATTGAACATATTTAAGACAGTTGACCTAAGGTCATTGAGCTTTCTTGAAATTCTGGAAATTCTTTTTCTTGTGAATGGGCCATATCTTCCTGTTTTGTAATTTTTGAGAACTGGACATTCTGAGTATTATGACTCTGGAAATCTAGTTCTCCCACTTCTTTAGGATTGCTAGATTTCTGTTGAGAGCTGGAGACTTCAATTTGTGACTTTTCCAAACTAATTTTTCCCAAACAGGAAGTGGAAAGAGAAAAGGGTGGGGGTAGTACTGCCTCTTTAAGACTTGTCTGCTTTTTCCTAAAGGGTATTGGAACAATGGCTACCCTCAGAGCTATCCCACCCCAACCCCCCACAATCTGAAGCAGCTGATCAAAAGCAGTGATAGTGATCAGACCACATACTCTGGACTTTGGAGGACTAGGTTCTTATAGTCCACCCTGGCACCAGGAAGCTGCATTAGAAGCCTGGGCTGCAGTCCCTACTGCACAGAGGGTATTATTCACCAATATTTACTGCAGTTTATTAGCCTCTTCCTCCAGCTCTTCCCTGGATGCTGCAGTATTCCATTATACTCCAGAGTTCCAAAATAGTTAATTGAGACAATTCCCTCCAGTTCAACAGTTTTGGTAGAGGGACCAGTTCCTGGAGCTTCCTGCCCTGCCATCTTCCCACAATTGTTTCACTCCGTGAACTTTAAAAAAAAAAAAAAAAAGATTTTATTTATTCCGCCTCCCCTTGTTGTTTGTGCTTACTGTCTGTTCTCTCTGTCCATTTGCTGGGTGTTCTGTGTCTGCTCGTCTTCTCTTTAGGAGGCACTGGGAACCGAACCTGGGATCTTCCCCTGTGGGAGAGAGGCACTCAACTGCTTGAGCCACCTCAGCTCCCTGCTTTGTTCCATCTCTCATTGTCTTTCCTCTTTGGGTCTCTGTTGCATCACCTTGTGTCAGCTTGCCGCACCTGCCTGTTGCACCAGCTCACTGTCTTGTTTTCTCGAGGAGGCACCAGGAACTGAACCTGGGACCTCCCATGTGGTAGGTGGGAGCTCAGTCACTTGAGCCACATCCACTTCCCTCACTCTAAAACTTTCACTTTCAGACATGTACGTGTTAAGAGGCAGCTCAGAGAATCCACTGTATTCCAAGTAATCTTTTTCAGCTCCCATTTTGTAGCAGCAAATTTCCCCTTGGTAATTGGAATCAATTACCTGAGTCAAATGAGTAACCATTTCTTTGCATGCTTGTTCCAGAGCATAAGGACTCCCAAACAATCAGGTAGTAGCCTCAGATTCTTAGTTAATGAAACTATCATGGTGTCCCTTGGTGAGAGAATGTTATCTTCAAGGGTGTGCTTCTTTGGACCTCTCTTCTATCAACTACTGTATCAATTTGTGTCCAGTCAGAAAAACAGAAGCCACACTAGGTACTTTAAAAAGGAGGTAAAGGAGCCAAAAGTGGAACACTAAGGTAAAACAGATAACTGCAGGAGGCAGCTATTTCCTCTAGGATTGGGTGCAACAAAGGGAAGGGTAGGGGTGTCCAGAACCTAGGACTTTGGAGGAAGTGCTCCACAGAGTTTGTACTTTGCCTCTGAGGAAAGGTACCACTTTTCTATGAATGTCAGAGAAGGCTTCACAGAGAAAGTAATGGTTGTGATGGGTCTTTTGAAGGATGAATAAATTTTACCAGGCAGTCTATTCAGCCCATACTACGAATGCCACCACATTAAAATCAGTTAGTAGCATATGGTATAAGAGCCTATCACTTTTTTTTTTTTTTTTTTTTAAAGCACATTAATATTATTAGTAAATCTGTCAAACCTGCTTGCTGTAATATGCTCAAAAATAAAGCTAGGAAGATTGAAAGCCATCTTTTCTTGCTTCAGAAATGTTGGTTTAAAGAAAGGCACTTTCTAGATATAACACAGTTCCTCTGGCTACAACAGAACACACTTATCAGGCAAAAAGAGTATAATGAATTAAGGCATCACCATCAGAACCCTTATACAGGGTTCCACCTTGCTCCCTAAGCATTATTGCTGCAGCAAGGAGGTATTATACCCTAATACAAAGAAGCTTCTGAATTATCTTCTGGGTGCACTGTCTCATCTTTCCCTTTCCTTTGCCATGTGTTGATCTTTTTTTTTTTCTGGAATTGGGAGAATGGTATTTGGGTAGTATAAGGAAAATGGGTAGTAAAGACAAAGCATGGGGGGAGAGGTTCTTTAAGATCAGAGAAGGCTGCAGCAACAAAAATTTTCTGGTATGAGGATGTTATTATGTGAACAGATCGAAGTGCAGAAGTTGACTAACCAAGGCAGTAACTAAAAAGAGGATTTTGGAATTTTAGGGTGGGATTGCAGTAGTCTGACTGAGAACCAGCTAGGAAAGCAAAGAATAGCCACATATGTATTTTGAAGCCCATTTGCTTTATTAAAGAGCAGAGGTACAGAAAAGAACATCTTAATCTCGGCCAAGTGAAGAAAGGAGAAAACCAGGAAGAAACAAAATAGCTGAAAACTCAAAAGGGAAGAGTAAATGAAATGAGAAAGAGTTGATATTTATAATTTAAAGATTCCCTAACTATGTGAAACAGCTCTTAGACCAAGTTCTCTGAAGTAACTTTGCTGATGCATAGACTGACCTAAAAACACAGGCAGGGCAAAAAGCCAGTGGGGCTCAAAATCAAGAGGCCTGGAGAATGGAAGAAAATAGTTTAAGATTCTCATCCCTGTGATGCTTTGTCTGCCAGACTTGAAATAGAAAAAAATTTTAAAGGTACCTTATACTTTCCCACTAACTTGACAGGAAATTCAAAGTGCAGAGCAGATGAAAAAATGGAAAGAGAAACTTGAGAAAAAGTATTATTCTTCAGAAAATCAAGATGACTACGAGCCTGTCACAAAACAAGAATTTCGAGAGTAAGCATTTGTTCTTATCAGGCCAGTATGGAATAGCATGACATGGGGATTGGAGACATGAATCACATTTTCCTGAACCCAGAATCTTTTTTTTTTTTTTTTTTTTGGTTAGGCCAGTAAAAAGAATTTATTGGGAAATGGGGGAAAGAACAGAGTTTGCTGAGAAATGGGAGAGAAAGATGGAAATACACACCAAGATTTGGTGTGGGTTCCTCTAGGCATAGAGAGCGAGATCTGCCTTGTGTGGTTACCTTTTAAATTGTTCGTTATTCCTCCCCTTCCTAATGATAAGTGAATCCAGAATCTTATTCTGTTGAGATACCCACTGGTATTTGGGTGTATCCCCCCGCCCCCAATTTTTTACCCATATTTCAAATTAAACAGAAAGTACAAGACTGCATTTGATTAAATGTAAGGTGACAGTGAGACCACTTGCTTTTATTCCCCCACATCTAAATAATAGGAATTGTCATTTATATTTAATATGCATAGCAGATACTGTTCTCCAGAGCTTTAGAATATTAGATCCATAATTGTCAATACTATGCATGTTTTAGGAGCCTACAATACTAGCTTTCCATTCAAAGCATTTAACAATAGGCACTAATAACCTGCTGTGTCTCTTCATGCATTTAAGTGTATTATGACTCATTCTCTACTTCCTTCTAAATTATCTTCTAGACTCTTTTTATATGCTGTGGAGCTGGAGAAGGAATTACACTATGTCAGTTTAAAATTAAACCGAGTAATGAGAAAGCTTTCAGCTATACAAAATTGAGACAACTGAAGGTGAGAGACAATCCGTGAGCATTTCTAATCAAGACATATTCATGTTTGAATTATTTCCTAAACTTGTCCTCATTTCAGGCACACCTTAAAAACA
The DNA here is from genome assembly GCA_026826555.1 of Tolypeutes matacus. Taxonomy (NCBI): domain Eukaryota; kingdom Metazoa; phylum Chordata; class Mammalia; order Cingulata; family Chlamyphoridae; genus Tolypeutes; species Tolypeutes matacus. Next base: position 2,843,628 of record JAKSZT010053821.1, on the reverse strand, counting down.
CTGAACCACCAATCATTACACTATCCCCAGGGTAAATGATAATCATCCAATAAAATCCAGGAATTAAGCATCCCTAAATGGGACTCACTGTACAATCCATGTATATTACAACATGATTCCAGAGTACACACACATTGATACACCAAGGATTTTAAAATGAGGTTATAAATTCTCAGAATATAAAGTACAAAATAATGCTGTTTGGGAAGGGATATGGCTCAAGCAATTGAATGCCTGCTTCCCACATGGGAGGTCCCGTGTTTGGTTCCTGGTGCCTCCTAAAAAAAAAAAAAAAACCAAACAAGCAAACAAACGACAAAACCAATTCAGGGGAGCTGAAGTGGCTCAGTGGTTGAGCACCGGCTTCCCACATATGAGGTCCCAGGCTCAATTCCCAGCCCGTTACCTCAAAAATAAATAAATAAATAAATAAATAAATATTTTAAGAGTGTGCTTTTTATAATTCATGGGGTGGGTCTCCTTCCAATTAATAATTCATGAAGTAAATAAAGACCGTTTTCTTATAGTTACCCAGAGTATAAGAATTGTTAGTGCCTTCAAGTGCATCATATATCATGTTCTAACTTCCTTTAGCCACATATAAATTAATCAATGCTTAGGATTCTGTAAAACCAGTATATGTGACCCTAAGTACAATAATCTCACCTCCATTCTTCCCAATTCAAAGTCTCCTTAAAACAGCCAACATATAGAAAAAATAAACTCCCAAACATCTACAGAAACTTCACTAATAGCTTCAAACTAGAAATTCTTCTAGACAGTTTCTAGAGTTGAGCTAAGTTTCTCAAACATGCTTCCTCAACTACTTTAAAAGCAAAGCATACTTGAAACAAAGATAGGGGTAGGAGTATTAGGGCCATAAGAATTCATAATCACATTTGAAAAGTGCAACTGGGGGTGCCACAAGCATCCTGCTTAGATGGCTGGGCAACTGCATATGGCTGGCAATTTGGAAATTAGAAGGAAACTTAGAATTTTGGGGGTTATATATATCCTCATATTCTTTTTTTTTTTTAAGGAGGTACCAGGGATTGAACCCAGGACCTCATACATGGACATGGGAAGCAGGCGCTCAACCACTTGAGCTACGTCTACTCTCCCACATATTCTCTAAGCCCAAGCAGCATTATTTGATCATAACACTCACTTTCACATTGATGCTCAACAGTCCCTAGATTTAAAAACTTTAGAGGTATTTTTAATCACCACCCACCTTCCTCTATCTCCTAAGAAACTATACATCAAGTTTTCTTAATAGTATAATTCATTGCAACAAGAAATATTTACTGTCCTCTGCATTTTCTACCTAGATATCCAAGGCAATCAGCAACATGGCATTTCTGTGCCGCCTTCTCCCCAGTGCTACAGCCAGCCCCCAAGTGGTTTAGTAACCCCAAGTGTCCTTCCACTTGGTCCCTGGTTGGGGTAATTCAAATAAAACCTAAGAACATACTTGAAGTCTCCCATTTTTCTTTTTTAACATTTAATGTAAAACAAACAAAAAACATTTACAATGACTAGAATATTAAAGATTAAAGGTTTTATTACAAAAGTCTATACAATGAAGTATCAGACACAGCAATGCAATTATTCTGGTGGACATATATATCTATATATTATTTGCATATAGATATACACTTTTTACTTGTACTAAGGTAAAACTATCACAAATTGCCTAATTCTACCACCTACTGCTCAACTATGCCACACAATACTGTCACATAGCATAAGTGCTGCCATGCCCATTTTTATCTATTCTACTTGACAGCCAAACATTAACACTGAATAACAAACATCACAAAGCAGCTGTTAATTCTAAAATGAGACCAGTCAGGCCACTGACTTATAAAAATATGGTACTCATATAGATTTAAGCATTATAAAGAAGGAATATATTATTTAGAACATTTAAATAGTGCATATATGGACATTTGTGCACGGTATATAAAACACAAACATTCATATAAAATAACATACAGCGCACATTAAATTTAATGTTTCAGTACACTCCTGTCTGAAGAGTGAAAGAAATTAACTGAAATGTACACTGTAGGGTGGATTCAAATCAAAATGATAACATCTTTTGGCGGTTTCAATTTCACTTTAGGCATACATTATGAATAACTTAGCTGTATCAAAAGGAAACCACACAAAAAGGGCTAGATTTGGTGCTATTTTATTCCCCAACTACACGTTCACTACCACTGGACTTTATCCCTCACCCCCCCAAAGGCATTGTACACACAGGTAAAATGTGAAGTATTAGAAACTGCTATTAATTATGAAGCTACTTTATGTGCTTACTATGTAATAGTGCCAGAAGTCTGAGGTTCATGCTTCCCTCACCTTAGTAAAGGATGTTGCAAGTCTGTTTTTGTATGAAACAAACTATTAATATTAGCTAGTAAGAAAACCATGCATGAGTCACTGCATGCAAAACATGGCCACAAAGTGAAACACTCATCAATCCAAAAAAGCACCAAGAAAAAAAAAAACACTTAGATTAAGCCTGACCAGAATCTATTTTTAATGTCTACTGTTTTTGTTAGCACAAATAAATTAACCACTTGGTGAAAATGATTAGCAAATGATACCAGGAGAGTACCTGAAGCCATACAAAGCCACAGGAAAAAAAGATATGCTTAAGAGTATATGACAAGGGGCATACCACTACACATCCTGCAACCATTTGCTTTGAACACCCTTTAAAGAAGGGTGTTTATGCATGTGAATTTTGCTGATTAAAAGAGGGGGAAAAATGATGCAAACCCCTGAGGGTACATGTAAAACTGCAGTGGTATTAGCCCTTGTTAAAAATAGATTTACTTTAGGCATAATCATCATTTTGCTAATTTAGGCCCATTTGATTGAATACACAAATCTGAGCACCATCAGATTTCCTACATACTGAATGTGGCTATTTTCTTACATTATCTGGAGGTGGGTAGGGGCAACAACACAGGATATGATCCAGACAAATCACATCATCACCAGCTGATAAACAGTAACTGAGGAAACAAAGAGTAACTTAAGTCCCATAGGCAGCATGTGATAGGATTCAGTTCTGTGTGTGATGTGTGTGTTTTCAACTTACTAAGCAAGGTCACTTTTTGGTCTACCCACTGTTACCTTCATCCAGGAGCTGTGTGACCACTGAACTGCAAGATTTTACTAACATACTACTTTGTGAGAAAGTATCACTTTGGGAATTAAACAGGTATTCCACAGTAGGACTTTAAATTTCAGTTTGCTTTTGGTTTTCTAAGAAAACATATAACACAGTTGCATATGTGCACTTTTATAGGCTTTTCTTTCATATTTTCAGTCAATCTGTTAAAAAAAAAAAAGGCAACGAAGAATTCAGTGTGATGTAAAGATTTTCCTCTCAGTTTTCTTCAGTAATGAAAAAGAAAAGTTGGTAGTAACAAAAAGCTTGTATTTCCAAAGTTCTTGAAGTTGAAGGGATAAAATTCTAGTCTTTGGGTAATAGGATATATCTGTAGTACAAAACAATGATGGAAACTGCGTTTTTGTGAAAGGTGGAAAGGACAGTCTGTGGTTAATATGGAACATCACTTAAGCTCCCTACAGAGGGTCTACTTACCCTCCCCATCATTTCTTTAGTGGCACCATAACCAAGTACAAAATAAGATTCTCTGAGTGCCTGACAAAATGAACTCAAGTACCAAGTACATGCGATGATAGCTTCAGGGAATACAACTGATTTTGCGATGTTTTCTAGGAGCATATTTTATATGGATTTTGAAGAATCTTGTTTGCTGATAAGAACTTCAAGAAGCCTAAGCTTTGCTTTAATTTTCTTGTACTCCCTGTACTCTTCAAGCACTGGAACACGATCCTCTTTCTGGGCATTCCTAGGGAGGGAGAAAAAAAAAAAACCTTTAACATTCTAGAGATTATTTGAAAATCAAGACCCAGAAGTTGTCCTAATGTAAGAGACAATGTTGTCAAATATAAGTTCAAATAAAAAGTTGCTCTGCAAGATAACAATTACTTGACTAATTCCCCCAACCCTAAGGAAGATTCCTAAAATATTATTTTTGATGAATTCCTCTAGTGATAAAATTAAATGGTATTATCCTTCTTATCAATGATCAGTGTAGATAACTAGAGGTAACCAAATATTTTAATAAGACATTCATTGCTAAATCCTGCCAGGTATGTTCCTGTTATATTAAGTGCTGGGGGAACTATGTTGAGTCATTTCATACATTTAGTTAATTGCAGCTTCAATGATTTGAGATGTAAAAGTAACACATCTTAACTGTAGTAAAAGAATAGTTTTCCCACCTTATATCAATGACCCAATTTAATCCAGTTTAATCACTAAATAAAGGACCAAACCATTCTGCGTATAATTATAAGCCACAGTTTCTTCCAATAAGTTAAAGAATCAGAAGGTACTCGGAAAATGCAATCTTACACTTAAACATATATGCCAGCTTATAAGGGAGACTCTCTAAGAAGAGGGAATTAGTTTAATGTAAAAACATGTTGGAATGTGTACTATAGCTACTGGCTTGGCAAGACTATTCAATTATTTGGAAAAAACATTTCTGAGGCCACCATCTGAAGTGAAATATATTTTTTCTTAGTTTTAAAAAGAGCCCAACAGTGCCAATTGTACACTACCCAGTTAGGTAAAGGCACATGCCATATTGCATTATAGGAGCCACATGACTGCCACTGTTACACAACCTTGAAAATGGGCACCCTGGAAAGACCCAACATGCAGCCTATGCAGCACTGGTCTCAGTATATAAATTAAGAATCCAAACAAACTGAGGATACCACTCCTCTTAGGGGACCCTTTCTGAAAAAAGAGAGACAACTCTTTTCACAACCACTTCCTACAAGGGTAAAGATAGAGAATTAACATAAAATTACTGCCACTCAACCAAGCTTCCCTAAGACATAATTTTACCAAATGTTTACTCCAGCTCTGACTTTTCCTTGCCACCAATAACAGAGCTTCAAGTGTATAGGAATGCTTTTAAAATTTTACTTTCAATGCTAACATCCTTAACATGCAGAATTTATATTATTCTGTTATTCCATGTTCCTTTATTTTCACATATGGGTACTCATGAATGAAAGGGGAAAGACGACTAAATTTTGTGATGCACAACAAACCTCCCATTTTGTTGATAAAATGCTTCTTCAAATTCCCGTAATGTTTTACGTAATTTCTTTTTTTCAGCTCTGGCTTTCCAAAGTTGTTCCAGTAATTCAGGCCTAAAAGTGAAATATAAGAAAAATATTCAAAGGGCACAATTGATTATTACAGTCTTATATAATATATATGAATAAATATGATTAGTATATAGAGTTAGTTGATACTAACTCTGTTTGCAAATTAAAATCAGCTAGGGGGCTTCTAGAACACACCAATGTCTAAGCTCCATCCAGACAAATTAAATCAGAATTGCTGAAGGTAGGACTCACAGCATCAGTACTTTAAAAAAAAAAAAATCTCCCCAGGTAATTCTAAAGTGCACCCAGGACAGCCTTGATGGTGCACTGCTAACAACATGTCCTTTTCATTTTTGTGGGAACCTGGACTTCGCACAAGCCTAGCCAGGAAGAACTCTGCAGAGCAGCCACGCCTCCCCTGTGGCCAGATGGCTTAGCAGACCCTGGCCAGGAGTCCCCAGTGACCCCTGAGAATGTGTTAATGTAAGCTTAAGAAGATGAAATTTCACAATTTCTTAGGAGGTTGCTAGTAAGAACCCCTTAGTCATATGAAAAAACTTGAAGCCTTTGTAGTGGCTCATCCTTTGCCCTGATGAGCCAAGACAGGACTTGTGCTTTTGTCCTCGTGTAAGGCTTGACAGTGGGATGCAGACTCTGTGGAGAATCAGAGTCCTACCCTACTAGAGGAAAATAGGAATCGAGACCCTGCTCCTCCTCGCACAGATGTTTAAGTCCTTCTCCAGGGCTTGGGTTGTACGGAATGAGTTAAAAGGACATGGCCTGAAGGAGTAACCACAGAGTAAAGTATTAGCCATGGCAATGTCGGCCTCTGAACGTCAGCTGCTATGTGAGATTGGCTACAACTGAGGGTGGGGATGGGCTGCGGCTGGAGGTGGCCTGGGTTGGGAGAGACAAGGTCAGTACATTGCCCGGTTGGTTCTAGTCTTCTCTTTTACTACAGAAAGATTTTCAAACACCAGTTATGACATATATACACTTAATTTTCAAGTAATTTCCTGAATAAATGATCAGAAAGCCAGGGACTGATTTATAGCTGAGGTCAGTTTCTATGTATGTTGCCTGGTTCCAAATATATTTCAAAGCTGTGTGATATACAGAACCATACAGAGATCAGAAAAACAAGTTCAGATCTTGTTTTTTAAGATCTGATTGGTGATTTATACCACTTGAATCACCTTTGTTTGTGGTCTTCCAAGTCTTGTGTATTTCTTAAAATAAAGGAAGTCTTCAAATAAAGGATAAAAAAAAATTTTTTTTTTAGTACACCCAGGCTTGAGAACCAATGACATACCCCATATAGTCCACAGGTGAAGAAGTTAATATACAACAAACAGATAAACTCTCAACTGGTTCCTGCACTTTGTTACAGATCAAAGGTTGGGTTTTAGTTTTTTTAGTATTTGAAATATAGTAAGTTTTATAAGGGAAATAGAATAATGTATATTTGAATAATCACACTTTAAAAAAAGTGTGCATCTCTTGAGCATTGTATTTATTTCCCTCAAGTCTCAAGTATTTAACAATAAATCTCTAGGCATATAAGTTTTATTATACAAATAACCTAAAATCACAGGCCAGCATACATACATAGAAGCTGCTCGAGTACTTGACAATCGGAGATCCAGAGCCAGTTTTTCTTGATTTTCTTCAACATCAGATTCTGAGTTTTCCAAGGAACTTGAAAACGACTGTGTCTGTATAGCAGTTTTCAAGATATCATTTAACTCAGATGACAGGCTAACACCATCTTCTTCTTCTTCCTAAAAAGATATCCAAGCAGAGATATCAAACAGGCCATCATTTTCAACTTTTCCTTTAGGATTAGAGAATGATTTCTCTTAAGGATTACCTTGATCTCTTCAAAAAAATGTGCAGTTTCTCCTTCTATGATTGGCTGTAACATCTGACCTCTTCGTTTGGTGGATGGAGATCCCTATAATAATCAACAGTACAAAAGGTTTACATTTTAAGTATTTAAAGTGGTCAGTGAGAAAACAGTACTTCAGCTTTGCTTCACTATGGTACAAACATTAAACTTTTCTTAAACATACATATTTTTTAATTTGTTTTAGGAATTCCTTAATAAATTTTTGAGTATAGTTTCCTTTTTATGTATGCACAAGAGTGACATATAATTATTTATGTATAAATAAGTCTAAAAGAGCCCATTCAATAAGTATTTTTAAAATTCTAAATGACAAGAAAGGATTTAATTGTGAGCATTTTTCTTTTTAACAGCAGCTCTTATTTTATTTGGTTGTAGCCTCCTTAACACTTTAAAAATAAAGTTTTATTGAGATATAATTCATATACCATAAAATTCACTCTTTTAAAGCATGCAATTCAGTGGGTTTTTGTATATTCACAAGATTGTGTAACAATCACCTCTATCTAGTCCCAAAACATTTTCATCATCCCTAGACTTTTCCCCCCTCAGTCCCTGGCAAACATTAATCCTCCTCTGTTCCTATGGGTTTGCCTATTTTGGACATTTCATATAAATGGAATCATACAAAATGCTGCCTTTTGTGTCTAGCTTATTTCACTTAGCACAATGTTTTCAAGGTTCATCCATGTTGTAGCATGTAGCAGAACATCATTCCTTTTATGGCTGAATAATATTCCATTGTATGGTGGGAGGCGTAGGAAACGGGGCATATGGGAATCCCCTATATTTTTATGTAACATTTATGTAATCTAAATACCTTTTTAAAAAGAAAATTAAAAAATATATTTAAAAAAGGCAAACAAACAAACAAAAAAATGCCATTGTTTGGATACTCATTCATCAGTCGATGGACATTTGACTTGTTTCCATTTTTCAGTCATTATGAATAATGCTGCTAAGAACAACTGGTATATAAATATCTGTCTGAGTCTTTATCTTTATGGGAACAGCCATATTTGGGAAATCACAAGATCTTAAATAGCTTCCAATTTTCTTGGGAATACACCTAGGAGTGAAACTGTTAGACATATGGTAATTCTATATTTAACCTTTTGAGGAACTGCCAGACTGTCTTTCCAAAGTGGCTGTACCATTTTACATTCCCATCAGCAATGTATGAGGATTTCAATTTCACTACATCCCTATACTTGTTTATTCTCTGTCTTTTTTTATGTTTTCTTTCATCGCTTGTGTTTTTGGTGTCATATCTAAGAAAACATTTCCTAATCTAAGGTCTTGAACATTTACTCCTGTTTCAAGAGTTTTATATGTTATAGTTTTAGCTGTTAACTTTAGGTCATTGATCCATTTTGAGTTAATTTTTGTATACTAGCATGAGGGATCCAACTTCATTCTTCTGCATGTAGATATCTAGCTGTTCCAGCACCACTGCTGAAAAGATTATTTATTCTTTCTCTTTAAAACTGTATTGGTTTGGGGGACGGATGTGGCTCAAATGGTTGGGCGTCCATCTCCCATATGGAGGGACCTGGGTTCGATCCCCGGGACCTCCCGGTAAAAAAATAAATAAATAAAATAAAAATAAATAAAATGAACATATATGTTGCATGCATTCTTTAAAAACAAACAAACAAACAAAAAAACCGTATTGGTTTAACCATAACCTTTTATACTCCAAATTTCTCTTTATGTTAGACAGGAATATTTACGAGTCTATAAGATCTACAAAAGCTTCATACAGACTCAGTTCCCAAAGACAAATCTGTGGGATTCTAAAATGGTTTTCAGGGAAGCGGCTGTGGCTCAATCAGTAGGGCTCCCGTTTACCATATGGGAGGCCCCGGGTTCGGATCCCGGGGCCTCCTGGTGAAGGCAAGCCCGCCCGCGCGGCGTGGTTAACTGACCCAGCGAGCATGAGCAGCAAGGGGGGGATAAATGAATAAATAAATAAAATCTTAAAAAAAAAAAAAAAAAAAAAATTTTAAAATGGTTTTCATAAAGTGCTACTATGAAATTATGAAAATGTCAATGACACACAAAATACCTCACAACCAAAGAGTAATTTTTGTATTAAATAAATGGTCTTACATGAGAATAATATATATTATACAGGATTCCCTGTTCAAAGAAAACTGATTATAACTAAATAAAATAGTGTTTACATAGCCATCTATAGGCCCTAGAAGTTGTAAGAAGAGTAATTTTAGAGTTTATATTATCATGCAATTAAATGAGCATCATCATGATGGCCATCACAAAACTGATACATTTTCAAAAACATGAATTTAAATGTAAAGAAAACAGTCAAGAAGCCTGAAATATGGGGTTTTAATTCTGCTTCTGCCACTTAGAAATGAGATGGCCTTCAGCACATTACCACCTGAGACTCAGTTTGTGAAATGAAGCTATCATTTTCAACAACTGTGTCTTAAATTGTCAGGATTCAATGACATATATATAAAAATAAGTTTGGGGAGAGAGAAGTAGGCATTTACTATTAGTTTCCTGTTTTTGCTTTTTTTTTTTTTTTTAATTAGTAATGTCACCTTACAGATACAATTTTTTCTACCTTGGCTATGTATTTCTCCAATATTCCATCATAATTTTTTAAAAAGAGTACTTCTTGGTAAAATGAACTAATTACACACTTGTTTTACTTACAAGGACAGGAGTGATACTAGCTCTTGTCAGCATCTGTTTTACAAGTCTGTATCTATCATAGAGAGGTTTAACAATGTGCCTTTCTTCCCTTGTCACCTGAAGCAAGAAAAAAGGAACTCACTTAGTCATCAGAAAATTTATTTTAATTAACTAGGTAAGTAGGCAAGTACAGGAAACAATGATCTACCAAACAGCTCTGAAGAATGTGGATCAGAGATATTTGGGCAAAAATATAACCAAAGCAAACTGTGGACTGTAGGGAAAGTAATATATTAATATTCTTCCATCAATGGTTAAAAAAAAGAGGAAGTATGCACTCAGTGAAAGAAAGCAGACACAAAGTACTTCATACTGTTTGACTCCATCTATACAAAATATAAATACAAATAAATTTATAGAGATGGAAATAGTATGTAATAGTATGTAACAGTATGTAATAGAGCATTATGTAGGGCAGGGGAAGGATAGAAGGACTGAAAGGTAACTAATAAGGAGTAGGAGGTTTTTCTCTTTGAAGTAATGAAAATGCTGTAATATTGATTGCAGTGATGAATGCACAACTCTGTGATTGTACCCAAAGCCACTGATTGTACACTTGAGATGGATTATATGGTTTATGAATACATTTCAATAAAACTGATTGAAAAAAGAATGTGGACCATAGAAACAATTTATGCTCTTTTTCCTAAAAGTAAATTAAATCATTTTAGTGAGAGAGGCATTACCGGCCTTCCATGTTGACTTTCATAGTACAGAAGACTTTTCTGGAGAGAAGTTTTCTCTTCTACTAAATGATCTTTTGTCATTTTCTAGAATTAAAAAAAAAAAAAAAAAAAAAATCCCATTGGCACCATTATTATTCTCCTCACCCTCACATGTAAAAAAGTAGGTTGAAAGGGCAGCACACATCACCAGCTTAGCCCAGGCTAATAAGAATGCATTCTTTGCTTATGGATTTTCAGGCAACATTTTCCAGGTTCCTATACAATCTGTTCTAATAAGTACCTACCAAACCCCTCTGATAAATTATGAATACTGGTTTCGTGACCTTGGCCAAGTTACTTACCCTCTTTGTATTCAATATCCTAATCTGTAAAATGGGTATATTACGTAGTACCTCATAAGGTTCTAATGAGTTAATATATGTAAAGCAGTTACAATAATGCCTAATACACACAAATGCTTGTTATTTTATTTAATGTTGTACATAGTCTTTTGTTTTTTATTTTTATTTATTTATTTATTTATTTTATTGTACATAGTCTTTTATAAGCGTTAAGACTAATGATGTACACACACATACATACCACAGGTTTTATAATCAAATATTTCCCCTAACCTGTTAAGAAAATCTGGCAGCAGTATATTGGAAAGATCTTGGATAAAGCTCAGCAATGTCAATTTGTAATCTTAAGACTTCTACTCTATAGCCTCAGTTTCCCTTATCTTGATTGGCAAAAATTTCTTTACACTGCAATGCTTTTATAACATCTTTTAGTATTCTAAAAAGGAGGGTTGGCAGGCCTTCCCAAACTTATTTGCTCATAGAACCTCCCCATTTTGTTCCATAGGATTACTTATTAATCTCCCAAAGAACCACTATTCTTTGGAATATCCTTTAATAGAAGAACAAATAAACCCTTATTCCCAGGACTCTATGTCAATACCACCCTGTCTCTCACCAGAGTGAGGTAGGGGTAAAAAAAATTCACCGGATAATATCTTCCTGTAACAAATATCACTGCAGATGATGTGCATTCAACAGAGAGTAGCGGGGTATAATCTCTGTAAAATATTGTGATTTCAATAATCTCAAGCCTGAAATTTAAATGTAGGATAATGAATCTGAATAAAGCTAATTCCAATCAAAATTAATTATAGGAGAAGGAGGAGTTACTATGTTATTACATGTTATCAGAATAAAAAATTAAAAAACATAAAACATAAAATGTGCAACACAGTGAACTTAAATGTAAACAGTGGACTATAGTTAATAGTACATTATAAAAATGTTTCACACTAGTGCAAGATTCTAATAATGATGGGAACTCTGTATTTTATTCAAGGTTTTTCTGTAAACCTGCAACTTCTCTCATTAAAAATAAAAACCCACAATGAGCGGAGTGGGTGCAGCTCAGTGGTTGAGTGCCTGTTTTGCATTTATGAGGTCCCAGGTTCAATCCCCAGTACCTCCTAAAAAAAAAGAGTCAAAGCCAGGATTCAAACTCAGTCAGGTCTGTTTGTCTCCAAAGATCATGCTTTTTACACTCATCTTGCAATCTGCCTCCAACATAAATAACCAGCATTCTAATTCTTGAGTTTTATTACTCAAAGACTCAGTCCTGGAGAAACTGAGCACTTCTGGTCTGCTAATTAAAGCATGTTTCTTGATCTGCACACTAGAGGAGCAGACTCAGGCATAGACATCTCTACCCCACTGTGGACTGCAAGTGATTTTGTTTCATAGCACCCTAATGCTACTCTGGGCAAAAACTATAGCTCAAATCATTACTTTGATATCTTCTGGAAGACACCTCTCCACACGTTTTTCTTTCAGTCTTTTCAGAATAAGTTCAAGCGTTGCTTCCTTAGATGGTTTCTTCTCCTTCTGAATGACCCTGGATTCATCTTCATTCTCTTCATCTTCATGGTCTAGAGAAGAGCCAAAGCTTTTTGGAAGAGTGTTACTACGTGGACGTGTCTGAGGTACAAATTCTCCATCAGAGTTTTTGTGTTTTGCATCTACATTTCACAACCAAAAGAACAGATCAATAATTGTGATTCTAGTTAAAATGCGATTAAGGTCAAAAGAGTAATAAGCAAGATATGCAACAGATTATAAAAAATTATACATTATTAGCACACAGCCTTGGATATTTAAATTATAAATACATCAAGAGAGCTAAATTAATTATTTCTTCCAACCAATATTCATAGGATGTCTACTCTAGTGTCAAATACTCTGCTGAGTACTAGAGACACAGTAGTAAGCAAAACAGATATGGTCCCTGTTCTCAGAGTATCTATTCAGGGAAGGGAAAAAACCCAAATAATCAGATTAAAAAACAAAATAATTTCAACAAATGGTAAATGCTATAAGGAAGATAAAAAAGGATGATGTCAGGGTGGTAAAAGAAGTGAGGTTTGTGGAGAAGCAACTATATTATATGGGACTGACGTGGAAGGCTTTCTTAAGATGGTGACATCTGAGTCGAGTATGGAATGTTAAGAAGAAACTAATCTAACACAGAAGATTTAGGGGAAGAGCATCCCTCCCCAAATGAGGCAATAGTCAGGGCAAAGGTCCTAAGGCTTGGCATGTCTGAGGAAGTAGAAAATGAGAGGAAAAATGATAGAAAATGTACTAAAGGCCAGAGTGTGCAGGGTCTTGAAGGCCATGGTAGAGTTTGGACCACTGAAGAGCTTTGAATTTGAAAGTAACATGATTTTAAAAAGACAATTCTGGCTGCTATGCAAAGAATGGACTATAGGACAGCACAAGTAGAAGAAAATTGGGAAAGTCAGGAGGCTAATGCTACTCAATTTAATGAAACCAATTAATAACACAGTCAAGGTAATGCATTTAACCAATGGTTGCAGACTGACTTTAAACAAGGAAATGCATAGTAGAATTTGCGGGGGGAAATAATATCCTAAAGAAAAGTTAAGGGAATTTATTTTAACCACAAGAATGTAAACTCCGTAACAGAAGAGACTGTGTCTGTCTTGTTCACCGCTACATCCCCAGCATCTACAAAGTACATGGCACCTAAGAGATACTAAAATTTTGTTGAATAAATTCAAATGAATAAACCAAAATGATCATAAATCCACATCTGGCACAGATAATTATTAAAATGTTAACTATTATTAAAAGCACACTCACTAAACACCCACAAAGTAAATATACTTAATAACTAGGCTGACACTCAGAAACACACACAAGTTTTTTTTTTTTTTTTTTAACCAGGAGGTCCCGGGTATCGAACCCGGGACCCTCCATATGGGAGATGGACGCCCAACCATTTGAGCCACATCCGTCCCCCAACACACAAGTTTTTGATTCAAGAAAATTTGCAATTTAGCCTTTGTAATATAAATGATTCATTACGATTAGTCTTAGATAAAATACCCACCAAAATATCTTAATGAAATATCTACTAAAAACCAAGATTGCTTAACATTTGAAAAATATTTCTGATGAATTTTTAAATATCAATTCACCTATGAATGTACAAACTGGGGCACCTTTTATGAGAATATTTCTAATAAAAACACAAGAAAGACATTGAGATTTCCCATCTTAGCATGCAATTTTGACTCTGAGTAAGAGAACAAAAGGAAACTATTTTTGCCATACAGTGCCAAGATTAAAAATTACAAAAAAAAAAAAAGACAAGACTAATTCTCATAGACACTGTTATATAGAACATTTTAAAATGCAAATATATTACAAAAATGGAACATTTTATACCTTTAATTTGCTTCCGCAGTTTGGTAAGCTCTGTCATCCATTTTAATACCTTTGGATTGGCTGCAATATCACTGTAGGAGGGCTGAAAAATTAAAGAATGGAATCGCTGACACCTTTGTGGTAAGCAATGAGTATGTTAATTTATGCTTAAAAAGTATTTTACAGTTTCCACAGCAAAGATTTCACTCAATCATCAATTCATCTTATATTATTTTAAGCAGGTCGGGCAGGATGTTAAGAAAAGCTCTCCCAGAGCAGGATCTAGTAAATGGCAGAAGCCAGATCTGAATATGAGACTTCTGATTCCAAGTATGAGACTCTTGGAAAGAGTTCTAATAATTATTAAAACACACAAACACACATACATACACACTCTTCTTGATACCTGTGGCTTTTGAGGGAACAGAAATAGCATTAATTTTGTTTGTCAATGTAAAGTATTTGCTTTAAAAGAATTTTAACGCTGTTGTGCCAATGAAATTATAAAGATGCAATGGTGCAATGGCAAGAATACTGCCCTGGAAATCAGGAGGCCAAGGATTTACCTGATCTCATATCTACATGAACTCTCTCTCAGACATTGCAGGTTCCATTCCTCTCTCAGGACACAGCTGGACTAATATTTTCCCAATACCCTCCTCCCAGTTCTAATATTAGATCAAGCTAATGGTGGGCAATGCTACAAACTTACCTTGCTACTTTTTTCCCTTTCAAACTGTTCCTCATATTGTCTGATTTTTTTCTGAAGTTTCTTTACCAACTGATATGGTGTTCTGTCTTCTCTTTTTTCATCCTTTGAAGTAAAGGATGATCTTCGAGTCCTGAATTTAAATGAGAGGCCAACACTATTATTTTCAAGTGTCAGCATGGTATATCTTATTGCCCTGACTACTATTATCAAGAAGCTTACCTTTAAAGGGAAATCAAGTCCCCAACAACTAAGGGACGGGTAGTAAAAAGGAACTTATACTATGGTGTTAGAGACCACAAAATTAGCTAACCTAGAGGTGGTGAAAACAATCTGAAACTATTCAAACGTTGTTCGAAAGAAGGCAGAAAAGAGACAGATACCTAGTAGCTCAGAGATGTTTTGGTGTTCAAACCAGGGAAAGTTTCTGACATTCAGAGTCAATTTAAAGTTCTGACTTTAAGTTCTAGCTCCAACTGCTGCTACTCTTTCAGAGTTCTATATTTCAATCAATCAATCATGAATGAATGAATACATCATGAGGAACTCCAAACACTACCCCCTCAGTGAATTCAGAATTTAACAGAGAGGAACCAAAAAAATAAAAATTACAAAGCGTGCTTCGTGAAAATAGGGAAGAAATCTTTGAACTATAGATCTGGAGGACTAAATCTTTCAGAGGACCTGGTATTTAATAGCAATTGCCTTTCATAAGTGCCTAGAAATCATATACCTAGCAAAAGAAAGTGCTTTTGATGAGGAATCCAGTGTTTCTGGATCATGTAGGAAACGTTGGCTTTGCCCAAAATCTAAACTACGGTGTGATAATACTGGAGGACAGTCTTCTTCCAAAGGATGATGATTCATTCTTCCAGCTTGTGGAGAGAGCTGAGCTTCTCCAGATTCAGAGTCCTCCTGCCAAGACTTAAAAGCAGGAAATGGATCTGTAAAACAAACACAAAGTATAGCATTGTGGGTCTCTTAATTCCACCTGGGAAAAAAAAGTCACAAAATATTAGTTACATGTTCTTTAAATCACATCCTAATGTAATGGTTATCTACTATTATATATATTTTTTGAAAACCACAAGGGATACTAGGATCTTCATAAAAACTATTATTAAAATTATCTGAGCTTTGTGTTTTAGTCCAGAATTCTATTTTTACATAAGGAGGTACAACTTAAGTTTCTTAACCCAGTGGTAAAACTAGAAAGGACTCTTTAGATTTGGATGAAATGTTATTTTTCAAGGAGGGAAAAGCCTTCATTTATAAATAGCAAACACTCAACAGGTCCTTATTTAAGAATTTAACTTGAGTCAAATCCTACCAGATAAATAAACTGTCCCTCGGGAAGCGGCTGTGGCTCAATCAGTAGGGCTCCCGTTTACCATATGGGAGGCCCCGGGTTCGGTTCCTGGGGCCTCCTGGTGAAGGCAAGCCCGCCCGCACGGCGTGGTTAGCTGACCCAGCGAGCACAAGCAGCAAGGTGGGGGGGGGGATAAATGAATAAATAAAATAAAATCTTTAAAAAAAATAAACTGTCCCTCACTGTCAAATGGCTATGTTAAGACAATGTGGAGGCTTTTCCCCATTCAAGAGGCTACACAGAATACTGACCAAAAGGAGCTCTCTGACTCCATAAGAATTCTAACATTTCTGAAGGAGGAGCTAACTCACTTGACAACACTTGGCCTCTAACATTAAACTGTGATGGTTATCTTCTGTTAGGGGATTCCTATACCTATGTATAATACATATTTTAATAATTAAACACCCAACAGTGTTATGAGGTCAAAACTTAATAGCACTAGTCCTTCTTTAGCACATTTCATTTTATTGGAGTTATCTGTACATTCTCAAATGAAAGTATGCAAATATATTCGATGTTTTTGCACATATAAAGTTTGATTACATATAGAACACATACAAATATACACACAATCCACAAACATACCCCAAATACAAAATTAACCTTAAGCATCACTGGAGAATGGGAGGGGTGGGGGAGCTTTTCCATCTATTCATTAGCTTTATTTATAAGTATTATTTAAAACTTTGATGCTATGGCTATTAACAATAGCAAATACAAGTTTTAAGTATTTTTAAATGGAAAAATGGCTTGACTGTCAAAATTCAAGAGTGATATTTTCTTTTTCTTTACATTAATAGCAAAGGATTGCTGCTTTAGTGATTTAGTTTAACATGTAGGCATTAGTAATTTAAAACATTACATTTTTTTCAGGGCAATAAAAACATAATTTAGATTGCTTTTGAAGTCCATATCAATCTGATAACTAAAAATTGGGTACAAAGTATGCAACTCCACAATAAATCCAGCAATAAAATGATTTTCAAAGCAACCCTTGTACCTGCTTCCCAGCGACTAATCAACTGATAAATATTTCACAAGAAATCTCCTGTTTTATGAAAAGAGGACAGTAACAGAAACAACTTTCTCTGGGTATCATTTGTAACCCAGAAGAGTGTTCCTAGGATATGGGGGAGCAGGAGAAGGGCTAATAATAAGGCAAAGTGAACCATAAAAAGGCAAAAAAAAAAAACAAAAAACTAAACTATGGTGAACTATACTTACCCTCCCCATCTCTCTGCAGATGCATTGTTTTGAAATCAATGAGGGGAAAAGTGATAGGGCATGACGCTAATAAAATGGGAAAAAATGGCAAAAAATACTAAAGTGAACACACAGCACAGTCAGAACAAACCATACACATAACACAAAGCCAAAGATACCAAAAACATTTCCCTAAAACCAGTTAAGTATTCTGCTCAAAAACATTATTCAAAGAAATTAGTACTAACCAAGCTTTAAATCAAACACAAACATACATTTCCATTTCAGCAAGCAAGGCAAGAAAATCAAAGTAGTGATGTTTATTAAAATTCAAACTTAAAACTAAAGAAATGGAAACTCCTAACCAGATTCTGCTGGAAGCTTTTCCATACTATTGATTTGACAGAAAAATCTCATGTAATTTACTCTTTTAAAAGATCTTACTATATTTCATTCCAGAGTGAGCAGAAGAGAATCCAAAAGAAAGATGGGGCCCAATTCCATTAAAAGCCAAGAACTTTTGAACAGCTACTACAAATGTATACTGGTGGGAGTCATGTGCTTGCTAACTGCATTCTGCTAACTATTCTTTGAGCAATAAAAAAAAAACACATACTTAGAAATAGTAAGAGTCACATCAAACAAGGTATGTACTCTGATTTCCCGGAGTCCAGGATCTGAAGTACTTTGGCCTCTTAAGGAAGAGTTTTCTATTTAACAATACCCTAAAACTCCTTGTTGGGGGAAAAAATCAGTCTTTGTATTGGTGGCAAAGTTGGAAAGAACATCATGGTCTGCTGACAATTACTTTCCCAAGTACTTAGGGCTCAAGGCTGGGAATTTTACTCAGCTGTCTACAACCTTTGGCTTTCTGAGAGTCACTGATCCCAATTCTTGGGAGAGGCACTATGAGGCTTATATGGTCTTGTCATTGCTGCTGAACCAAGTGATTAACAAGGCAGCTAGGGCACTGAAAATCAGGGATCAGTAGTCCATATGTTTCCTCCTTTCCCTATCACAAACTGCCGGAGATAGATTCTGATAAGGAGAAAAAAAAAAAGGGACCCAGGCTCAGGTTCCCTTTGGAGATGCCTCCAGAAAGCTGAAGTTAGGCAGAGAATGTCTGATTTCCCTCAGACAACAGAAAACAACTTCTCTTCTATGCTTAAAACTTAATTTCAGGAACCCCAGGCAAAAGATTGTAAAGGGTTATTTATTTATCTACATCCTCTAAGGGGAAGAAGCATAAGTGTGTTATCAGAATCCCAGCCTCATCTTCTAGAGACTCCTTTTCTACTGATATTCCAAGGATGCTCTATTGGCCACAATTTTTCAGTGGCTATGCCAGGATAAATAAGTAAAAAGGACTCTGATCTTTACTACTCTAGGGAGCATCTTCATAAATACTAATAAACATTCTGAATAATTTGGGAAAAAGCAAATGAAAGACAATTAGTATAATTTAAGACACATAACTTGCCACTTGGCAGCCAAACATCTAGACCAAAAAAAAAGGGGCATGGGGGAGATGGCAATAAAGACTGGCATAGAGACTTGGTTGGGGGCTTTTAAAAAATTGACTAGGGGGTGGATGTGGCTCAAATGGTTGGGTGTCCGTCTTCCACATGGAGGGACCTGGGTTCGATCCCTGGGACCTCCCAATAAAAAAATAAAATTAATTAATAAAAAAAAAAAAAAAAAAATTGACTAGACCTTAACAAACAAACAAAAAACAACCTCCACCTGTAATCCGGTGAACAGACTTAAAAAGTGGCAAAAAGAGTCCACGGCATTGGCATTGCAATTCTTTATTGCTAATGCAAGTCATCAGATAGCTGGCCAAAGGTGAGAAAATCCAAGGATCTTCAACCAAGTGGACAAATATGTATCTCTACTTAAGAGTACTGAGTTATCTTATTGTCCTTTTACTTAAGGTATGTGATCCAGAACAACTCCTGGATCCAAATTTTTGCTTGCTTTTTTTCCTCCAATATTTTATTTGAAAGTTTACAAATATACAGTAAAATTCAAAGAATTTTACAGTGAACATCCATCATACCAATCACCGAGATTCTACAATTAAACATCTTACTGTACTTGCTTTATAACATTTATCCACCCCATTAATCATCTTATTTTTTTCATGGATTTCCAAGTTAACTATAGATATCACTACACTTTCCCCTGAACAATTCAGCATGAAAATCATTCACTGTAGCCCAGTATTTGTTTATAGTTTTCTTTTGATGTAAAAAGAAATGTTTATATCCAATGAAGTCCAAAACTCTTCAGTGTACAATTGAGTTGTAACAAATATCTATACCCACATTGTTTGCTTTTTAAATTTAAACCTCTTCTCTCCTTTGCTCAAATTACAAGAGTATATCCTCAGCCCTTCCCTACTTTCATAACCTAAAACAGAGGTACAGGGATAATGTACCACATCTGCTTAGAAGTACCGTTTAAGATCACTTTTAAAAAAAGAAGAAAATGTACCACTGATAAAGAAAAGGTAGCTATAAGCCCTCTGTTTAAACTGGTAAGATCCCCAAGCCCTAACATATTGACCTTGCAAAGACTACAAGATGTCTCTAGCATCTGGTTTAAAGACTAACAAAAACCTATACTGGGGTGATTTTATTTTTTAAAAAATCAGTTCTACATACATCTTCAAAGCTAACAGATGAGATTATAGTTGCCACATAATCTCATTAATTGCATTTAAGTAAAAACAAACACTCAACTCATTTTATATGATAGGGAGAACAGAAGATCAAGATGAATAAGGTTGCCCAGAAAGGGGCAGTAATCTCTTTACTGCTTTGACTAATTTCAGTTACAAAATAACATATCAGGAAAATAATATGTGTGGGTAAAATTACCTTCCCATTTATCACCATCAGAAACATTCTTCAGATCTAAATGTGAAATTTGGACACATGCTGCTTCATCTTGAACACCAACACTTTGACCTCCTGGTACTTCTGATTCAGTGTTGGCATTCATATCACAAATCTTGCTACTAGAATCCTGTATTTTAAAATAAAGAATACATTTCACAACCATAAAGCTTTTCACACCCAGGTTAAATGACAAATAACACATATACGTTTGTAGTTTTCATTAGCTGATGGTGCATATACAGCCAACTGTCCCACTCCCACCAACCAAACTATTTTCAAACATAAACTTTCAGTTTTATAAAAAATTTGGATCCCAAATTCAGTAAAGTGCTTTCATAATCAAATATCTTATAACCAAAAGTGGCAAAATAAGATTGCTGCTTAACTGTAATATATCTGGAAGAGTAGCTATATTTAAATCTCCTTTAAGCCAATCAATTCAGGAGTTAAATAAGGCCACATATAAATAACTGAGAAATTAAAACTAATCAATATTTAAGACTAATAAGATAAAAATAATTCTTACCAGAATTAAGTGTGACAATTTATCACTGTCAAATGACAAATATTCTTTCCTAAAAAATAAGTCAAGTCATTAGTGCTTTAAGAATGAAAAGTTACCATTTTCGTAAATTTCTTACCTAGATTTCTCTCTTTCCCGACATAGTAATTTTTACAATTTGAGAGAAGAAAATGACAACCAGATGTGTGCTCATTCTTTGGAGCCCTATATCTGAAAATCACACAATACCGAAAAGATCCACAGAATCACTTCAGGTTTAGAAAAACTAGGTAATATTCACCCCTGCCCTATCACCAAAAAAAAAAAAAAAAAGAAAGAAACATAAAATCCACAATAAATAGAAACCAAAAAGATGAATGTATAATGGAAAGAATTTTGTAAAATAATGTTAGTTTTAACCAAATAGCTTTATTCACCCCACTCTATGACTTTTTGTCTTTTAGCAATGTCTTTTATTTAAACTCTAAATCTGCTTGTGTTCTATTACAATCAAAACAAAATAACTACTTCTGAACCTCTCCTTCCTTAAAACATAACAATAGCATTTAAAAAGGAAATAAAAAAAAATTTAATTCACCTTTTATTCCCCCAGAAAAACTAGCCCCTATTTAGAACAAGTGTTACAGCAAACTCACAAATGGTCTCTACCCTAGTTTATCAGTCAACAGAACATCTGGTATAATAACAGGTTATCAATATGCCTACTGTAGAAAATATATTTTTCTCGAAGATATTGTGGCAATTCACAATGAGATACACAGGTGTCTCTTACCTGGCCATAACAGAGTGTGAACTCAGAAGAGAGGCCTGATCTACTGACATGTCATCTCTTTGCATACTTTATTATTCTTGCTGAGCATGAGACATGAACTAAAACAAGAGCCTTCCTTTGCTTAGAGTAGGAGCAAATGGTGGGATGAGCTAAATTCTACCCTAAAAGACTAAAAGACCTAGTTAGCTAAATTTGAAAAACCTTAGAGTTAAACACACATAACATAATCCACCTAACCAATGTACTCTTTGGATCCAAAAACAAGTTTGCTAACCTATACACAAGTTGAAGAGCAAAGAGTTTTTTCCAAAAAGATTGAGTCCTCACTAAATGGATCCTTATTGTTCTACCAAATCAAAATGTCATCATTCTGGGGATGCCTGTTAATGCTGTTAATCTTTTATCTTCAGCCCATAGCGCCAATACTCCCTGGGCTAGAAGAGGATCATTTCTGCCTCCTGAAAGGAAGCACAAGGAACTACTGTAAAAAGGAAATCTGTGGACCTCAGAGTATGGGGACGCTCCAGAGACATGGCTCCAAAGAATTTACTTACCCTCAGTGGCTAGGTTTCCTACTCACAATTAAGGTTAGACAATGGCATCAATGAAAGTTTACCCTTGCCAACAGAATAGCACCAATTTGGTAATGCTGCCTGGGATTTACAATCTAGCCTGCAACTTCATTACTGATGGGTTTTCAAAATATCAAATCATCTTTCCTAAGAAAGTTATGATACAGTTCTTGCCAGCATCTCAAAGAATGATGCAAAAGATAAAAAGACCCAAATCTTACTAAGTGACTCTATATATGGTTCCCTGTTGAAATACTTATTTGCCTCAGGTATCTCCCTCCCAAAACAGCTGTCCAAGGAGGTAAACATAAGTTGCATAAGGCTTGTACTGGCACACCCCAAAGGTGAGTTCAAAGGGGAATGGAAACAACCTTAGTATTGGTTGAAGCAACTATGTTACCCATAATCTTTCAGTTAGTCATCCATCATTCTAAGACCAATAATTAACTCATTGAAAGGTGTATTCAGAATTTCAATAAATTCCCAATTGTTCTACAAATCAACTGAAAGTTTTAGGTGTCTCCAAGAAGACTGTATTCTACCGTCCAAATGTTTCTAAGTTAAAACTGGTACTTTGTTTGAACTTGCACCACTATGGATATCTGTGTACATTTAATATTCTACCTACCATTAAAACAAGAAGCTTGATTATCTAAACTGTTTTAATGGATAGATTCACTTAAAAAGTTCACCCCAAAATCTGTGAAGAGCTCCAATTCTCAAAATGATTTATTAATTAGCAACAACAAGAGAAAACACTTACCTCTCAAGACAGGCATCTTCACTATCACCATGGTCACTGCATGGCTCTAACAGTATACCTACAGACTGACAAAAAGAACACCACCACTCTATTAATGCACTCCCAACACAGCCATATGAGAGGAAGTTTTCAAATTAAAGATTACAGGTTAGTCAAACACCTCTTTAACTACCATTTATGATAGTTTATAGGTATTGGAATACCTTTTTACAGAGAATAATTTCATCTTCTCTCAAAACCTGAGTCATATGAAGTATAATGGGGACACTGCATTTCTCTCTATGCTATTATGTAATAGGTATACCACTATCATGTTCCTTCTCCTTCCTTAGAATTCCCTCCTCCAAAAACGATGGTCTTCTGGTCCCACTTGTTGACTGCTGCTTCTCTTTCTCCTCAGCTACAAACATATAGGTTAGTGTAATAGAAGAGTCATGTAGGTCACTAGATTCCTTTATTTAGTATACGTGAAACAGTAACTGTTTTCTACATGAGAGGAACCCTCCAACAGAGTGAATGCAGAAGCAGATAAGAGAATCCAGCGGTGTTCTATTAAGTCAGACATTAACAATATTTATAAAAATGTAAAACAATACTACTCCTTTAAAATATTTTTGGTTTGGAAAACAGTTACTCTTTGTTTAAAAAAAAAAAAAAAAGCAACCTTATTTACATTATGAGTTGAAATTAGTATTTTAAAATTTCTCATTTTTAATTCCTAATGTGGTAAATATTGATAGATATAACCTACATAAACAAAAGCTCTTTGGTATCCTCAATTTATAAGAGGTCCTGAGACCCAAAGGGGTACTTTAAAAAAGTTCTGAGACCCAAAGTTTGAGAACCATTAATCTAGAAATCAGACTTCAGCAACAAATTTGCCTCAGTAACTTGGAAATTGGGAATTGCAGTCTATTCTGCAAGTTTATTAATGCCCAGAGCACCCTGATATATCTCTGGTAGAAAGAGCTCTTCTGACATTTTATCATCTGTGTGTGTGTGTGCATGCACATACTCAAAATTAAAAATTAATTGATAGAAACTCATTCTATTAAGCCAATATCATCCTTGGCTTAATAAAAGTCAAATGGAGATATTATGAAAAGAGAAAATTGCAGACCCATTTCCCTAATGAATACAGTTACAAAAATCCTAAAGAAAATACTCATTAATCAAATCACACAACACAATAAAAGAATTATTCATCATGAAAAAAACAAACAAACAAAACAAAACAAAAAAATTTGCCTCAGGAACATAGCTTTAGATTCTTAAGTACAAAGGTTTCTGGGTATATGAAATAACCATTTCATAGACTCAATATTTAAAATTAGTCTTAATGTCTTATTTCTTAAAACACCAAATTGAAGCCCCAGCTCAACAGTCCATCACAAATATGAGGATAACAATCACATACTTGCCTATCATATAGTTATTGTGAGAGAATAAGAGACAGCTTTCAAGAAACGCTAGCTGTATTATGAAAGTGTACTATTATATAACCAACTCTAATTTAACCTACAATTTCTTTTACTATTAATTAACTGAAACAAAGTACAAAGACTTATATATAAATGAATACCCACATACCCTCCCAGCCAGATTTAGGCAACATAAAATTCCTAAACTTGGTTAATAATGAAAATTAAAAGCAGTAAACAAAAAGGCAATTGGAGACAATATAAAAGAAAGATCCAGTGGCAGAAGTAAAACATTACAGCCTAGCAGTGAAGGAGGCAGAAAAAATTTAGAGTCAGGTGCACTGCACTATATTATGTCCCAGGAGAAAGAAAAATAAAAGAGTCATTACAGTCAGGTTAGAATAAGGCCAGAGTTCAACTTAATAGAAAGGGAAACACAATACTTCTGGAAACTAACTAAAATATATGTTTTACCACTTAAATGAATTTTACATCCTAAGAAGTCATTCTAGAAAAAACATTCTTTTGTACATGTAGAGATGAACTTGCTTTTTTCTAAAATATCAGCTGGCAAAATAACCCATACCTTCTCCCTTACTCCTCCCATTTTGCCTTTCCACAAACATCATGGTCCTCAAAAAGAGATCTGAGGCACTCTGGTCTCAATTCAGGTAGGCTAGGAGAGCTTTGATAATGGTGGCAGTGGCAGTAGTTAACAGCGGCTACAGCAACAAACAGACCACCAATGTCCTAAGGGCTGTCATGGCTTACTATCAGGAACTACATAAAACCTTATAGGCATTTACAACAATTGAACATAATTGGTGCTTCCACAATGCTTAGTTCTGCAGTTTCCCATCTCCACCCATCTAGCTTTTACTCAAGCATGCTATTTACTTTTATTAAATAAACTAAATATCCCCCACTCCATTCTTTACTCTTTATTGCTTGGCAAATTCTCACTAAATACAGTATTTAAACACTTCAATCTAGCCCACTCTCTTCCACTGAATTAATGTGATAAAAACTGATGAGCTCTCATGACAGTACAAGTCAAACTGGCAGTCATCTATACCTCTGAGCTGTCCGTTAAATAGTTGCCAAATATTTTTGGCCAAACTGAAGTGACCTGCTAAGCCATGAAATGGATAGACAAGTTATTGCCAGTAACTCTAGTATTTTTACATGAACTCTAAAATTAAGCTTCACACAGTTTTCAATAACCAAAATAGTCCAAATTACTGTACAACTTGTTTTTAACTATTTAAAATCTACAGAGACCAATCTCTCTGTATCAATACAAATTTCCTAAATAAAATATTTACTACAGAATCCAGCAGCACATTTTAAAAGATACAACAACCAAGTGAGATTTATTCTAGAAATGCAAGGGCAATTTAGTAAATACATTAACAGAATTTAACATATTAACACAGACAAAAATGATTGTGATTATCTTCAGAGATGATGGAAAAGGCATTTGATTAAAATTAACCATTCCTGAAACAAAACTATGACTCAACATGATAAAATATGTATACCTCAACCAAAGCTCCAGCATCAGAATAGGAAAACATTAGAAATAAACCAATTAAAAGACAGGAATAAGAAAAAGATGCTCACTATCACCAAGATTATTAAATATGATTCTGAAGGTTCTTGCCAATCAATGCAAACAATGAAAGCAAAGCAGAAA
The DNA here is from genome assembly GCA_026826555.1 of Tolypeutes matacus. NCBI lineage: Eukaryota > Metazoa > Chordata > Mammalia > Cingulata > Chlamyphoridae > Tolypeutes > Tolypeutes matacus. Next base: position 2,817,415 of record JAKSZT010053821.1, on the reverse strand, counting down.
AATGAAAGCCAAAAAGGAGAAGGAAAATATTAATATTTACAGATTATATAACGGTATTCCTAGAAAACCAAACAGAAGACTCAACTGAAAAACTATTATTGCAGTATTAAGAGAATTCCACTGATATAACATTAATAAACAGAAGTTAACAGCTTTCACATATACTAGTAATAAGGAACCAAAATTTCATCATATCCACTAGGTTGGCTATAAACAAAAAGACAGATAACAAGTGTTGGAGAAGATAGGGAGAAATTGGAAGATATGGAGATATGGAAAAATTATATCTCAATAAAGCTATTAAAAAAAAAAAAAAAAAAAGGAGAATAATAGCTAGAGGGCAGGCAAAAACAGCCTGTAACAAAATGTTCTAGGGTTTAGGAGACCAGGGGAAGGCTGGACACCACCCAGAAGACAGAGGCAAAAGAAAAGAATAGTGATGACAAAAGTTAAAAGCTGCAGGTGCAGGCGCCCTCTGCCACCCTACAGATACTTCTGAATTATCAGGCCTCGGCCTGCAGCTATAGACAAGGCGCCACCTCCCCAGGAAATGGGAGAGGGAGGGACACAGCCTAAGGCTGACTGAGCTTTTGACCCACATATGTGGTTTGCTGTGTCCCAAGAGCCCTTCTAGGCCAGGTGGGACCATGCCGTTGTTTGCCTTGGAAGCCAGCACAGGACTAAAGAGATCCAAACAACTCAATCTCTTTCTCTACAGACCAGGACTTGTTGGTGAGGAGGAAGAGGAGATTGGAAATATTTCCTACCCAGGGAAAAGGGAGGGGGCTGCCAGCACAGGCTGGAGAACAGACTCTGTAGAAGTTTTAATTACAAGGCTCTTAGCCTCTAGGCAGGATCCTCTCATCACATTCACCTGGTCCACATTACTGGAAACACACTCCGACCATGCTTTTAACTGAGAGGCCTGCCAAAGACCTAAAAATAAATGGAAAGATATTCCTTGCTCATGAATTGAAAGGCTAAATATCGATACGATGTCAATCCTACCCAAAATGATTTATAGATTCAATTCAATACAAATCAAAATTTCAACAGCCTATTTTACAAAAATGAAAAGGCAATTAACAAATTTATTTGGGAGGGAAGTGCACCTGGATATACAAAAGAATCCTAAAAAAGAAGATAGTGAAAGATTGGAGACAACTTGAAGTTCCATCATTAGGAGTACAACTAAGTTATAAAATATAGTTCATCCATACAACAACAGTCTTCCTCAGTACAATAAAAAAGGATAATGAAGCTCTTTATGGATGTATATAAAAAGGAAAGATCTCTAAGACATAAAGTGGGGAAAAAAGAAAGATTCGAAACAGTTAATTTACTATATGCCATCATGGATGAGAGGAATCAATATAGATGGGAGAGGTGATACTTTTCTTAAAAAATTTTTAACTATATGAATCTACCCCTTTTGAAAAAAATAAAATTATATTTTAAAAAATCTGTAGAAAAAAATGAATTATCCTCAAATAAAGCATTTAGTCACTAAAGATCTCTTAAGATTAATTTCAGTGGAGCAGTTGTAACTCAGTGGCTGAGCTCCTGCTTCACATGTATGAGGTCCTAGGTTCAATGCCCAGTATTTCCTAAAAAGTAAAAAAAAAAAAAAAACTGATTTCACATTGGCTAATCAAGAAGCACTGAGGAACTGTGATTTTACAAGCACTTACTACTCTTTAATTTCTTTGATTCTATCAGTTTTGAGTGAAAGGTTAAAAAGCAATCAGGTCGGGAAACGGATGTGGCTCAAGAGGTTCAGCATCCATCTACCATATGGAGAGACCGGGGTTTGATCCCCGGCACCTCCCGGTAAAAAAAAAAAAAAAAAAAAAAAAAAAAAAGCAATCAGGTGAGCAAGAACAATAAAAAAACAGGTAAATTAGATTTCAAAATTTAAAATTTCTATGCATCAAAGGACATTATCAAGAAAGTGAAAAGAAAACCTAAAGAATGGGGAAAAAATATTTGGAAACCATATATGTGATAAGAGCTTAATATCCAGAATATAGAAAGAATTCTTACATCTCAATAGCAAAAAGATAAAACAACCCAATTTAAAAATGGACAAAGGATTTGAATAGACATTTCTCCAAAGAGATTCAAAAGGTCAAAAAGTACATGAATGGGAAGCAGCTGTGGCTCAATTGGTTGGGCTCCCGTTTACCATATGGGAGGCCCCAAGTTCGATTCCCAGGGCCTCCTGGTGAAGGCAAGCCGGTCCACGTGGTGTGGTGTGTTGATGGCCTGCGCAGTGCTGTGAGCTGGTGCAGCAAGATGACACAACAAAAGAGAGACAAGCAGACACAGAAAAATACAAAGCAAATAGACACAGTGAGCACAAGCAGCAAGGGGGGGACAAATAAATAAAAATGAATCTTAAAAAAAAAAAAAAAAAAAAGTACATGAAAAGATGCTCAATACCACAACATCACTAGCCATTAGAGAAACGCAAATTAAAACCATAATGAGATCCCACTTTACACCCACTAGGATAGCTAATATTTAAAAACAAAACACAGAAAAGAACAAGTTTTTGCAAGGATGCAGAGAAATAGGAACCCTCACACACTGGTGGGAATGTAAAATGGTACAGCCTCTGTGGAAACAGTGTGGTGGTTCCTAAGAAAGTTAAACATAGAATTCCCATATGGTCCAGCAGTTCCACTTCTGGGTACATACCTAAAAGAATGGCAAGCAGGGGACTGAAGAGATATTTGTACACAGTTGTGCACTACAGTATTATTTACAACACCCAAAGTAACCCAAATGTCCATTAATGGATGAATGGATAAACAAAATGTAAATCCATACAATGGATAGATACTATTCAGCCATAAAAAGGAATGAAATGCTGATAGAAGATACATGATTGAACTTTGAAGACATCATAGTAAGTGGAATAAACCAGACACAAAAGGGCAAATATTGTATTTCTCTTACATGAAATACTTAAGCAAATCCATAGACAGAGAGCAGAATAGTGGTTACCAGGGGCTGGTGAGAGGGTGAAATGGGAGTTACTGCTTAAAGGGCACGAGTTTGTTTGGGATAATGAAAATGATCTGGAAGATAGTGGTGAAAGTTACACAATATTGTCAGTGTATTTATTGTAACAGAATTGTACAGATGAAAGTGGTTAAAATGGGAAATTTTGTGTTGTATATGTTATCACAGTAAAAGTTTTTTCAAAATTTTATAAAAAGGATGGTTAAAACTATTTTTTGTAGCAAACTTTGACCACCTTACATTATTCTAGCCCAGGGGCTGGCAAAAGATAGCCTGCTAGCCAAATCCAGCCAGCTGTTAGTTTCATGTGGGAAGCAGATGTGGTCAAACAACTTGGGCACCTGCCTACCACATGGGAGATCCTGGGTTCGGGTCCCAGTGCCTCCTAAAAGAAGACGAGCAGATGCCACCTCCGCTACAACGAGCTAGATGCCACCCTCTGCCACAAGCAGATGCCACAAGCCAGCAGATGCTGCAGCCTGTGGGGAGCGGATGTGGCTCAGGCCGTTGGGCACTTGCCTCTCATGTGGAAGGTCCCGGGGTTTGGATCCTAGTGCCTCCTGGAGAAGGCAAGCAAAAAATGAACAGAGAGATGAGAGAACCATCCAGGGGAGAGGGGGTATAAATATTTAAAAAGAAAAAAAAAAAAGGTAAATAAAAAAAAAAAATGTTATTTCATGATGTGAAAATTATGGGAAACTCAAATTTCAGTGTCCACAATAAAGTTTAATTGGAACACAGTATGCTCATTTATTTACATTTTTCCTATGGCTGTTTCATGCCAAAAAAGCAAATTTACCTAGTTGTGATGGACTGTATGGTCTGCAAAACTTAACTATCTGGCTCTTTACAGGAAAAGAAAGCTGAACCCTTAACTCTATCTAGCCCTGAATTCAAGTTACTTTCTATCTTGGCCACTTAAATCATGCCATGTCAATATCACACTTGAAACTCAAACATCCCGTCCAACTAATTTTCTCCTCTTCTAGCAACTTCTTCAACTTGCTCTCTTCTACTGAACCAGACTGAAGTTCTTATTCCAAGTTTCTAATGCACTGAACATATACTTTGCACCCCTGGTCAACTATTTCAAAGCTATTTCATCAATGCCTTTACCAATGTAGAACAAGATTATGATCAGCATTCTGTCCTCAAGGCAGACAAATGCAACAAGAAAATATTACATATGTAACCTTACTAAGTTGGCTCATTACAACCCATGCCATCAAACTTCAGCTAGCCTTCTATGGATACTCTTAGTATCTCCTGACTCACTTGTACTTGTTTTCTGGTCTACTCTTGTAAATGTTTACCAGTTTCTTCAACCCCAAACCCTATCCCTGTCTCCTCACCTCATCCTCTGCAGATGACCAAGAAGTTTCATTTTAAAATGCATCTGGAATGAGTCACCCGAAACGCCTCCAAATTCAAAAATACTCTAATGTCGTCCCTTCAACTGAGGATTAAAAGCTTTTCCTATTTAGGAACAGTCACTCAATCACGTACTTGGTAGGTTTCTCAAAAACCAGTTGATCATAGAGGTGAAGGTATACTTCAGGACTTTCAATTCTATTCCACTGATCGATGTATCTATCTTTATGCCAGTAACATGCTGTTTTGACCACTGAAGCTTTGTGATATACTGCTTGGTCAGGCAGGGAAATTCCTCCATGTCTCTCTACTTTTTTAGAATGCTTTTGGCTATTCGGGTATACTTTCCCTTCCAAATGAATTTGTTAATTGCATTTTCTATTTCTGTAAAGTAGGCTGTTGGAATTTTGATTGGTATTGCACTGAATCTGTAAATCAGTTTGGGTAGGAATAACATCTTCACAATATTTAGTATTCCAATCCATGAACATGGAATGTCTTTCCATTTCTTTAGGTCGTCACTGATTTTTTTTTTTTAACAGTTTTGTAGTTTTCTGCATACAGGTCCTGTACTTCTTTGGTTAAATTGATTGCTAGGTATTTGAGTCTTTTTGTTGCTATTGTAAATGGAGTTACTTACCTGGTTTCCTCCTCAGATTGTTCAATATTAGCATACAAAAACATTATTGAATTTTGTGTGCTGATCTTGTATACTGCTACTTTGCTGAAATCATTTATTAGCTCAAGTAGCTTTGTTGTAGACATTTCAGAATTTTCTAAATATAAGATCATGTCATCTGCAAACAATGAGAGTTTTACTTCCTCTTTTCCTATTTGGATGCCTTTAATTATTTTTCTTGTCTAATTGCTCTGGCTAGAACTTCTAGTACAATGTTGAATAACAATGGTGACAGTGGGAACCCTCATCTTCTTCCTGATCTTAGAGGGAAAGCTTTCAACCTTTCCCCATTGAGAACAATGTTGGCTGTGGGTTTTTCATACATGCCTTTTATCATACCGAGGAATTTTCCTTCTATTCCTATCTTGGGAAGTGTTTATTTGTTTGTTTGTTTGTTTTTATATTCTAACCTTTTTTGTTTTTGTTTTTTTAAATATTTTAAAAGATGCTTAGATTACATAAATGTTACACAAAAATTACAGGGATTCCCATGTTCCCCACCTCCCACACCTCCCATAACATCCCACATAAACATCTTTCATTTGTGTGACACATCACATGCAATGCCACTAAGCATGGACCATAGTTCACATTGTAGGCCACACTCTCTCTCACAAAATTCTGCATGCTATATGCTGATGTAAAATGGCCTATATCTGTCGTTGTAATGTCACTCAGGATAATTCCCAAGTCCTGAAAAAGCCCCTGTATTACAACTGCTTTTCCCTTCCCTGCCCTGAAAGTGTCCACTGGCCACTGGCTCCACCTCACTGTTGTAATTTCTTCCACTGCTTGTATCACAATATGTCTACAACAGAATACCATTAAGTCCACTCTAGTCCATAGTTCTTCCCCCAATCCTGAGGAGTTTGGGATTGTGATGTTCACTCTACCTCCAAGTGAGAGGGGGCTTGGGAAGTGTTTTTATCAAGAAAGGATACTAGATTTTGTCAAATGCCTTTTCTGTGTTGACTGAGATGATCATGTGGTTTTTTCCTTCAATTTATTAATGTGGTGTATTACACGTTGATTGATTTTCTTATGTTGAACCAGCCCTGCATATTAGGAATAAATCCCACTTGGTTGTGACATATAAGTCTTTTGATAAGTGGATTTAATTTGCAATTTTATTGAGAATTTTTCAATCTGTTCATTAGAGAGATTGGTCTGTAATTTTTTTTTTTTAAAGATTTTATTTATTTATTCATTTATCCCCCCCTTGCTGCTTGTGCTCGCTGGGTCAGCTAACCACGCCATGCGGGCGGGCTTGCCTTCACCAGGAGGCCCCGGGAACCGAACCCGGGGCCTCCCATATGGTAAACGGGAGCCCTACTGATTGAGCCACAGCCGCTTCCCTGGTCTGTAATTTTGTTTTCTTGTAGTGTCTTTATCTGGCTTTGGTATTAGGGTGATGTTCACGTCACAAAATGTCTTGTATAATTTTCCCTCCTCTTATATTATTTGGGAGAGTTTAAACAGGATTGGAGTTAATTCTTTTTGCAATGCTTGGTAGAATTCACTTGTGAAGCCATCTTTGCTGGGAGATTTTTGACAATGGATTCAATCTCTTTAATATAATATGATTAGTCTGTTAAGTTCTTGTATTTCTTGTAGCATCAATGTAGGTTGTGCATTTCTAGGAATTTATCCATTTCATCTAGGTTGTCTAGTTTGTTGGCATACAGTTTCTCATAATATCCTCTTATGGGGTCAGTCATAACTTCACCCTTTCAGTTCTATTTATTTGCATCTTCTCATTTTTCTTTGTTAGTCTATGTAGGGGTTTGTTAATTTTATGGATCTTCTCACAGAACCAGCCTTTGGTTTTGTTGATTTCCTCTACTGTTTTTTTTGTTCTCAATTTCATTTATTTCTGCTCTAATCTTTAATATTTCTTTCCTTCTGCTTGCTTTGGAATTGATTTGCTGTTCTTTTTCTAGTTTCTTTAGTTGTTCAGTTAAATTTTGAGTTTAGGTCTTTCTTCTTTTCTAAAGGTCATTTAGGGCTATAAATTTCCCTCTCAAGACTGCCTTCACTATATCCCATAAGTTTTGGTAAATTGTGTTCTTGTTTTCATTTGTCTCAATATATTTACTTATTTCACTTGCAATTTTTTCTTTGATCCGCTGATTATTTAGAAGTGTGTTGTTTAGCCTTCACACATTTGCAAATTTACCTCAATCCTCTCTATTACTGATTTCCAGTTTCATTCCTTTATGATCTGAGAAGGTGCTTTGTATAATTTCAATCTTTTTAAATTTATTGAGAGCTGCATTGTGCCCTAACATGTATTCTATCCTGTAGATAGAACAATGTCTAACCACTGATTTGGATGCAACGTTTTGTATATGTCTGTTAGGTCTAACTTGTTTATCATATTGTTCGAGTTCTCTGTTTCCTTGTTGATCTTCTGTCTAGTTGTTCTAATGATGTGAGTGGTGTGTTAAAGTCTCCGATAATTATTACAGAGATGTCTATTTCTACCTTCACTTTAAACCAGAGTTTGTCTCAGGTATTCTGGTGCACCCTGGTTCAAGGTGCATAAATATTTATGACTGTTATATCTTCCTGGTGGATTGTTCCTTTTATAAATATATGATGGCCTTCTGTATCTCTCATATAACTTTGTTGCATTTAAAGTCTCTCTTATCCGATATAAGTAAAGCTACCCCTGCTCTTTTCTGGTTATTACTGCGTGGAGTATCTTTTTCCAACCTTTCATTTTCATGGTCTAGGTGAATTTCTTGTACGCAGCATAAGAATGGCTCATGCTGTGTTAGGTTTAAGAAACTACCGTCTACCACAAGATCTTGAAGATGTTTTCCCACATTTTCTTCTAGGAATTTTATGATTGTTGCTTTTATATTTAAGTTCTTGATCCATTCTGAGTTAGTTTTTGTATATGATGTAATATAGGGATCCCCTTCCTTTCTTTTGGATATGGCTATCCAGTTCTCCCAGCTCCACTTGCTGAATTGAGTGTTCTGGCCCACCTGGGTGGCTTAATAACCTTTTCAAAAATAACCTGACTTGGGGGGCGGATGTGGCTCAAATGGTTGGGCGTCTGTCTGCCATATGGAGGGACCTGGGTTCGATCCCCGGGACCTCCCGGTAAAACAAAACAAAACAAAACAAAACAAAACAAAACAAAACAAAACAAAA
>JAKSZT010053821.1:2683961-2809166 GCA_026826555.1 Tolypeutes matacus | reverse complement strand
AACAAAACAAAACAAAACAAAACAAAACAAAACAAAACAAAACAAAATAACCTGACTGTAGATGTAAGGGTCTATCTCTAAGTTCTCAATTCAATTCCATTGGTCAATCTGTCTGCCTTTATTCCAGTACCATGCAGTTTTTACCACTGAATCTAAGTAATAAGCTTTAAATTCAGCAAGTGAGAGACGTCCAACTTCATTCTTCTTTTTTAAGACATTTTTGGCTATTCGGGGCCCCTTGCCCTTCCAAATAAATTTGATTATTGCTTTTTCTGTTTCTGCAAGAAAGGCTGTTAGGATTTTTACTGGGACTGAATTGAATCTCTATATCAGTTTGGGTAGAACTGACATCTAAATGATATTTAGGGGGGCGGATGTGGCTCAAATGGTTGGGCGTCCGCCTGCCACATGGAGGGACCTGGGTTCGATCCCCGGGACCTCCCGGTAAAATGAAAAATAAATGTATGAAGATGCATGGGCTGCCAGGCTCTGTGTGCAGTGAGCTGCCAGGCCCTGGAAGCCATGCATCAAGATGATGACGTAACAGGAGAGAGATGCAGGGGAGAGACAAGACAAAATGCTTCGAAAGCTCTGAAAGCCAGGAACTGAGGTGGCGCAGGTGGCAAAACACCTCTCTCCTATATCGAATGTCCCCAAGAACAAATCCTGGTGAAGACTGGAGGAGGAGGATGAGAAGATATGGCAGGAAACAGACACAGAGAATTGCCCAGCGAATGGACACAAAACAGCAAATGGGGAAGGGGGTGTTTAAAATGGATAAAGTAAATAAATAAAACTTAAAAAAAAAAAAAAAATTGGTATTTAGTCTTCCAATCCATGAACATAGAATATCCTTCCATTTATTTAAGCCTTCTTCAGTTTCTTTTAGCAATATTTTATAGTTTTCTGAATACAGGTCCTTTAGTCCTTGGTTACATTTAATCCTAAATATTTGATTGTTTTAGTTGTTTTATAAGTGGAATTTTTTTCGGACTTTCTCCTCAGATTGCACATCAGTAGTGTGTAGAAACATTAATGATTTTTGCATATTAGTCTTTTATCCTGCCACTTTGTTGAAAATCGTCTATAATCCACAGCTTTGCTGTGGAATTTTCAGGATTTTCTAGATATAGGATCTGAAAGTAAATTGAAAGTTTTACTTCTTACTTTCCTATTTGGGTGCCCTTTATTTCTTTATTTAGCCTGATTGCTCTACCTAGAAATTCTAGCACAATATTGAATGATAACTATTTAATGTTGGACATCCTTGTCTTGTTCATGATTTCAGGAGGAAAGCTTTCTGTCTTTCACCATTGAGTACAATGCTAGTTGTAGGTTTTTCATTTATGTACTTTACCATATTGAGAAAGCTTCCTTCTTTTCCTAATTTTTGGAGTGTTTTTATTGAGAAAGGTGCTGTATTTTGTCAAATGCCTTTTCTGCACCAATTGAGAGGATCATGTGATTTTTATTCTTCACTTTACCAATGTGGCTTATATATATTAATGGATTCTCTTGTGTTGAACCACCCTTGCATACCTAGGATAAAACCTACTTGATTCTGATATATAATTCTTTTAATGTGCTTTTGCATTTGCTTTACAAGTATTTTGTTAAGGATTTCTGCATCTATATTCACTAGAGAAAAGGGTCTGTAATTTTCTTTTTTGTAGTATCTTTACCTGGTTTTGGTATTAGGGTGATGTTGGATTCATAGAATGCATTTGGTAATGTTCCCTTCTGTATAATTTTTTGGAAGAATTTGAGGAAGATTGGTGTTAGATCTTCTTCAAATTATTAGTAGAATTCATCTATGAAGCCATCTAGTCTTGGGTTTTTCATTTTGGGGAGGTTTTTGATCACTCTTTCAATCTCTTTACTTGTGATTTCTTTGGTAAAGTCTTCTGTTTATTCTACAGTCAGTGTAAGTTTTTTGTGCATTTTAGGAATTTATCCATGCCATCTACGTTGTCTAGCATGTTCGCATACAGGTGTTCATAGTACCCTCTTATGATCTCTTATTTCTGTGGGGTCAGTAGTAATGACTCCTGTCATTTCTCATTTTATTTGCATCTTCTCTATTTTTTTTGTCAGTCTACTTAAGAGTTTCTCCATTCTGCTGACCTTCTTTAATGAACCAACTTTTGGTTTTTCTAATTCTATTGCTTTTTGTTCTTCATTTCACTTATTTCTCCTCTGATCTTTTTTTTTTTCTTCTTTTTTAATTTAACTTTATTTGTACATTTAATAATTGAAAATATAAACAATTAAAAACTAAAAAGTAAACACAGATGAATAAATATATACATTTCTCAATTAAATGAATGGGTACATATAATTTTTTTTTTTTTTTTTTTATCAAACAATATGTTACACAATATATTTGGTTCATAGTAATGCATTCACACAGTATTTGTCCTCTTGTGTCTGGCTTGCTTCGCTCAACATAATGTCCTCCAGGTTCATCCATGTTGCCATATGCTTTATGACTTCATTTCTTCTTACAGCTGCATAATATTCCATTGTATGAATAGACCACAGTTTGTTTATCCATTTATCTGTTGATGGACACCTGGGTTGTTTCCAGCTTTTGGCAATGGTGAATAATGAATGTTGCTATGAACATCAGTGTGCGGATGTCTGTTCGTGTCACTGCTCTCAGTTCTTCTGGGTATATACCCAATAGTGGTATCACAGGGTCATGTGGCAAGTCTATATTCAACTTCTTTAGGAACTGCCTAACAGTCCTCCATAGTGGTTGTACCATTCTGCATTCCCACCAACAGTGAAGAAGTGTTCCTATCTCTCCACATCCTCTCCAACACTTGTAGTTCTCTATCTTTTTAATAGTGGCCATTCTGATAGGTGTAAAATGATATATCATTGTAGTTCTCATTTGCATTTCCCAAATCATGAGTGATGTTGAGCATTTCTTCATGTGTTTTTTTTGCCATTTGTATTTCTTCTTCGGAGAAATGTCTATTCCAGTCTTTCACCCATTTTTTTAATTGGGTCATTTGTCTTTTTATTGTTGAGTTGTAAAATCTCTTTATATATCCTGGATATTAAAACCTTATCAGATGCGAATATTCTCGCTGATCTGATTTTGTGATAATCAGGGTAGGCTAAACATTCGCTATGTTAGAAACCATGCATGTGTCCCCAGACCTAGTTTTTCTTCCTAGGTCTGGTTTTTAGAATGCTGGTGATAAACTAAGCCTGATTTATTATATGACCATCCTGCATGGGAAAAGACCAACTTTGGGTATCTTTGGGTCAACCTTAAGAGGTATAGCAGGAAGACGGATGTGGCTCGGGTGGTTGGGCGTCTGTCTCCCATATGGAGGAACCCAGGTTCGATCCTGGGACCTCCTGGTAAAGGTTAAAAAAAAAAAAGAGAAAAACATGGGGGGCGCGTGGGCCACCAGGCCCCGTGGGCGGGTGCGCCATCAGGCAACGCTACCTGGCAAGCAAGAGGATGACACAAAGGAGAGCCAAGACAAGATGCACCAAAAAACCAGGAACTAAGGTGGTGCAAGCGATAGGACGCCTGTCTCCCACATCGAAGATTCTGAGGATCGAATCCCAATGAAGACAGGAGGAGAAGGATGAGAAGGGATGGCAGGAAACGGACGTGGAAGGTTGCCAAGTAAATGGACACAGAAACGGCAAAAACAGGGGCGTGGGTAAAAATGGTAAATAAATGAATAAATGGTAAATGGTAAATAAATGAATAAATAAATCCTTTAAAAAAATAAAAAAAAAAAAAAAAAAACCTTATTAGTATGTGATTTACAAATATTTTTTCCCATTGAGTTGGCTGCCTTTTCACCCTTCTGTCAAAGTCCTGTGAAGTGAAAAAGTGTTTAATTTTGAGGAGGTCCCATTTATCTACTTTTTCTTTTGTTGCATGTGCTTTGGGTGTAAGGTCCAAGAAACCACCACCTACTCCAAGGACTTGAAGATGTTTCCCTATATTTTCTTCCAGTAGTTTTATGGTCCTGGCTTTTATGTTTAGATCTTTGATCCATTTTGAGTTGATTCTTGTATAGGGGGTGAGAGAGGTCCTCTTTCATTCTTTTGGTTATAGATATCCAGTTCTCCCTACACCATTTGTTGAAGAGACTGTTTTTCCCATTAGCGTGGGCTTGGTAGGTTTGTCAAAAATCAGTTGACTGTATAAGTGAGGGTTTATTTCTGGGTTCTCAATTCTATTCCACTGATCAATGTGTCTTTGTTTATGCTAGTACCATGCTGTTTTGACCACTGTAGCTTTGTAATGTTTCAAGGTCAGGCAGTGAAATTCCTCCCACATTGCTCTTCTTTTTTAGAATGCTTTTGGCTATTCGGGTGCACTTACCCTTCCAGATGAATTTGGTAATTGCCTTCTCTAAATCTGTAAAGTAAGCTGTTGGGATTTTGATTGGTATTGCATTGAATCTATAAATCAGTTTGGGCAAGATTGACATCTTCAAGATATTTATTCTTCCAATCCATGAACACGGAATGTCTTTCCATTTGTTTAGGTCTTTTGTAATTTCTTTTAGCATTGTTTTGTACTTTTCTGCATATAGGTCCTGTACTTCTTTGGTTAAATTAACTCCTAGGTATTTGAGTCTTTTTTTTTTTTTTTTTTTTTTATTATGGGTAAAAATCAAAATTCTCACAATACATACAAACATTTGTAAAATGATATATAAATATATATGCATATATGTGTATTTGCTTACAAAAATGTTATTTATATATATATATATATATATATATATATATATACATATATTTTAAGAGTTGCTTAGATTACCTAAAATATTACACGGAACCCACTGGGATTCCCATGTTGCCCACCTCCCACACCTCCCACCACATCCCACACAAACATCTCCCTCAGTGTTTGAGTCTTTTTGTTGCTATTGAAAATGGATTTTTTTCCCCCTGATTTCCTCCTCAGGCTGTTCAGTACTAGTGTACAAAAACATTACTGATTTTTGCGTGTTGATCTTGTATCCTGCCACTTTGCTGAACTCATTTATTAGTTCAAGTAGCTTTGTCGTGGATAATTAAGGATTTTCTAAGTACAGGATCATGTCATCCACAAACAGTGAGAGTTTTACTTCCTCTCTTACTATTTGGACGCCTTTAATTTTTTTGTCTCGTCTAATTGCCCTAGCTAGAACTTCTAGTACAATGTTGAGTAACAATGGTGACAGTGGGCATCCTTGTCTTGTTCCCGATCTTAGAGGGAAAGCTTTCAACCTTTCCCATTGAGTATGATGTTGGCTGTAGGTTTTTCATATATGCCTTTTATCATATTGAGGAATTTTCCTTTTATTCCAATCTTTTGAAGTATTTTTATCAAAAAAGGATGCTGGATTTTGTCGAATGCCTTTTCTGCATTTATTGAGATGATGATATGTTTTTTTCCTTCAATTTGTTAATGTGGTATATTCAATTGTTTCCTTGTCTTATGTTGAACCAGCCTTGCATACCAGGAATAAATCCCACTTGGTCATGATGTATAAGTCTTTTGATATGCTGTTGGATTCGATTTGCAAGTATTTTGTTGAGAATTTTTGCATCTATGTTCATTAGAGAGATTGGTCTATAATTTTCTTTTCTTGTGGAATCTTTATCTGGCTTTGGTATTAGGGTGATGTTGGCTTCATAAAATGTGTTAGGTAATTTTCCCTCCTCTTCAATTTTTTGGAAGAGTTTAAACAGGATTGGTGTTAATTCTTTTTGAAATGCTTGGTAGAATTCACCTGTGAAGCCATCTGGTCCTGGACTTTTCTTTGCTGGGAGATTTTTGATGACGGATTCAATCTCCCTAATTGTGATTGGTTTGTTAAGTTCTTGTATTTCTTGTAGTGTCAGTGTAGGTTGGTTATGTGTTTCTAGAAATTTGTCCATTTCATCTAGGTTGTCTAGTTGTTGGCATATAGTTCCTCATAATATCCTCTTATGATTCTTTTTATTTCTGTGAGGTCATTTGTAACTTCCTCCCTTTCACTTCTGATTGTATTTATTTGCATTTTCTCTGTTTTTTTCTTTGTTAGTCTAGTAAGGGGTTTGTCAATTTTATTGGTCTTCTCAAAGAACCAGCTTTTGGTTTTGTTGTTTTCTCTATTGTTTTTCTGGTCTCATTTTCATTTATTTCTGCTCTAATCCTTACTATTTCTTTCCTTCTGCTTGCTTTGGGATTGGTTTGCTGTTCTTTTTCTAGTTTCTCTAGTTGTTCAGTTAAATCTTTGAGTTTAGCTCTTTCTTGTATTTTAAAATAGGCATTTAGGGCTATAAATTTCCCTCTTAAGACTGCCTTCGCTGTGTCCCATAGGTTTTGATACGCTGTGTTCTCATTTTCATATATTCAATATATTTACTGATTTCACGTGCAATTTCTTCTTTGACCCACCGAATATTTAGGAGTGTGTTGTTCAGTCTCCACACATTTGCAAATTTACTTTTTTCCTGTCTGTTATTAATTTCTAGTTTCATTCCATTATGATCTGAGAAGGTGCTTTGTATAATTTCAATATTTTTATATTTATTGAGAGCTGAATTGTGAACTAACATGTGGTCATCCTGGTGAAAGATCCATGGACACTTGAGTTTGGATGCGGTGTTCTGTATATGTCTGTTAGGTCTAACTGGTTTATCATATTGTTCAAGTTCTCTGTTTCCTTGTTGATCTTCTGTCTAGTTATTCTATCTAATGATGTGAGAGGGGTGTTGAAGCCTCTGACGATTATTGTAGAAATGCCTATTTCTCCCTTTAGTTTTGCCAGAGTTTATCTCATATATTTTGAGGCACCCTGGTTAGGTCTGTAGATATTTATGACTGTTATATCTTCCTGGAGGATCGTCCCTTTTATTAATATATAATGGCCTTCTGTATCTCATCACTTTTTTGCATTTAAAGTCTGTTTTGTCTGATATTAGTATAGCTACCCCTGTTCTTTTCTGTTTACTATTAGCGTGGAGTATCTTTTTCCAACCTTTTACTTTCAGCCAGTTTGTATGCCTAGGTCTGAGGTGAGTTTCTTGTAAGCAGCATATGAATGGCTCATGTTTTTTAATCCATTCTGTCAGCCTGTATCTTTTGATTGGGGAATTTAATCCATTCACATTCAATGATATTACTGAAAATGCACTATTTCCTCCATTGTATTCTTTGGTTTTCATATGTCATCTTGTTTTTGACTCTATTGGTTTATCTTTTCTGCTTTTCTTTCTTCTATACTCTCCTCCAAGCCTCTCTCTTCTGTCTTTTCTTTCAGGTTCTAAGGCTTCCTTTAATATTTCCTGCAAAGGTGGATTCTTTTTTGCACACTCTCTTAGTTTCTGTTTGTTTGTGAATACTTTATACTCACCTTCATATTTGAAGGACAGTTTTGCTGGATAAAGAATTCTCGGCTGGCAGTTTTTCTTTCAGTTTCCTAATTTTATCATACCACTGTCTTCTCGCCTCCATGGTTTCTGAAGAGAAATCTGCACTAAGTCTTACTGGACATCCTTTGTATGTGATCGTTTGCTTCTCTCTTGCTGCTCTGAGAATTTTCTCTTTATCTTTGACATTTGACATTCTGAATAGTAGGTGTCTTGGCGTAGGTCTATTTGGATTTATTCTCATTGGGGTATGGTGTGGTTCTTGGACATGTAAGTTAATTTCTTTTGTGAAAGTTGGGAAATTTTCAGCTATTATTTCCTCAAATACTCCTTCTGCCCCTTTTCCTTTCTCTTCCCCTTCTGGAACTCCCATGACATGTATGTTGTTGTGTTTTGTGTTGTCATTCAAGTCTCTGAGCCCCTGCTCAACTTTTTCCATTCTTTTCTCTCTTCAATTTTATCTGCTCTGTCTTCGGTATCACTTATTCTTTTCTTCTATCATTTCAAGTCTGATGTTGTATGCCTCAAATGTGTTTTTGACATCACCTATTGTGTTTTTCATTCCCATGAACTTCGTTACTTTTCTGTTCAGGATTTCAAATTCTTCTTTGTATTCGCTCAATGTCTTCTTGATGTCATTTATCTCTTTAACTATATTCTCTTTCATCTCATTAATTTGATTTTGGAAATTTGTGCTTATCTCACTAATGAGTTCTCTCAAATTCTGTATCTCTTCTGGCACTTTGATGTATTCCTTTTCTTGAGCCATGTCTTCTAGTTTCTTAGTATGGCTCGTAATTTTTTGCTGGTGTTTAGGCATCTGGTTAGGCTGTATTTTACTTAGATGCTCTATCTCTTTCTCTTTTATAGGGTTTTAGTGGCAGGAGGCTGTGAGTTACCACAGCTCTTTGATTTCTGGCTCAACCTTGATTGTTAGGATTGTCCTGCTGGTTGCTCAAAACTGGGCACTGGACCCAGTAATTGGTTGTAGAGTAGTTTCCTAGGGCCTTGGGCAGGGAGGCTATAGAGGCCAGGAAAAGCCTCTCCTATTTAATATTTTTATGTGTACTTCCTTGGTCTGTCAGGAGATGGCGCTCCTTGGCCCCCTTTAGTATCTCTTGTAGATCTGGTCTTTTGGTAACATGTTCTATCAGTTTTTGTTTGCCTGTGAAGACTCTGAACTCACCCTCATTTCTGAAGGACAGCTTTGCCGGATACAGAATTCTTGGCTGGCAGTTTTTCTCCTTCAGTACCTTAAATATATTATACCACTTTCTTCTCTCCTCCATTGTTTCTGATGAGAGGTTTGAACTTAATCTTATCAAGTCTCCCTAGTATATGATGCTTTGCTTTTCTCTTCCTGCTTTCAGAATCCTCTCTTTATCTCTGATATTTGTCATTCTGAATAGAAGATATCTCAGAGTATGTTTATTTGGATTTAGTCTGTTTGGGGTGCACTGTCTGCCTTGGATATTGATATTTATGTCCTTCATAAGGGTTGGAAAGTTTTCAGGCATTATTTCCTCAAATATTCTTTCTGCCCATTTTCCATTCTTTTCTTCTGGGACACCAATAATGCGAATGTTTGTGCATTTCGTGTTGTCATTCAATTCCCTGAGACCCTGTTACATTTTTTCCATTCTCTTTCTGTTCTCCTGTCTTTTCCAGTTTAGATGTTCTGTCTTCAAAATCACTAATTCTGTCTTCTAGCAATTCACATCTGCTCTTATGTACCTCTAATGTATTTTTAATCTCATCCATAGTGTCCTTCATTCCCGTAGGCTTTATTACTTTTTTTTGCAGGCTTTCAAATTGTTCTTTATGCTCGCCCAGTGTCTTCTTAATATCCTTTACTTCTGCAGACACAGTTTTTTCAATTCTTTAAATTGATTTAGGAGAGTTCTGTGATTATCACCGATTAACTGTCTTAAATCCTTTATCTCTTCAGGATATTTGGTTTGTTCCATTCAGTGGGCCATCTCGTCTTGTTTCCTAGTATGGCTTGTAATTTTTTGATGTCTAGGCATCTGAATATGTTGATGAATTTATTCTGATGACCAATTTCTCTCTCTTGCTTGTCCCCCCCACCCCCACAGCTCTTTTTTGATATTTGGTTCAACTTCTTCTAAGTCTTTAAAATTTCCCAGCTTAAGTTATCAAAATCTTGCCAGAGACTCACTAATGCAGTGCAGATTTTCTCCCAGGAGTTAAGAGTACAGAGAGAACCAAAATCAGTTTTTGTCCATGCAATTTCCAGACCACTTGTCAGCGCACCTTTCCACAGAGGTGTTTCTTTCAATCTCCCTTTTCTTGTGTTTTCGTCTGGCTAGAGCCAAGATTCAAAGTGGGCTCTTCTGGAGAATTCACTGAAGAAAAGCCCCCCCAACTCTCCCTCCCTTTTCCCTTGTAACTGCTTACAGGTAGGAAGATGTTTGCTCCCCTCTCAGTCAGCTGCAGCGAGCCAAGGGTCTTATCTCAGCTTAATGTCTTAGGTGGGGCAGGTGAGCTCTTCCCAGCCATCGCAGGGGTTTGGTAACTCACATTTGTTGCCTTGGGTTCTTCGCCTCTCTGTCCTTCACCCTCCTGGGAGTTGTAAAGCAGTGTCCTGTTTTGCTGACTGCCAAAGCAGGCCCCTCAGACAATTTTTGGCTCTTTCTTCATTGTTTTTGTGATAGAGTTGAGCCCTGCCTACCTAATCCAAAGCCTTCTTCCCACAATTCCCTTATGAGAGAATTTTATAAAATCTCATACAATTTACAGATAACTCCTGTCAGTTCTATTTCCCTAGGAAACTCTAATACAGACATGAAATTTCAAACTTACAGAAAAATCAACCCTTTTTGACATTCCCAGCTTCTATGGCCATGGCTGCTTTCTCCTCCAAAATCCTAGAGTATAGACATATCTCGGGGCTTCCCTGGATCCCTGTGATGGTCAGGCTAAAAATTGGTCAAGCAATCACCAGACTAATTGTAATACAGGGATATTTCATGGACTTTAATCATCTGTGAGTTGATTTCCTAGATGGCTGGTTACACCTACAATCCACTGAGGAGCCTGCCATCATCCAAGTAGTTGAAGGCCTTAAAAGGGGAAGTGATTTCAAAATTCAGGGAGAGAATCCTCATCTCTACTTCAGATAACCAGTGTCTTCTGGGGAATTTAACGAGGACCTTCATCTGAGTCCCTGGCTTCCAGCCTGCCGTATGGAATTTGGACTTGAGCATCCTCCACAGTTGTGTGAGATAATTTTATAAAATCGCCTACTATTTACAGATATCTCCTGTTGGTTCTGTTTTCCTAGAAAACCCTAATACAATCCCCTTTATGTCTCTTATTCAAGTCACTTTTTTGGCAATTCCATTCACTCATAGACAAAATGAGCCCCACCACACTCAACAAAGCTCAAGACCCAAATTTCTGCTGTCAAATCTACTTTGATATCACAGTGATACAAAACTGATGCCGTTTTCCAATCTCTTAGTTTCTTTTTTACCACAGTTAACAACTAAATCCTAATCAATTTCACCTTTGGAATTTTCTTTATCCTCCCCCCTCCCTACCCTAGTATACAGAGGATTCTTGTAACTTCTCACCAAATTTTGTGCACAAAGCATGTTGTCTACCCTCGATCTTCCCTATGATCTATTTTCTACAAGATTACTGTAATAGTCTTCCTTCCAAAATACAGATTTGAGTGCATCATTCTCTCTGCTTCAAAGTCTTACATTTCCCTCTGAGAAAACCTGCAATTCTCATCATGGTGTTTCAGCCTTTCCATATCCTGCTCCTTTTAGTGTCTTCCATAACTCCCTAACAAAATCCAACCCAGAAAAGGGCCAAGTTCAAAAGCCCGTCCCCCCTCCATGAAAAGAGTCCTCCATAATTTCCCTGGAGAATAATTCTTTCTGTTCTTCTGAAAGACCACAGTGCTTCATTTCTGCCTCTTACAGCATTAATTATATTCTGTATTATAATCAATGTGCATGTACTAATGAAATTATCATGTCACTGAAAATTTAAGTCACGTGTTTTTCTGTTTGTATTTTCTAAATAACCAACAATGATGCTTTGCATAAAGTAAACATGCCTAATTGAACTGATTTATTCAAATGATAAGAAGAAAATCAGTCTGCATCAGCTGGAAAAAAAGGGAAAATATTGGTTTTTCTTTTAAGGCCAAGACGATATTGTCCATAAAGGTTTCCTGAATCCAATTTTAAAAAGAATTAATTCCTGCTTTTTTCAACAGATTAATTAATACATCAATGTTATTCAATAAAGTATTTACTGAGTTGTCTACTAAATAACAAACACTGTTCATTTGTTTGGTCATACATTCTATAAATATTAATGAATACCTGCCATGCATTCTAAATACTGGGGATATAATAGGGAAAAAACAGGTAAAAACCTCAAGCTCCATGAAGTTTATAGTCTAATGGTGGGAAACAGACAATAAATAAATTTAATAAGATATGTACAATGGTAATATGTGTAATGGTGATAACACTATGGGATAAAAGGTGGGAAAGGATGGAAGAGGGATAGAAGGTTCAGAGATTGGAGTGGGGGTGGGTTAAGTGGGAGGGTGCTAATATATAAGGTAATGAGGAAACCAGCCTCAGTGAGCAGTTAAAACTGAGGAAAGAGCTGCAGGATCAGGTAAGGAAATGAGCGTGGGATATCTGGGCCAACAGCAGTCAAGACAGAACCTTGGATATAACTGTCTCAAACATAAGTATCAGTCAGTATTTCTGCAGCACCTATTACTATATTTTGATAACTAGAGGGAACTGGAAGATTCTCTTCTCAGAGAAATGACCTTATCTAGTTTTTGTTTAAAAAGTCCATTCTGGCTACTGTGTTGAGAACAGACTATATGGGGGCAAAGATGGGGAAACAATGTAAGCGGCTATATTAATCCAGTTGAGATGATGATGACTTTTGGCAGTGGAGACAGCAAATAGTGATCAGAGTCTAGGTATACTTTGAAAGCACAGTCAACAGGACTTTGTAAAGAACTGAATGTACAGTATGAAAGCAATCAAGGATGCCCCAAGGTTTCTGGCCTGTGCACATGGAAGGAGAAATTGTCCTTTATATAGATTTTCAAAGCAGTGGGAAGAGCAGATGTGATGAGAAGATCAGAAGGTCAGTTTCCTGCATGTAAAGTTTAAGAAGCTTTTAATATATTCCAGTGGAAATGATAAGCAGAGCAGAAGGACAGAGGAATCTAGAGTTCAGGAGAGAGGTCTGGACTGGAGATAAAAATTTGAGATAGATCTTCAGCATATAATGTATGCTGAAGCCATTAGATTAAATGACAGTACCGAAGTAGTGAATGAAAATAAACAATCTGACAACTGAGCCCTGGGCGACTCCAAATTTCAGAGGACCAGAAGATGAGAAGGAATCAGTAAAGCATATGGTACAGCCAGTGCAGCAAGGAAAAAAAAACAGAGGAGACCAGACCCAACCAGGGAGAAAGCAAACTTTCTAGCTGATACAGTGATATGGACTTGTGGCTTCTGAAAGTGCCCCAGAGTGAACCTTGCATGTTTCACATACTGGATATACGAGAATGGTAAGTAAAGCTTCTGAAAACTAAACTGACATTAGAGCTGTAGCCCACAAAAGGGTAAACTAAGGACCTCTCGGAAGTAGGTTGGTAGGAATCAACTTTCTTACAAAAACAACAGAGGAAGAGCAAAAAGCTGTCCAAGGGAGCTGCCATGGGAATCTGCATACCACGGGAGTACTGCGCATCATCCAGGAAGGAGAGGGACACAGTACCCCCTAAAAACAAAACAAAAACAAACAAACAAATGAAAAAATTAACTCTGCGAAGCCAATGTAGCTCCGTGGTTGGGCGCTGGCTTCTCATATACGAGGTCCCGGGTTCAATCCCCAGCCCTGGTACCTAAAAACAAAACAAACAAACAAAAAAACACATCACAGGCATGTAACAGCAGATCAGAACTGGCTGAGGACAGAATTAGTGATTTAGAAGACAGAGCATCTGAACTTGAAAAGACAAAACAGAAGGAGAAAACAACAGAAAAAATTGAATAGGGCCTCAGGGAAGTGGATGACAATGCAAAATAAACAAACATATGTATAATAAGTCTCTAGAAAGAGAAGAGAATGGAAAAGGGGCAGAGAAAATATTTCAGGAAATAATGACCAAAAACTTCCCAACTCTTATGAAAAACATAAATACCAATATCCAAGAAGGACAATGTACCACAAACAGAATAAATCTACTCTGAAATACCTATTATTCAGAATGTCAAACACAAGACATAAAAAAGAGGTTTCTAAAGCACTAAGAGAAAAGCAATGTATCATATACAAGGAAACTCAATAAGGTTAAGTGCCGATCTTTCATCAGAAACCTTTGAGGCACAAAGGCAGTATATGACATATTTAAGGTACCAAAAAAGAAAAACTGGCAACCAACAATTCTTTAACTGGCAAAACAGTCCCTTAAAAATGTAGGTGAGTTTAAAGTCTTTACAGACAAACAAAAACCGAGAGAGTTTGTTACCAAAGGCTGGATTTACAAGAGATACTAAAAGGAGTGTTTTAGCCTGAAAGGAAAGGATGAGGGCAAGAGATTTGGAGAAGAATGTAAAATGAAGATTATTATAAGGGTAACTAAAAGGGTAAAAAGACAATAGAAAGATATGAAAATGGAATGCCAAAGTATAAAATATAAGTAATGCCTTACAGTAGTAACATAGTAATAATGTTAAAGGACTGACTTCACAATCAAAGACACAGACTGACAGAATGGATTAGAAAAAACATATGAGCCATCTTTATGCTGTCTACAAGTGACTCACCTTAGATGTAAGGACTCAATCAGGCTGAAAGTGAAAGAATGGAAAAAGATATTCTATGCAAATAGTAATCAAAAAACGTCTGCAGTAGTGATACCAATATCGGACAAAACAGATTTTAAATGCAAAACTGTTCTAAGAGATAAAGAAGGTCATTATATAGTAATAAAAGGGGCAATTCCCCAAGAAGAAATAACAACCATAAATACTTAGGCACCTAATCTGGGTGTCCCAAAATGTATGAGGCACATACTGGAGAAAATGAAGGGAGAAATAGACATCTCTACAATAATAGTTGGAAACTTCAATACACCATTCTCAACATTGGGTAGAACATCTAGACAGAGGTTAAATAAGGAAACAGAGAATGAATAATATGATGAATGAACTAGACTGAACAGACATTTATAGAGCCTTATACCCCAAAACAATGGGCTATACATACTTCTCAAATGCTAAGGGATCCTTCACCAGAAAAGATAATGTGTTGGATCACAAAACAGATCTCAATATATTTAAAAAGATGGAAATTATACAAAACATTTTTTCTTATCGTAATGGAATGAAGCTGGAAATCAATAACAGGTAGAAAATGGGAAAACTCAGAAATATATGGAGATTAAACAACACACTCTTAAATAATCAGTGGGTCAAAGAAAAATTGCTAGAGAAATCAGTAAATACCTTGAGATGAATAAAAATGAGAAAACCTATCAAAACCTATGAGACTGAGCCAAGGCAGTGCTGAAAGGGAAATCTATAGTACTCAATGGTTACATTAATAAAGAAGAAAGAGTTAATAATGAAGACCTAACTGTACACCTGGAGGCACCCGAAAAAGCACAGGAAACTATTCCCAAAGGAAGTAGAAAGAAAAAAATCAGATTAGAGTGGAAATAACCAAGGGAAAATAGCAACAGAATCAATAAAACCAAAATATGGGAGACTAAACATCATTAAGATGTCTGTCCTACCCAAATTAACTTACAGATTGAACGCAATCCCAATGAAAATTACAACAGCATTTTTCACAGAATTGGAAAAGCTAATTATGAAATTTATCTGGAAGGGCAAGGGACCCTGAATAGCCAAAGACATAATGAAAAAGATAAACAAAACTGGAGGAATCACATTACCTGACTTTAAAGCATACTACAAAGCTACAGTAGTCAAAACTGTATGGTATTGGGGGCAGATGTGGCTCAAATGGTTGTGCATCCGTCTCCCAAATGGAGGGACCTGGGTTCTATCCCTGGGATCTCCCAGTAAAATAAAGAAAAATATAGAAGGCACGTGGGCCCCCAGGCCCCGTGCACGGGTACGCCACCAGGCCCTGCCGAGCCACGCAGCAAGATAATTAACAGGAGAGTGACACAAGGGAGCGCCAACACGAGATGCGCCAAAAAACCAGGACCTAAAGTGGTGCAGGTGGTAGGTCGCCTCTCTCTCACATCGGAGGTTCCCAGGATCGAATCCCGGTGAAGACAGGAGGAGAAGGATGAGGAGAGAGGGCAGGAAATAGACACAGAGAATTGCCTAGTAAATGGACACAAAAGCAGCAAAAATGGGGGGGGGGTGTTTAAAATAGATAAAATAAAAATAAACTGCATGGTATTGGCACAAGGATAGACATACTGACCAATGAAACAGAATTGAGAGTTCTGCTATAGATCCTTGGATATATGGTCAACTGTAATTCGACAAGGCCACCAAGCCCACTCAACTGGGAGAGAATGGCCTCTTCAACAAATGGTGCATGGAGAACTAGATATTCATACCCCAAAGAATGAGAGAGGATCACCATTTCACACCCTATACAAAATATTACCTCAAGATGGATCAAAGATCTAAATATAAGAGGTAAGGCTCTAAATATAAGAGGCAAGACCATAAAGCTCCTAGAAGATAATGTAGGGAAGCATCTACGAGATCTTGTAGTAGGAAATGGTTTCATATACTATACACCCAAAGCTGAACAACGAAAGAAAAAATAGATAAATGTGACCTCATCATTAAAAACTTTTGCGCTTCAAAGGAGTTTGTCAAGAAAGTGAAAAGGCAGCATACTCAATAGGAGAAAATATTTGGTAACCATTAGCTGATAAAGGCCTAATATCCAGCATATAAAGAAATCCTACATCTCGAAAATAAAAAGACAACCCATTTTAAAAATGGGCAAGAGATTTGACACTTCTCCAAAGAAGAAATATAAATGCTAGAAAGTACATGAAAAGATGCTCAACATCACTAGCTATTAGGGAAATGCAAATCAAAACAACAATGAGATATCATCTTACACCCATTAGACTGGCAGCTATTAACAAAAGAGGACTACAAGTGTTGGAGAGGATGTGCAGGAAAGGGAACACTTATCCACTGCTGGTGGGAATGCAGAATGGTGCAGCCTTTGTGGAGGACAGTTTGGCGGTTCCTCAGGAAGCTAACTATAAAACTGCCATATGATCCAGCAATCTCACTGTTGGGTATATACCCAGAAGAATTGAAAGCAAGGACAAGGACATCTACATGCACTCCAGTGTTCATAGCGGCATTATACACTATTGCCAAAACTTGGAAGCACCCCAAATGTCTATCAACAGATGAATGGATAAGCAAACTGTGGTATATACATACAATAGAATATTACTCAGCTGTAAAAAGGAATGCAGTATTAACACACGGGATAATATTGATGAATCTTGAAGACCTTAAGTTGAGTGAAATAAGCCAGGCATTGAGGGACAAATATTACAAGACCTCACTGATATGACTTAAGCAAACTGAGCAGACTCAAAGAGCTAAAGTCTGGAAGATAGGTTAACAAAACAAGAGACAGAAAGGGATTAGAGGGTGGTGAGCCAATGCTCACATGGGCAAAATCTATGATAAGGTAGAAGGGTGTGGCTGGGCAGTGGATGGGCATGAGAGTGGTGCAGTGATGTGATTGGGGTCAGCCATGCTGGTCTGTGAGGCAGAGTAGGGTGTGAGGGTTGGGTAGGACTATCCATGGAACTGGATGGGGGGTGGTGGAGGAAGGAGCAGGTGAACTCTGGTGATTTCAAGGTCTGTGGTTAAAACTATAATGTTGGGAATGATCTTTTGGCAAATATGGTAGGGGTGGGTTACTGGTGTAGGGTGTAGGGTGTCGGGTGCGGGGAGATACGCAGAATAGGGCATACCTGGGGCATGCTTCTATGGAATATATAAGTGTTCATCTTGACATAGTGTGTTGAGACCCACGCAATAATCAAGAAAATATTAAACTGTCATCCTAGGGAGCTCTGTTATGTTCTCAATTACAAGGACAAGAATCCCTCAAAACCATAGGTAGTGTCTAATAAAAGAAAAAACACCAATATTTCAAGCCCTCAATATTATTGCAAATAATTATGACTCTTATTCTTCAAAAACCGAAACTTAGTGGTAACCATAGGTTCCAAGGGAAGGGAGAGGGAAGAAGAGAACAGATGGAACATAAGACATTTTTTTTTAGGGCATTAGAATTTTTCTGAGATTTAGACTCAT
The DNA here is from genome assembly GCA_026826555.1 of Tolypeutes matacus. Lineage (NCBI taxonomy): Eukaryota > Metazoa > Chordata > Mammalia > Cingulata > Chlamyphoridae > Tolypeutes > Tolypeutes matacus. The sequence continues at coordinate 2,791,410 of JAKSZT010053821.1, read as the reverse complement.
TTATAGTTTCCCTACACATGGCTCTTCTGCCCCTTTTATTTGAACTTGTAATTGGCACTATACTTGTTAAAGATGGGTCCCAGAGACTTAAATCTTTGGTCTGTCCATCTGCCAGTTGAGCTCTAAACCTCAGCAGAGTTGGAACACCTACTCTCCAGTTCACTGGACTCAGCCAAGACAACTAACTAGGAAATGAAGATGGGACAATGCTCATACCAAGGAATAGAGTGTGTCTGCAACTGTAAGCAAGGTAGTTCCATCCATCTGCCCCATGGGTTCTAAGCCTCCTCTCAATTAGAAACAGAGTGGGCATCACCATCCTAAAACCCTCAAGATTGGGGAATGAACAATGGATTATAGTAGACTTATTATTATTCTATTATAAACTTATTGTTATTCTGGCAATGGAAGAATTTTTCTAATTGATATAAAGGTAGTGGCCACCAGAGGTTCTGAGGGGAGGGAGAGGGAAGAATAGGTATAATATGCAGGCATTTTCAGGGGATTGTAATTGTCCTGTGTGACATTGCAATGACAGAAATAGGTCATTATACATTTTGTCATAACCTATAAAATTTGCAGGGCAGAGTGTAAACTATAATAAAAACTATAGTCCACACTTAGTAGCAATGCTTCAATATGTGTTCATCAATTGTAACAAATGTACCACACTAACGAAAGATGTTGTTAATGTGGGAAAGTGAGAGACGGGGAGGGGGTGGGGCATGTAGGAATCCCCTATATTTTTTATGTAATATTTATGTAATCTAAAGCTTCTTTAAAAAAAAATTTTTTTTTTTTTTTAATAATTTTTTCTATTGTATATTCTGGTCTGGTCTTTTCTCATTTATTATTATTATTATTTTTTTATTTTATTTTTAAGATTTTATTTATTTATTCATTTATTCCCCCCTTGCTGCTTGTGCTCGCTGGGTCAGCTAACCACTCCACGCGGGCAGGCTTGCCTTCACCAGTCACCAGGAAGCCCCGGGAACCGAACCCGGGGCCTCCCATATGGTAAACGGGAGCCCTACTGATTGAGCCACAGCCGCTTCCCAATTTTTTTTAATTTAAATTAAAATAGATGAATAAATAAAACCAAAAAAGTTGGTTCTTCATAAAGATCAACAAAATTGACAAACCTTTAGCTAGTCTGACAAAAAAACAAGAGAAGATGCAAATAAATAAAATTAGAAATGGGAGGGGGGGACATTATCACTGACCCCGGAGAAATAGAAAAGATCATAACAAGATACTATGAATAACCCTAGGCCAAAAAACTAGACAACGCAGACAACATGGACCAATTCCTAGAAACACAAGAACAACCTATACTGACCCTAGAATAAATAGAAGACCTTGATAAACCAATCACAAGAGATTGAAATAGTCATCAAAAACCTCCCCAAACTGAAAATCTCTGGACCAACTGACTTCACAGGTGAAATATGCCAATCATTCAAAGTAGATTTAATATCAAGATTGCTTGCTCAAACTCTTCCAAAAAAATTTGAAAAGTAAGGAATACTACACCAAACTTATTCTATGAAACCAACATCATCCTAATACCAAAGCCAGATAAAGATATTACCAAAAAAAAAAAAAAAAAAAATTACAGACCAATTTATCTAATGAATACAGATGCAAAATTTCTCAACGAAATACTTGTTAACCAAAGCCAAAAGCACATTAAAATAATTATACACCATGATCAAGTAGGTTTTATCCCAGGTATACAAGGGTGGTTCAACACAAGAAAATCAATTAGTATAATATACCACATTAATAAACTGAAGAAGAAAAATCACATGATCATCTCGATTGACACATAAAAGGCACCTCACAAACTACAGCATCCTTTCTTGTTAAAAACACTCAGAAAGATTGAATAGAAGGAAACTTTCTCAACATGGTAAAGTGCATATATGAAAAACCCACAGTTAACATTGTACTCCACTGGCAAAGACTGAAGGCTTTCCCGCTGAGATCACGACCAAGACAAGGATGCCCACTGTCACCATTATTATTCAATATTGGGCTAGAAGTTCTAAATAGAGTAATTAAAAGAAAAAGAAATAAAAGGCACCCAAATAGGAAAAGAAGTAAAACTTTTGCTATACACTGATGATATGATCCTATACCTAGAAAATCCCGAAAAATCCTCAACAAAGCTGCCAGAATAGATGAGTTCAGCAAAGTGGCAGGATACAAGATTAACTGGCAAAAAATCAGCGTTTCTATACACAACTAACGAGCAATCTGAGGAGGAAGTCAGAAAAAAAATCCCATTTACAATATCGACTAAAATAAATCAAATATTCAGGAAAAACTTATCCAAGGACATAAAGTACCTATACTCAGAAAACTACAAATGTTGGTAAACGAAACCAAAGAAGACCTAAATAAATGGAAAGACAATCCGTGTTTGTGGACTGGAAGATTTAATATCGTTTAAGATGTCAATTCTACCTAAAATGATGTAGAGAGTCAATGAAATTTCAAGAAAAATTCCAACACCCTTTTTTGTAGAAATGGAACAAGCCAATCATCAGGTGTATTTGGAAGGGTAAGGGGCAAAAAAGAAAATGTATAAAAAAGAATGAAGTTGGAGGACTCTCACTTCCTTACTTTAAAGCATATTACTTAGCTACAGTGGTAAAAGCAGCATGGTACTGACATAAAGACAGACATACTGACCAATGGAATCAAATTAAGAACTCAGAAATAGACCCTCACATCTATGGTCAAGTGATTTTTGACAAAGCTGTCAAACCCACCCAGTGGGGTCAGAACAGTCTATTCAACAAATGGTGCTGGGAGAACTGGATATCTATAGCTAAAAGTAGGAAAGAGAATCCCTATCTCATATCTTATACAAAAATTAACTCAAAGTGGATCAAGGACCTAAATATAAAAGCTAGAACCATAAAACTCCTAGAAGAAAATGTAGGGAAATATCTTCGAGATCTTGTGATAGGTGGTGGTTTCTTAAACCTTATACCCAAAGCACAAAGAACAAAAGAAAAAATAGATAAATAAGACCCCATCAAAATTAAACACTTTTGTGCTTCAAATGACTTTGCTAAAAAGGTGAAAAAGGCAGCCTGCTTAATGGAGAAAATTTTCGTAAACTGTATATCCAACAGGGGTTTGATTTCTGTGTTATATAAGAGATCGTAAAATTCAACAATAAAAAGACAAGCCATTGAGCAGCCTGGTGTCCGTGCCCTTAGTATGCCTCTCATACCTTAACTCCAGTTGTCCTGGAGAGCCTGTTTTTGCTCAATACCCTTTGCAAGCAATGACATCATGAGTCTGACTTCCAATTCTAGCATGCAAGTTAAATGGATTACAATAGTTACTGCTGCTGGAACAGCTGCAATTGGTTATGGTGAACCTTAAAATCCAGAAAGACAACCCCGCGGTAGTACATGCTTTCGATATGAAGGATGTGGGACTGTATAACATAGTGATTTCAGGGTAGATGATAATTGTGGTTAATAGTACAAATATAAGGATGTTCCTCTATTACAAGGTGTTAAGAATATGGAGAGGGAAGCGGCTGTGGCTCAATCAGTAGGGCTCCCGTTTACCATATGGGAGGCCCCGGGTTCGGTTCCCGGAGCCTCCTGGTGAGGGCAGGCCCGCCCGCACGGCGTGGTTGGCTGACCCAGCGAGCACAGGCAGCAAGGGGGGGATAAATGAATAAATAAATAAAATCTTTAAAAAAAAAAAAAAAAAGAATATGGAGATACAGGGGAAAAATACAACTAATATAGTGAATGGACTATCCTTAACAGTTAATATTGTAATATTTTTACAGCAATGGCAAAGAAGGCACTATATCAATTTTAAGAGTCAATGATGACAGGTATAAGGGGACATGGGATATTTCCTTTTGGAGTAATGAAAATGTTCTGAAATGAAATGAACTAATGGGAGCCCATCTCTTTGAGAAAACTGAGAGCCACTGAGTGTACACTTTGGATGGATTGTACAAAGCATGGGACTGTATAACAGTGAATGCATGGACTGTGGTTAACAGCACAAGTATGAGAATATTCTCTCATGAACAATAACAAATATACAATATTAATACATGGTGATAATAATAGGATGGCTTGTGGGAAAAATACACCAAGTATAAGCTATGAACTACACATAGCAGTAATATTGTGAGGATGTTCTTTCATCATTTATAACAAATGTGTGGGAACAGTGTAAGGTGATGTTGGTGGAGTGACATATGGGAATCCTGTATGGTATGCATGATTGTTTTTTGAAAATTTGAAACAGGAAAGGAAGGAATGGGAGGGGAGGATCAGGGGAGGGGAAGGGAGGGGAGGGAAACAAAACCTGGAAGAGAAAGGAGACGATACTCCCATGTGCATTACCATGTGACGGAAAAGCCAAGGAACACTAAAGATTGCCAGCCAGCCAGAGATACTGACCCCAGGAGGATGCAAGCCTTGCCCCTGAAACAATGAGCCAATAAATTCCTGTGGTTAAGTTAAAAAAAAGGGAAAACTTTGCAAAAGGGCAGGGGTATATGGGAAAACCATATTTTCTGTATGATTTTTCTATAAACCTACAGCCTATTTTATACATATATATATATATATTTTTTTTTTAATTAAGAAGAAAAAGAAAAAAAACCCAGGGCAGTGAGATATCTTGAAAGCCAAGTAAAGAAAATGTATCAAGGTAGTTAGAGCAATTAATTGAATCAAATTCTGCAAATTCAAGCAAAATTTCCAACAGACATCCTTGTGACTTCCAACAGCAGTTTCTGAGGAATGGTGGAAGCAAAAGGCTTCCTAGAGCAGGTACAAGAGAGAATAGAAGAGGAATTAAAGAAAACAGATAGACAATTCTTTTTTAGGAGGTACCAGGGATTGAACCCGGGACCTTGTACATGGGAAGTAGGTGCTCAACCACTGAGCTATAACCACTCCCGAGAAAAACAATTCTTTTAAGTATTTTTATTACAAAGGGAAGCAGAGAAATGGGAATGTAGCTAAAGTAGGATGAAGAGTCAAGAGAAGACTTTTTCCTAAACATAGGAGAAATAACAGTATATTTTTACACTGATGGGAATGATCCAGGAAACAGAAACTGATAATCCAGTAAAGACCAAGGGAACAACTACAGAAGCAAAAACCTTTAATAGGTAAAAAAGAGATTAAATCTAATATAACAGATTAATTAGATTTAATTAGATCAGAGAAACAATGGCAGTACTGGTGTCATCAACCTAACTTCTATGAAATGTTTTACAGTGTATAAAACATTTTTTAAATGTTTAGCTCTATTGACCTTTATAATAATCCTCTGTAGGTAGGTATTATCTTGTTTATTTATAGAAAATCAAAGAGCAGCCAGAAAAGTTAGGTAATTTGACCAAAGTTACACTGCTTTATTAAGAGGCAAAGTCAGACTACAAATCTAAATTTTCTGACTCTAAAATTCCTTATTATACCTACTTTAGTTTATGATTTAGAATGGAGAAATACTGAAGAAAAACCTCCTTATCCATTTATTAATTATGAAAGTGTTATTAAAATTACAACTTTGTAATTTTACAACTTTGTAATTACAAAATTACAACTTTGTAATATATAAAATTTTGTAATATTTAAAACTTTGTAATATATAAAAATATATTAAAATTACAACACATCTTAGAAAGATAATTATTTTTTTTTTAAATGTTACCACTAACAATGTGACAGTGAAAGTAGTTCTTTTTAAAACAGTGTTCCTAAGTTTTCTCTAATTATGGAAAGAATACATGTTCTTCATTAAAAGTCTGAGACAGAAAGAAAAGTTTTTAGAAAGAATAAATCTCACCCACAATAACACCAATCACTTCAGCTGATATTGTGGTTTGTTTCCTTCCAGAAAAATATTATTTTAAAATAAAGTGTTTTATACTTGCTTCTCTACCCAAAGATACTGAACTATGGCTTCTGGTATCAGAACACATGAAGCAATCAGAGTGGTATGTCTATTACAGAGGTTGTTTTGGTCTTTGTATTTCTTACCTGGTTATTTTCTTCATCCTCAAATACAAAATCTTGGTGTATACCTTCATTGTCTAAATTAGTGCTAGCCACAGGCTCTGAACAGTCTCTGTTACTCTCACTGGCATTAATAATATCATCAGCAATATCAACCCTAGTAATGAAGATTAAAAAATCATATCAGGCCAAATTTTGAAGATAATACCTTTAAAATAAATAAATATCAATAATGATCTGAAACTTTTACTTGTTAAAGAAAATCTTTCCTTTTCATAAAAATCTATACTTTCTTTGTCTTGCTAAGCTATATTATTAAATTTTCTAATTTTTTCCCCCTCTTCTTGGAGTGTTGTGAGGGACCTTGTTTGTTAATGCCTTTGAAATTTTTCAAAAGCAAATAAATGGCTTTGGAAACGTTTTATGTGTCAAAATAATGATTTCCCTTACAAATATACAGTCCTAACCATAATGACCTGTTTGTTCTGATTAAAATACAAACCCAGGATTAGACACCACAGTGTCCAGTATCTTATCAAGTACAAGAATCGATTCCTGTTGAGGATTTCCCATCTTAAGTTATTTAGAATATGCAAAACACTGCAGTTTTTTGTTGAAAAACATGATAGCACCATGAGTTATTTCCCTAGTGGTGAGAAAAAGAATGTTGTCTGAGTATAGGCATAGGTTTTCAGAATCCCCAGGCAGGCTAAGGCCAAGATGACACACTACCAAGAAATGTTTCTATTAAATCCTTTGCAACATTTTCTCACTATTTCCCACTTTTAGATACTGTTTCTTTGTTTTGCTTCATATTCAGCCCAAATACTTCCTACAGAGTCGGATGTCAGTAATACTCATGACTTCAAAGCACACAAACCAGGGCATTCATAGGCTGGTGGTACCATACATGTAGGCTGCCGTTATCTACATGGCACTTCTGTGGTTGTGCAATATGGCATACCTAAATTAAACATATTCTGGCCACTGGTTTTTATAGCTGTTAATATTTTTCAGTTTCACTTGATATTTAAGAGCTATTCTAGTGGAAAAGATGTATTTAGCCCTTTTAGATTATCTTTTTTAAAAAAAAAGCACTCTACCCATTTTTAAAAAAACTTTCCTATGAATCCTTCAAATACAGGTACATCTTTCTCATCTGTCCTCAAAATGAAACTATAAAATCACTACACTGTGGTCTCAGAGGAGGTACATATATATCCTAAAGTGCAAGGCAGAGGTGAAAGGAAAAAAGGTGAGGCTTTCCTTCATTTAAAGATAACGGGTCAGATAAAGAGTAGAAGTAACATCATGGGTGCATATAATTTTAAAAAAATTTAATGATTAACAGCTAACCTAAAGGGCGGGGGGTGATGAATAGTGATCTCATACTTTTAGATTATGCTCTCAAGTGGTGCCAATCTGCTGCTCCTGCACCTATCTGCTTAAAGCATTGTGAGCCTCTTGCTAGATAACCATCTCTTGAACTGAGTGTGATTCTAAATTTTTCAAGTTAAGTTTCATACAACATAGTACCTAAAGGTAAGTCACTACTTCACCTGATGTTCAAGGAGGAAAAACTGGCTCTGTTACACTTAATAAAAGATTCTAAACATACTACCTTAATATAAGATATATGAGATTTTCAATGTTAATTAAATATAATATAATTTGCATGCAATTATATACACAGTCAGTTTTCATACTAACTTTCAGAAATCCCCAAGTAAGATAAGACTCCCATTTTTAAATTAAATATACAGTTTAAATAAAATAAAATAAAATCCATAACAGTAAAATGTTTTAAAAGTTTCTTACTGGTTATTAGATCCTTCCCCATCACAATTAATACTTCCTGCTTCATTATTACACACCAGACTTTGCTGTTGTAAATTCTTAAGATCATGGTCTATACTGCTCTGCAGATCAAAAAGGTGCTGTTCCACAGCTGCTCTAATTGTTCTTTCTAAAACGCTACAAAACAGAACACATTTTAGTGAAAAGCAGTCACTCTAACTGGGTATTTGGCCAGATAAAAATGAATTTAAAAACCTATGATCAGTAAAACAAATGATTATGGTATTCCAATGGGTAAACCAAAGTACAAAAAGAAATCCATAAAAGGAATACATAAAATGGGCTTAAATCTTAAAATGAAATTTTCCAAGACAGATGATCCTATACAAATCAACCACAATATCACTGTTGTTGCTGAGGATGAGGAATAATAGTTGTGGCAATAATTCATTCCTCACTACTATTTAGAAAAACATTTAAACAAATAGACTTTTCAAGACTACATTTAAAAAAGCAAAATAATTTACCACAACTCAGCTAAACAAAAGCAACTATAAAGACATTGTCCATATTTTTATGTGAAGTCTATTTTTTAAAAAAAGTTAAAAATAACTATCAACATTTTTCAGTTATCTCAGAGGATCAATACACCTGAAGAAAGCTCATCTTTATTTCATATATTAGTGCAACAGATTCCTTCTTCAGTTGTTCCTACTACAGCACATAAAATACTAGTTAGTTTCACTGCCATATATACAATATTTCCTCTAACGTAAGCACAGCAGACAAATTATTTTCATTTCTACAGCTTAGTAATGTTTTAAATTTTTTTAAAAATTGTCTTCTCTAAGTGTACTACTTACTCTGCAGAGGCTGGTAAGATGCTGATGGGAGATATGTGGGCACTGTAATCAAAGAAAGAAATTAGCTATAAAACCTTTTAATATTAAATGGCTACAAAATGTGCTGAAAATACCCACACATTTGTATTACCTTGACATAACTAAGAGCATGCACCAAGTTTCATGTTTTCTGAACCTGGTTGGTTGGTAAAGGTTTCAAAGATTAAATACAGAAAATAAATTTGATATAACATGTCAGCAACAAGACCCCAAGGAAAGATAAGATTTACTGAATACTTATGGATGAGATGTTTGATATGCATTTTTATCACCCTGAATAGTTCTCAATATCCTAGTAGTTAAAATTATTTCCCCCTTTCCACAAAACTGAAGCTCAGATATGTTAATTACCTTGCTCAAATGCATATAGCTTCAAGGAACAGAGACCTAACTCAGGTTGGGGGACATTATGTTGAATGAAGCAAGCCAGACACAAATGACATATAGTGTATGATTGTGCTACTCTGAAGTAAATTTATTGTGTAACATATTGTATGATTTCACTTACATAAAATGTCAAAAAAAAACACCACAACACATTAGAGAAATACAACAGCAGACTCAAAATGATAGAAGAAAGAATAAGTGATAGAGAAGACAGAACAGCTGATACTGAAGAAAGAAAAGAGAGAGAAAATAATGGAAAAAATTGAGCAGCGGCTCAGGGAGTTGAATAATAACACAAAATGAACAATATCCATCATGGGAGTTCTAGAAGGAGAAGAGAAGGGAAAAGGGGCAGAAAGAGTATTTGAGGAAATAATAGCTGAAAATTTCCCAACTCTCATGAAAGAAAAGAACTCACATGTCCAAGAAACACAGCGTACCCCAGTGAGAATAAATCCGAACAGACCTACTCCAAGAACATACTACTCATAATGTCAAGCGTCAAAAATGAAATAAAATAAAATTTAATAGATGGAGAGAAATATCTGAAAGCAGCAAGGGAGAAGTAAACTATCATATACAAGAGATGCCCTGCATGGAGGCTGAACAACACACCCCTAAATAATCAGTAGGTCAAAGAAGAAATTGTACGGTAACTAGTAAATATACTGAGAGAATGAAAACAAGAACACAATTTACCAAAACTTATGTGATATAGCAACGGTAGTGCTGAGAGGGAAATTTATACCCCTCAATGCTTACATTAAAAAAGAAGACAGAGCTAAAATCAAAGATCTAACTGAATAATTGGAGTAAACAGAAAAACAGCAAACCACATTCAAAGCAAGCAGAAGGAAAGAAATTATAATAAAGATTAGAATAGAAATAAATGAAATTGAGAACAGAAAAAAAGCACTAGAGAAAATCAACAAAACCAAAAGCTGATTCGTTGAGCAGATCAATAGAATTGACAAGGCCCTAGCTAGACTAACAAAGGAAAACAGAGAGAAAATGCAAAAATCAGAAATGCAAGAGGTGAAGTTACAAATGACCCCAAAGAAATAAAAAGGATAAGAGGGTATTATGAGAACCTGTATGCCAATAAAATAGACAACCTAGATGAAATGGACAAATTCCTAGAAAAGCACAAACAACCTACACTGATGCTACAAGAAAGACAAGAACTTAACAAAGCAATCACATTTAAAGAGACTGAATCAGTCATCAAAAATCTCCCAAGGAAGAAAAGTCCCAGCTTCTCAGGTGAATGCTACCCAGCATTTCGAGAAGAATTAACACCAAAACTCTTTAAACTCTTCCAAAAAATTGAAAAGGAGGAAAAATTACACAACAAATTTTATGACACAAACATCACCCTAATACCAAAGCCAGGTGAAAATACTAAAATAAAAGCAAATTAAGGACCAATTTCTCTAATGAACATGGATGCAAAAATTCTCAACAAAATACTTGTAAACAGAATTCAAGAGCATATCCAAAGACTTATACATGACAACCAAGTGGGATTTATTCTTGGTATGCAAAGCTGGTTCAACGTAAGGAAATCAAATGACAAAATGCACATTAACAAATTGAAGGAATAAAACCATATGATCATCTTGATCAATGCAGAAAAGGCATCTGACAAAATCCAGCATCCTTTCTTGATAAAAACAATTCGAAAGTTACGAGTAGAAGGAAAATTACTCAATATGATAAAAGGTATATATGAAAAAACCACAGGCAACATCGTACTCAATGGGGAAAGGTTAAAAGTCCTAAGATGGGAACAAGACAAAGATGTCCACTTTTCACCACTGTTATTCAACATTGTGCTAGGAGTTCTAGCTAGAGCAATTAGACAAGAAAATAAATAAAAGACATTCAAATAGGAAAAGAGGAAGTAAAACTCTGTTTGGAGACAACATGATCCTATATTTAGAAAATTCTGAAATGTCTATGACAAAGCTACTTGAGCTAATAAAAGAGTTCAGCAAAGTGGTAAGATAAAAGAAAAACATGCAAAAATCAATAATGTTTCTGTACACTAGTATTAATCTGAGGAGGGTATTGGGGGAAAAATCCATTTACAATAGCAACAAAAAGACTCAAATACATAGGAATCAATTTAACCAAAGAAGTACAAGACCTATATGCAGAAAACCACAAAACAATGGTAACACAAATCAACAAAGACCTAAGCAAATGGAAAGACATTCCATGTTCATGGATTGGAAGACTAAATATTGTGAAGTAGTTGAAATCCTACCCAAACTGATTTTTAGATTCAATGTATACCAATCAAAATCCCAAAAGCCTATTTTACAGAAATTGAAAAGGCAATTACCAAATTCATTTGGAAAAGAAAGTGCACCCAAATAGCCAAAAGCATTCTAAAAAGAGAAGAGTGACAGAGGAGGAATTTTCCTGCGTGATCATGAAATAAATACAAAGCTACAGTGGTCAAAACAGCATGGTATTGGCATAAAAATGAACACATTGATCAGTGGAACAGAATTGAGACTCCAGAAATAAACCTTCATCTCTATGGCCAACTGGTCTTTGACAATCCTACCAAAGTCCTATTAATGGGATAAAATATTCTCTTCAACAAATGGTGCTGAGAGAACTGGATAGCCATAACCAAAAGAATTAAAGAGGACCCCTATGTCACTCCCTATACAAGAATCAACTCAAAAATGGATCAAATACCTAAATGTAAAAGCTAGGACCACAGAACTACTAGAAGAAAATGTAGGGAAACATCTTCAAGACCTTGTAGTAGGTGGTGGTTTCTTGGACCTTACACCCAAAGCACATGCAACAAAAGAAAAAATAGATAAATAGGACCTCCACAAAATTAAACACTTTTGCACCTCAAAGGACTTTGTCAAAAGGGTGGAAAGGTAGCTGACTCAATGGGAGAAAATATCTGAAAATCACATATCCAATAAGGGTTTAATATCCAAGATATATAAAGAGATACTACAACTCAACAATAAAAAGCCAAACAACCCGATTAAAAAATGGGCAAAAGACTTGAATAGACATTTGTTCAAAGAAAAATTCAAAATGGCAAAAAAGCACATGGAAAAATGTTCAAGGGCACCAGCAATTAGGGAAATGCAAATCAAAACTACAGAGAGATATCATTTCTTATCTATCAGAATAGCCACTATTAAAAAGACAAAGAACTACAAGTGTTGGAGAGTATGTTGTAGAGTATATTCCCACTTATTCACTATTGGTGGGAATATAGCATGGTATAGTCACTGTGGAGGACTGTTTGGCAGTTTCTAAGGAAGGTGAATATAGACTTGCCATGTGACCTGGAAATACCACTACTACTTATACACCCAGAAGAACTGTAAGCAGTGAAACGAACAGACATTTGCATACCAATGTTCACAGCGGTATTATTGACGATTTCCGAAAGATGGAAATAACTCAGGTGTCCATTAATCGATGAATAGATAAACAAACTGTCTTGTGTTCACATGATGGAATATTATGTAGCTGTAGGAAGAAATGAAGTCGTAAAGCATATGACACATTGGATGAACCTGGAGAACATTATGTTGAGGGAAGTAAGCCAGACACAAAGGACAAATACTATATGATTGTGCAGTTATGAACTAAATATATTGTGTAATCTCATAGAGTTAATAACTTGAATATAGGTCACCAGAAAATAGAGTGAGGTTAGAGAATGGAAAGCCGAGAGTTAACTTGTGCAGAATTGGTATAAAGGATGTGGTTTAACCTTTGAAAATGAATAGAAAAGGTGAGAGCCCAACATAATGGGTATGAAAAGGGTTTAAAGAGAAAGTCTAAGGTCATGTATATTACTATGAAAAGGAAAGCTAAAAAATCTAACATGGAACTATATAGCACATAAAGCCACATGTGAAATAAGAATAGCTGAAATTGCATATTAAGACTGTTCTTTGAAATTGAATAAATGTATGTTAACAGAAGATGTAAGTAAAAAAGAATAAAAAAATTAAAAAGCATACTGCAAAGCTACAGTGGTCAAAACAGCATGGTACAGGGAAGCGGCTGTGGCTCAATCAGTAGGGCTCCCGTTTACCATATGGGAGGCCCCGGGTTCGGTTCCCGGGGCCTCCTGGTGAAGGCAAGCCCACCCGCACGGCGTGGTTAGCTGACCCAGCGAGCACAAGCAGCAAGGGGGGGATAAATGAATAAATAAATAAAATCTTTAAAAAAAAAAAAAAAAAAAAAAAAAACCAGCATGGTACAGGCATAAAGACAGACATAGTGATCAATGGAATTGAGAGTTCAGAAGTAGACTCTAAAATATCTATGGTCAATTGATTTTGACAAGGCTACCAAGCCCTCTCCAACAGGGACAGAACTGTCTCTTCAACAAATGGTGCTGGGAGAACTGGATATCCATATCCAAAAAAAAAAGAGGACTCCTATCTCACATCTTATTAACTCACACTAGATCAAAGACCATAATATAAGAGCCAGAACTATAAAACTCCAAGAAGAAAATGAAGGGAAACATCTTCAAGATCTTGTGGTAGGCGGTGGTTTCTTAGACTTTATACCCAAAGCACAAGCAACAAAAGAAAAAAATTAATGGGACTTCCTCAAAACTGAATACTTTGTGCTTCAAAGACTTTACCAAGAAAGTCAAAAGAGAGCCTATTTATCGGGAGAAAAATATTTGGAAACCACATATCTGATGAGTTTAATATCCCAAATATATTAAGAAATCCCACAACTCAAAAAAAAAAAGACAAACAACCCAATTTTTAAAATTGGCAAAAGACTTGAATAGACATTTTTCCAAAGAGGGAATACAAATGGCTAAAAAGCACATGAAAAGATGCTCAACATCACTAGCTATTAGGGAAATGCAAATCAAAACTACAATGTGGTATCATTTCACACCTACTAAAACAGCCACTATTAAACAAACAGAAAACTAGAAATGCTGTAGAGAAGTGGAGATATAGGAACACTTATTCACTGCTGGTGGAAATGTAGAATGGTGCAGTCACTGTGGAAAACAGTTTGGCAGTTCCTCAGGTAGATAAGTATAGACGTGCCATAAGACCTGGCAATCCCACTTCTAGGTATATACCCAGAAGAATTGAAAGCAGGGATGAGAAGAGACATTTTTACACTGATGTTCATAGCAGCATTATTCACAATTGCCAGAAGATGGAAGCAACCCAAGTGTCCATGAACAGATGAATTGATTAGCAAAATGTGGTATTTACATATGATATAAATACTCAACTGTAGGAAGGAATAAAGTCCTGATACATGCAACATGGATGAACCCTGAGGTTCAACATGGATGAACCCTGAGGACATTATATTAAGTGAAATGAATCAGATACAAAAGAACAAATATTATATTATCTCACTAATCTGAACTAACTATAATAAGCAAACTTTTGGAGTTAAAATCTAGGATATAGGTTACCAGGAGATAGAATGAGGAGATACAATTGGGAGCTGATGCTTAACTGGTGCAGAATTTTTCATAAGGTTGACTCTAAATGTCTGGAAATGGATAGAGGTGATGTTATTATGAGTGTAATAAGAGTGTTGAATTATGCATGTGATTTTGGTTTAAATGGGAAGTTTAGCATCATGCACATCACTAGAAGGAAAGCTGGAGGACAAAATATGGGACTGTATAATATAGTGAACCCTGTTGAGGACAATGAATGAGGTTAATAAGACAAATATAAGATTGTTCTTCCATAAACTAGAGGAAATGTACGTCACTATTACAAGGCATTAAGAATAGGGTGGTATATGGGAAAAAATACATCTACTGCAAACTACAGACTATAATTACGGTAGTATCTTAATATTATTTCACCAACTGTTACAAATATACCACACCAATGCTAAGTGTTAATACTGAGGTGTAAGGGATAAGGGTTTTTTTCTTTTTGGAGCAATAAAAATGTTTTAAATTGATAGTGATAATGAATAAACAACTCTATGATTAAACTGAGAGCCACTGATTGTATACTTTGGAAGGATTACACAGAATGTGAATACAACTGCTTTTCAAAAAAAAAAAAAAAGGAAGCCATCCCAAACTGGCTAGGCGCAACCTGTTGTAAAATGTTCAGAAAATAGATGATAAGAGAAAGAGAGAAGGCGGGGAGGGCGAGAGACAAAGAAGGAGAGAGAAAGAGATGGGAAGGGACGGAGGGGAGGGGGGAGGTAAGGGGAGGGGAGGGAGGGAGGAGGCAAAACATTAAAATTGGTGGACTGGGTTATCTGGGGGGTTGGAGTTCTCTGCATGGGGTTTGTATTATTTTTGCAACTGTTCTGTAATTTTTAAATTATTTCAAAATAACATCTTTTTAAAAAAAAGTATCTTTTAAAAAAATTCTTGGCATCTAAAACCTAACAATTCTTTCTGAAAGGTCATTAAAAAGCATCTGGCATCTGTTCCCTCTAATTAGCTTTATGCTTCATTCCATCTTGTTTTTCATTCATGCAGCTTTTATAAAATACTTTTTAAAATGTCATGAATTTTAATTTTTAATTAAACAGGCAACACAGTTATAAGAAAACTCAATCTTTATTATACCAAATACTACTGATTGTACATTTTGGATGAATTGTATGCTTTATTAATATGTATCAATAAAACTGATGTGTTAAAAAAATTTTTTTTTTTAAAAACACTCAATCTTTAGCTCCTAACTCAAGTTATAACAACATCTACAAAAAATAAGTTGCTATGGAAATACATGTGGGTAAGAACAGATAAATTTTTTTTAATTGACCTTATTTTTTTTTTTGGTGTATAGTTCTATGAGTTCCTCCCCATCCCCCACCCCCCACTTGCTGTCTGTGTACATTGGCTGGGTGATCTTTTCTGTCCGTTTCTTGCCTATTCTCATTTTTCTCCTCCAGGCTTCACCAGGATTCGATTCTAGGGACCTCCAATATGGGAGGAGAGGCACCCTGTCACTTGTACCACCTCAGTTACTGGTTTCTGGTGCGTTTCGCCTTGGCTCCCCACTGCGTCTCTCCTTTGTTGTGACATCATCTTGCTGCGTGGCTTGGCGGGCCTGGCACGCCACCCACCCACGCAGGCCTGTAGCTCGCCACCGTGGGCCCAGCTCGCCTACTCGCCTTTTTTTATTTTACCAGGAGGTCCCAGCGATCAAACCTGGGTCCCTCCAAATGGTAGACAGATGCCCAACCACTTGAGCCACATCCGCTTCCCCAGATTTTTTTTTTTTAACTTTCTTTTAAAAAATACAAGCATGTTTAATAACAAAGCAGAATAAAACCCGAAAAAGTCTAATGTACTACATACCACGATTGTGCTTAATTCAAAGAAAAACAAGAGTCAAAATCCTTAAAACTTAAATAAAATAGACAAATCTCTAAAAAATTGAGTAATTATCAACTATGATGAAATGTAAAAGGGCTTTATACCTGAAAAGAATGATGCTAACTGTAATGCTTTAATTACTGAAACTGCAGCTACTACCAAAATAGTCAATATACTGTTAAACCTTTATTCAATCAAATCAACCAAAACTAAAAGGCAAATGTTTAAATGTTAACTGAAATATATAAATATCATCACTAATCTTGAAGACTAATGTAGGTAGACATGTTTCTGTTGCCCAATAGTCCTATACCTTTTTTTTAAAAACAATTTTATTGATATACATATTAACAAAGTATACAATTCATCCAAAGTGTACAATCAATGGTATCTGTTATTATCACATAGCTGTGCATTCATCACCTTAATCATCATTAGAGCATTTTCATTATTTCAATACTAATAATAAACAAAAAACAAACAAACAAATTTCTTTTGATGACAATCCATTTTTCTGTGGGAAACAAACTCTTCCTTCCATTCCACATGGTCTCTACAGACTCATCAATTACAATGACCAGTCCTACTGTGGCCAAGGGGATAGGCACCTGACCCAATTTAGGCCAGACCCTAACCCCTCTCACCACTCAGGAATTTGATCTTGAAAAGAATGACAGATGGGAGAGAGAAAATGTGGTAGTTGGGGAGTGGGTGTAGCTCAGTGGTTGAGCACCTGCTTCCCATGTAGGAGGTCCAGGGCTCAATCCCTGGTACCTCTTTAAAAAAATGTGGCTAGTGCAACTGTGGAAGTGAAATTTTTAATTTTATTCCAATTAGTTTAAATTTAAATAGCCACATGTACCTAGTGGCTACCTTATTAGAGAGCACAGCTCTAATCAACAAAATAAGGAGCACCCATTTAAATTGAATGTTGTCAAGTCTTCAAAAAAGTATTGCTGATGGCGATATAAATTAGGCCAAGACTTTTAAGTAATCCGAAAATTCTTATCAAAAGCCGGAAAAAGGTTTGCTCTTGGTGCCCAACAAATCCACACCTGGAAATTGATCCTAAACAATTTCCTTCTTTTAAGGAAAAAAAGACCTAAGAATAAAGATTTTTTATAGTAGTGTAGTACTGTGAAGCCAGCAGGAAAAACTTCAAATGGTCAGAAAAAAGAATGATTAGGTAAGCGTAGTTAAGAATATAATTAATATATAGTTAAATATCTTAATATATGGCTAAGAGGAACTGAAAAATGAAATTAAAAGGTCGCAAATACACAGAAAACCATAAATAAAATTTTAAATGAGGGAAAAAAGAATGACTAAACATGTTAATAAACCATAATTACAATCATGCTTGAAGAAACAACCTAATATAAAGATTAAGAAGCAAACAGGGAAATGTAATAGTTGTATTTAGCAGTATAAATTTATTTTTTAATTTTTCTAAATGACAATGGCTAGCTACTTTCTTTGATATTACCAGTCATTTTTAAATGATTTTCCTTTATGACTCTAAATGTCCTCTGCTTTTTAACCAAGATTCCACTGAACATAAATTTAACTAAAAATATCTAGTAGACTAAATAGATAGCTGTATCCACCTAATTAGAAAGGCTTAGTAAACCCTGGAGCCTTATGGAGAACTAGCACAGAATTTAGCAAGCCATGACTATGGGGAGTTCTCCAGTTCTCTGGTGTTTCCTAAACAGTGTGCTCAGTGTTACCATATATGTTCTAGGATAGCACCTCCAGCCTACTCACCAAGTTTTCCCAGTATGCCATATAAATATTGTCATTTTATACATGGAAAGGATTGGAAAGCACTACCTTAATGGATCACAGAATTTTCCCTTTACACCCTAGTTTCAAAGTAGCTTCAGCCCAGAAGTTGGAAATCCAAGTCAATTTAGCCATTCTATCTTTCTCTAATAATTTTACTGCCACAGGTTCTGAAATTTTACCCAGTCCAACTAAGAAAAAAACAAAAAGTGAATAAATTTTTTTTTGGTTTTTAATAAACTTTAAAAAGAAATATTTGTAAGAGGTTATAAAAGATATGTATAAACACTAAACTCATAATTGAACATTTCTTAGTACGTTGCTTTGAAATTTCTTCTTGCTCTTTTTCTTATACAAATGTTAATATTTCACACAGTTATATATATTTGTATGGTGTTAGTGCTGGAATGAGTCTACATCTAGAACGGAATACTCAAAAGCAAAAGTTCATTCAACTGAAATAATACCTTGTTGATGCTGTAACACTGTTTGGTTCCATGATGTTTTCAGTCATCCTTAACCGTACCACCTCTGGCATATCCTTTGATTTCTCTGCACCCTCTTCTGGAAGTTCTTCTATATGTTCCAACTTTTCATCTTCTTCTTCCTCAGAAAGTTCATTAACCTATATAGATAAAAAGGCAATTGAGAAGTAAAATTTAATATAACTGTTAACTGACATATCTAAGACGTCCTCTTCTATGAAAAATTTTAAATAAAAACAGCTCATTTTTTATTTCCTCATTTCCTAGGACCAATCTATCTTAGGAGTAATTCCCAACTTCTTCACATCAAATTAAAATTGTACACCAGACAATATTTTGAAGCAGAAAGTAATGACTATGTTAGTACATCACTAGGAATATGAGTTAAGACTGAAAACTATGGGGGAAAAGAGCCTGCACACTGTAGTTAGCAAGAAAGCTTCATTTTCTATTCAGTTTTGTAAATGTAAGTTACTTAGAAACTTCTAATTTTCTCACCAATTTCCAGGTGTATTAAATTTAGACATTTTAATACAGAGTAAGTGCGGGGGGAAAAAAGTAGAAGGGCATAAAATTTTGCCTTAGGCTGTTAGCTGTGTTCTAGAAAAGGACAACTAACTTGTAATTTTTCATGAAGAGATGGGACCCTATACCAAGCACAACTCAAGGTTATAATTTCTTTCTGGCAGGGGCTATAAAATGTCTTCCATTATCAAACAGGCTATAAAAGTAGATCATCACTCTAAGGAAAAAAGAATATTAGAGAAGGAAAACCAACAAAATATTTTCAAATGAGGAATTTAAGTTATCTCAATGAAGAAACCACCCTTAAATGATCTTAACATCTTTTGTAAAATTAATACTGGCCATTAAAAACATGGAGCAATAAAAAAATACCTAGAATAAATTTGTTTACCACTACGTGTTAAGTGGTGGTTTCTCTGATGGACATGCAAATATAGTTGCTAAAATACTGTCAGTAATACTGCAACCAAAAGAAAGGTAGTTTACACTCTGATTTTCTATCACATTCCTAATCAGCTTCTGCTTTCAAGCATAGCTAGTTAACCAGGAGTTGGAGTCAGAAAGATCTATGTTCACATGCCTCTCTATCTCCTGCAACTTAACTTCTTAATTACTTTACTTCTCCAAGCCTTATATGTAAAAAGGAGATACTCTACTACCACAGAGCTGAGTTGAAAGGATTAAATAATACATGTAAACCCTCAGCTGTTTCCATACATAATAAACAATAACAAGTATCGTTATAAATGGAATTTTCTTATTCCTATATAGTACAGATCCTAGTATCTACATATAACATCACTTTTTATAAGAAATGAAGGGCGTTTCTGCCATCCAAACTACCTAACACAAGCACTCTTAACCAATGATGTTATCAAAAGTCACTAGTCAGATGGATCACTAAAAAACTCAAGGAGTGAGTGTAGCTCATTTTATTGAGCACCTGCTTCCCATGTATGAGGTCCCAGGTTCAATCCCTGGTACCTCCTTTAAAAAAAAAAAAAAAACCACACCTCATTATTAACAATAGTTAATGACTTCATTTGTGAACAATTTACATACAGAACATCTGTAGCAGATTCTATTGAATATGTTTTGTTTACAAATGCCATCAAGCATCTATTGTGTTGTGTATAATGGTGATTAACAAAAAAGACTGAAAGTCATTAGCCTAAGGGCTATTAACTAAGAGGTAAGATTTACACACAAAGGTGAAGACCCCAAATGTTAAATCATTTTTTAAACAGTCAAATGGAAAATTATCCTCTTTCTCAATCTATGTATATTTAATAAATTTGTTAAAGCCAAGAGAATGTATTTCATTAATATTCACCTGGTAACCTAAGCAAGAAAAAAAATGCCAAGAAAATACTGTTTTCAGTATAAAACGGGGATTACTGTGGCTGACGAATGAAAGCTTGGGCACAACAACAGGAGATTAAGAAAAATTTTAAAGTTGACTATTTAAATTGTGAATGAATATTTTTGTGGAAAAAGTCCACAAATTTTAGGTACACAGGTATTACTGTTTCAACATATGTTAAAGACTTTTCTGAAAACTCAGTCTGTGCCTACAATCAATAGCTCTTAAGAACTATGAAAAAAAAAAAAGAACTATGAAAGTCTTATACTTAATTGTATTGAAGATATTACATTCACTTTAAGTTTTATGTAAAAAAATTCAATACAGGGGAGCAGATGTAGTTCAGTGGCTGAGTGCCTGCTTCCCATGTATGAGGTTCCAGGTTCAAGCCCCAGTATCTCCTAAAAAGAAAAAATCAATAAAGTATTTTCACCAGCGATCATCAAGATATGAGAGCAACAGTAGCCTGAGGGTTTTTCTTCCACCTCTCACCCCAACAATTTCCAAATGTAATTTACTGCAGTAAGAATTGACGAAATTATTTTGGGCAAGAATAAACATTAAATATTTAGGTAAAAATGCACAAATGCATTCAATCTCTCCCTTTCAATATTAGTCTCTAAAAGTTCTTCTTTGATCGTCTACTTGTCAACTTGACTTTCTGCTTATCAACATTCTTATTCTGCTCCTAAATTATTCTGAACCTATCCTATATGTGCAGCTGCCTCAACTCCAATTATGGAAAACCCTCATCCATACTTATATCTCTTCTTTCTTTGCTGTCATTCCCTTCTCTAGGGCCTAGGGAAATGCCTGCTCTTCAGACTCCAACTTACGGAAAGAGCTGCTACCTGCCTTCTCAAATGTATAAAGAAACATAATTATCACCTCCAACTTCAAACCACTGCACTGGATTCTCAATTCACTTAAGTATCCCACATAAAGAATCTGTCTACTAGCCGCTAGGTCATTTCTCAAACACTTCCTACTCATCATCTTTAGCCATCTCTCTCATACTATTAATAGATTATCTACTACTTTGAGAAGGCTCTAAGAGTCAAATACTTCTACTAATGAGATAAAGCTGCAAAAGAAGAACACACTGGATAAATTTTCCTTTTTTCAAATATCAAAATCGGGAGAAAAATCAAAGCACTGCCAGGATGGACAAAGTCTGCATACATCTTTACATATGTGGGTAAGAAATTAGCACTTATGCTAGGCCAACTGAAAAATACAACCAAATCAGGCTGAGTTTGAGGAATATTTACTTTCACTCAAATATCTCATCAATTCTGCCTCACAAATCAAACTGAATTGATCAAATCTGCTTTAAAAAAATAAAAATAAAAAGCTTTCTGAAATCTCTTCCTCTGTTACTTGCAACAGTTAGAATTCAGAAATTAAGGAAATAGATTCTGGTAATCAACAACATGGGCCAAGATAACTAAATGTATATCATTGTCTCTCAGGACCCACTGCAGTACCCCATTTACTGCTCAATATGCTAAATCCTCCTCTACCCACAGGTAAACCTACAGAATTCAACATTACCTCCTGGTGCTGCTTAATTTAGCCATCATTCTATTTAATGTAAAGTACAGGTTAGATATGAATGTATTTTAGGATACATAAGGAATCCACAGGATAATTATACAATATAAAATATGACCAAGGTATAACTCTGCAGACTTTTAAGGAGTCAAGATGTAAAATTAGGGCAAGTTGGCATCTTTCTTACAATTCAAATCGTCTTTGAAAGTTAGAATGAAAGTTAGAATGAGGTCAAAAAACCTTAAGGATTAAAGCATACCACTTGTCCTCTTCTTTTCATTTTAAGCAAGAATAATTTTGAAGAGATGTACCACTTTTTAATTTTAACCAAGTGTTTAAGTCAGGAACTATATATAATAGTTGGAAATCTTCAAAAAAAAGTGTCAAAAGTTCCTGTGTCATTGATTCAGATACAATGTCTACCTATTTGATTTACTTCACGTATATATGCACTCTGATTTCATCCTCAATTTTAAACTATGCAAGTTGCAATCTGGCATCTGTTCCTATTTCTTTAAAGAACTTGAAAAAAGAGAAGGGGGGGCAGGGAGGAGGGAGAGAAGAAAGATCCAGTCTTTGCTTTAAGTGAGACAAAGGAAAATAAACAAAGATAAAAAATGCTTATCCTGAAGAAAACACACACAGAAAAACTGAGGACAGCACGAACCCCAAATATTTTTAAAAAGTCTTACCCATGAAAGTTCACAACAGTATAGAAATTTTTTTTTAAAAAAGGTTGGGCTACCCAGAAAACAACACTACTAATTCATGTAACCAGAGCTGAGACCTATCAGAGTGAATGAAAATCTGTATGACAGAAAATCTTTTCAAGAGATGCTGCTTTATAATATAGCAAATGAAAGGAAACAACCCAAGTGTCCATCAATAAAGTGTGACCTAATGCAAAATGTTAACATGGAAAACTGTGGGGGTTGGGGGGTCATGTATGAGTATGGGGACTCTGTATTTTCTGCAAACCTACAACTGCTCTAATAAAAAATTAAATTTAATAATAAAATAATGTGACCAAATAATTTATAATCCAAACCTGGGTACACCTGAGAGAGAAAGGAGGAGCTATTAATAATTACATCAGAAAGTAAACCAAGACTGTTCTGAGAAAAAAGGGGGACACACACACACACACACATCACTTTTCAATCGGGGAAAGTACTATAAATCAAATAAATTATAAAGTTACATTAATATAATAGGTAATTATGTAGATGTAAAACAAAAGAATATGCTTTCTATATTCTGATAAGAAAAGATCCCCAAGATTAAACGGTTAACTGATAAAAAGCAATGCTACCTTTCCTATTATAAACTATAAGAAACTTTGCATATTTTTAAAACATTTTTTCTTTTAACTGCATATTTTACTTTTTTTTTTTAAACCACGTGAATTACTATCTATTTTTTTAAGTAGCAGCCCCAGGGGAAGCAGATGTGGCTCAAGTGATTGGGCTCCCGTCTACCATATGGGAGGTCTAGGGTTCGATTCTCAGGGCCTCCTGGTAAAAAGCTGGCCCGCGTGGCAAGCTGGCCCCAGCAGAGTGCTGGCATGGCAAGATGACGCAACAAAGAGAGACACAGCAGAGACAATAAGAGACATAGCAGACCAGAGAGCTGAGGTGGTACAAGAGATTGAGCAGCCTCTCTCTACTCCAGAAGGTCCCAGGATTGGTTCCCAATGCCTCCTAAAGAGAAGACAAGCAGACACAGAACACACAGAAAGCAGACAGCGAGTGCAAAAAACGACGAGGGGGCAGGAAGAAATAAAAAAAAAAATTAAAAAGTAGCAGCCCCACCCCAAACTCAAAATACAATAATTCCATAGGTGTTTTGTTTTGTTTTGGGCACTGGGGCCGGGGATTGAACCCCAGACCTCACACGTAGGAAGTTCAGTGGTGCTCAACCACTGAGCCATATCAGCTCCCACTTCCTAGGTTTTAACCTAATAGAAGTTTGTTTGGCAAACCATTACACCTAAGTGGGAAAACAAAAACAAAAACAAAAAAACCTCCACATAGACCTAAATCACAAATTCTAAACCTGAAGCATCTGAATTATTGTGGCTTTACAATCAACTGCAACTACTCAGCTTCAATATTCTTGTTTCATAACTAGGATGTTCTAAACCATCCAGAAATAGCAATAACAAAATATTATAATGTAACCTGAAAAAATGGGTTTTAATATTCAAGAGTCACCAGAGTTAAAAAATTATCTCAACTATTAATATCTAGGTGCTTCCCATTTATAACAATGACTGCACTGCTATATCAACTAGATATTTTAATCAAGAAAAACTCCAAGAATGAAATAATTTCTAGCCCTCACATGTCAAAATTCATTTTGACTCTCTCCGCAGTTAGACATTTTCATTTTATTTTTCCATACTATATATATACGTTGGTTTTTTAAAAATTTCTATGAACACACTATCCTTACAAAATAAACAAGGCTTGAGTTAACAAAAGAAAAAACACAAAAAAACAAAAAACCTGTATAATACTCTCTGCTTTCAAATGAGGACAAGTGGTTCAGGAAAAATACCACATTTGTACACTACATGTGTCATCATGTATTGATTACACACTATAACCAAGAGAATACTTCCAGTTCAGTACTTAAATTCCAGTTTATGCCAATTCCTCAAGTGCATATTCTTGGGGGGGGGGGGGACGACAACAAAAAACTCCAAGTAGAACATTTAAAATATTCTCACCTGTTCAGTAATTGAACTCAAATCATTAGATGAAAAATCTTCTTCTTCATTTTCAAAAAACTCATAGTAATTTTCCAAAAGTCCAGCCATTATCCTGCTCACTATTTCTTGCTCTTTCAGATCTTCCACATCGGTGTAAATGCTAAGAATAAAAGTTCAAATTGAATTGGAGAGTTCTTAAATCAATCACAGATAAAGATAGAAGACAACAAATGAGTCACTTCATGAACCTGAGGAATTTATGTCATAATTCTGTGCTTCAGTTTTCCCATCTGTAAAACCAAGCTAATATGTACCTTGATTACAGAAATGCTAGGAAGATCAATCAGATCTACTGTAAAAAATAATGTTTTATACCAAGCAAACTAAGATCTTTGAGAGACAGTATGATTCTATATCACAAATCTAATTTTTAAAATTAAACAAAAATTTATGAAACAACTTACTGGAAGACATCTGGACCAAACACAGCAGCCAAAGAATTAGCAGACCAAATTTCTTCATGATGTGATGCTACATTGGCTAAAAATCTACACAGAAACTTTAACAAATTGTAATTTACAGGTGGAAGCTGTTGCAAGAGGAACCTCAACTTTCTTCCAAATTCATCTTCATTATTATCATCTATAAAACATAATGATAGGTTTGTTTTTTTTTTTAATTCCGATATTTTGCCAGGTTCATGTTACTCCACCCACATCACCTTTTAACTATAATAAAACCTCTCACTACCTCCACTACCTTAGGGCTTTCCATGTCACTAAAAAGTTGGAAAGGGGAAGGTGGAGAAAAGGAACTCAATCTCTCAATTGTTGGAAAATGTTTTCCTCCTTAGGCCCGTTTTCGTTTTTGTTTTTGTTTTAAATCAATTTTCAACATTGTATACCTGTGTTTCTAAACTAGGAAGCTGCACTGGCCAATGCCAGTCAACACTAACAACTAATGAACAAAGAAAAGCAATACAACAGGATAACAGTATTAGTCACATTTTTCCACTCGAATGAATGGGGTGACAAACAGTAACTTTCTTCTTCTGACCATCCTGAAAAGAACAATTAACTTCAGCAACAACAACAGAACTAAATAAAAAGGTCTTCAATTTCTCATTTGTTCTTCTCCTCTCCTCTAAGATAATGTTGGTTTCTGTTTACCAAGTGAATCTGCACTTGCCAAAGCTAGGCCCTATGCTTATCATGTCAATGAGTTTGCATTAACATAAACTAGGTGCCTTTTAACTCCACTGACTGGTGAAGGCCCATTTTGGAGAGGTAATTTCTCAGAGAAACCCTCAAAATGAAGCAATAATAAGAATTAACCCCATTATATATCATTTCATAATTTTCTTCAGGTTCTTAAAATTATTTTATAGAAAAATTATTGGTAAAAGGTTATGGTCATTGATAGCAGCCATCTTTGCAAAATAACACAAGTCCAAGAAGTTTATCAGGATGGCTATATTCATGAGTTTTACTTAAAATGTAAAATGCAACCAATAACAACTCTTCTATATTTTGTAATTATTACCAACTGTCCGTTAAAATGTACCAATACTTTGATTTTAAAACTGCCTGGAACAGCACCTAGATTAATTTTTTAAATCACTGTATCTAAAATTGGCAGGAAATTTTAACCTAAGCATTAAACAGAAGAGGATTCTTTTTAACAATTATGTATACCAACTCAAAAAAAATGCAATTAATATTATCAGTATGATGACTACAGCAACATTGAAAAATTCTATGTAACAAACCTTTCTAGCTTAATAGCAATTATCATCTAATATGTAAATTTCACTTATTTTATCATTTATTTCTTCTCTATCTCCTGCTACTCCCTTTAGAATTTTAGCTCTGTGAGGGCAGAGATCTGTATCTAGTTGTGTTCACTGCCGCATTCCCAGAATCTAGAACAGTGCCTAGTATATAGCAGGTGCTCAATAAATACTAGTTGAATAAGCTCAATACACAAAAACTGAAAAAAGATACTGGACTATTAAAATGTTTAATTTAATGGGGTGGTAAAATTGTGAGCAACACTGCTTTTACTCAACTCTTGTTCATGTTGCTCAACATCTGTTTGTGCACATTTCTACCAAAAATTATTTTTATCTACCAGGCTACTTCTCAAGTCTTTCCAAATAAGGCAGAAAAGTTTTTCAAAATATACATACAAGTAATACATATTTTCTTAAATTTCTTTCCCTTTAATCCTACTTTCTAGTTAAGTCATATCCAGGAAGAATATATGTATATATCAAAAAAATTTCTCCTGACTAGCAATTCTTTCAAGCACTGTAACTTTTTTTTTTTTTTTAAAGGTAACAGAGCCAGAGAGGGACCTCGTATGTGGGAAGCTGGCACTTAACCACTGAGCCATATCGGCTCCTCTGAGATGTTTTTTTCATTTGCTTGCTTTTTGTTTGTTTTTGTTTTTAGGAGGCACTGGGAACCAAATCCAGGACCTCCCATGTGGGAAGCAGGCACTCAATCGCTTGAGCCACATTTGCTCCCTATAACTTTTTTTTGATGCTACAATTCCAAAAAAACTGGAAACTGTGTTTTCTACCAAAGCATAATATATAAGTAATTTGAAAAAACCATTATTATCTAAACCAGTGGTTCTCAAATGGGGACATTTTGCTCCTGGACATTTGACATGAATTAAAATGTTTTTTTATTTTTGGTTGTTGTGACTTGGGTAAAGAGGATGCTACTGGCATTTAGTGGGTAGAGGCCAGGGATGCTGCTAAACATCCTACAATTCTCAGGATACTCCCAAACCCTCCCAAACAAGGATTTTCCAGTCCAAAAATGTTAATAGTGCCATGATTGGAAACGGTGATCTAATCATACACTGAATGTCACATTGCAGTCCCTGCCACCACAAAAAATGAAAAGCATTTTTTTTTAAAACAGAAATTCAAATTCAACTATAACAATGCTCCCTCCATAATCCTAAAAGCAATAATTTTCTCATGAATTTGTGAACAATTAAGATGTTGACATAATTTCTACAAGCTCCTCCCCGAAAGAATGACTAAAAGATACATAAACAAAATAAGAACCACCACACCTATCTGCATAGCTTTTTTAAAAACTAGAGTGTGTGTGTGTGTGTGTGTGTGTGCATGCATACACACACATGCTAATGGTTAGGTAAGTGAAGATGGGGAATGGAAAATGGTGGATTTCTCATATTATAACACCAAAAAATGTAAGGGCCTCAAGCATTTCTGAATGCCTTAATTCCTTTCCAGGTGAATGAAAGTGAATGTTAACATGAGAATAATTAATTAGTAAGATGCATTTTGTAATTCCATGAATGTTAACATAGTGCATGATTCTGCTGTAATTTTAAATGATTCTGCCATAATTTTAAATAAATAACAAACAAAATCACAATCCTAGTGACAAAGGAAATAGCTTCTGATATGTCCTATCAATAAGATGAAATAATTTTACTATTAAGTCTTATTCTAATTATCAATTTACAATTTTCCATTTATGCCTGAAAGATTATTTGATTCTTACAATTTTAAAGACTTGTCAATGATTCCGCTAATACTGAAAATATGGAAACCTATTACTATATAAGCAAAAAGGATGGCTGTAGGATCATAAAAAAGGCTTAAAATCTCATCAGTTTCAATACATATTTATTAATAATAGCTATAAAGTGATTATTAGGTGACTCAATAAAAATGCTTGAAAACACTCTCAACAAGTAAGTAAAGGAAGAAAAAGATTCAGAAAGTCAAAACAAAAAATGTAATATCTGGTGAGAGAAAATAAAGTAACAATGTAAAAAAAGATGACACTGATAACACTTAGTTTCAAAACCTGTTTTTCCATCCAGGACATACAATAAAGGAACAAAATGACTCAGAATAATCATTTCTGAATAGAGCAAATTCAAAGTGAGCCCTAACATCTAGCTGAAAATATATGTGAGAGAAGCAGAGAATATCTTTTACACATAAATCAGAGGCACCCACTAGGTTAAAGTGTTTAAACATCAGTGTTTAAAAATTAAGAAAAAGTAAGATGGATAAACACTTTCACAAAAGGAAATATTCTTACGGAGCAGGTGTAGCTTAGTAGTTGAGTGCCTGCTTCACATGTACGAGGTCCCGGGTTCAATTCCCGATACCTCCTTTTAAAAAAAAAAAGAGGAACTATTCTCTAACTACATAGTGCTTAAGGAGATACACACATGTAGTATAAAATGCCTAGCTATGATGATAAGCATAAAGGGAAGTAGTTATAATTCCTTAACATCACTGAATTTCTCTAGGAGATCCAATTTAAAAAATTAATGGACCCATTATACCAAAAAACTAATAAAGAAATTCAAAAAATATGTTATACATCATATTTATAAACATTCCTATGTAATAGAACTTCCATTACATACACATGAATACCATTTGGCTCCAGGACATAGAACATTTCCTCATTTCTTGGTTCTATCACCTTTCTGCCTGCTTCTGCCACTATTTTTTCTGTCTCTATTCCATTCAAGTAAGCCTTACTTTTAGATACCACAAAAAAACGAACTCAGCAAGGAATAATCCACTTTTTTCCTTCTTTGGTTTGGAGTCTGACTGTCCAATTTGATATTTAATTTCTTTTAGGCAGATGCCCGAGAACAAGTTTTAGGTACATTTCAAGTCTAGAATCAAAGTTGCTTCTGAATTTTGCTAGGAAGGTCTATCAAACCAGGGATAAGCATCCTATAGTAGTATCAGCAACATGTTTGGCTTTTGCTTGACATTGTGCCACAATTAAATACATTTTTCTTCCTTCTTTCCCTACCCTACTACTCCTTGTTCTTATCTCCTCCCTTTTCTCCTCCTCCATCTCACCCTCTATCTTAGGTTTAGTAACAATCATGAACAACAAACAGCATTACAAGATTCAAGAAGTTGCAATTCCCTTGACCGGACCATACAGTCCCAGAGAACAAATGAGAACATAAGACTCAAATTAATAAATGACTGTTTGACAAGAGACAAATTATGTTACCTTGAGAAAGCTGCATCAAGTGAATATGCAAACTGCCAGGAATAACAGGTTCAGGAAGTTCTTGAAGGAAAAACCTAAGAAGACTAATAGCTGAGGGAACATCTGCTTCCTTAACCAAATCCACCTCTTCTCCGTTGTCATATCTCTGCCGAAGCCACTCCACTGTCTCAGCATTTCCATTGACTTGAAAAAGTCCTTGTTGCTCCAGACCTCCTACATTAGTTCAAGGCAAAAAATAAGTAAGCTGCAACTTCAGCCACTTGGCCATGTATATTTATTCTCCAGCCAATTTAAAACGCTCATACTTTTGGAAAGCCATTCTTGGCTCCCCTGATTTGATCAAAAACCTTCAAATTACACATCTAGAAAAGTACTATCTCTGCCCCTGGGGGGATATTCTATTTTATCCCATCCCCTATATCCATTAAAAATATTCCTATCACCCCCATTAAAAAATGCTCTAGGTTGGGCAACTGTCATTTTAAAGTATATGAAATTTAGTAAAAAACAAACTAAAATGTTAAAAAATAATAATAATAATAATTTCTATTGTTTTTCCTTACTATATTTTGAACCTATGCTACTTTAAGAAAAAAAAAAAAGGGATAAATAGTGTTTATTAAAATAAAGGTGAGCCCTCAAAGTAAGGAAATGTATACCATGTTCCTCAATATAGTCCACAACATGGCGGACTATCAATGGAACCTCATTGTCTGGATGTCCTCCCTGCTGCAGCTCATCAAGTGGAATTCCAAATATTTTGTTAGCAAGAACGGAGTTGCAGTTACTCAAGGAAGGGGAGGAGCTCTTCCTCATATCTTTTTTGCAGCCAGAAATCAAAGCTGTCTTTTCTGCCAAATGAAAAACAAAAAAAAGACTACAATGATTAACAGGAGGCAATATGACTAAATACATTAAAGACAGATGCTTTACACCTGAATGTGTTCTTATTTATTTAAATATTTTGCAGTTTTCAAGCCCATAGTTCTTCAAAGTTCAATACAATTATCTAAGCATTTCTCTACTGTGAAGTTAGTTGTGAAAGCTTGCTTTAGTGTTTGCATATTTATCAAACACTGGGAAAACTGCTCATTCAAAACTCAGCAAGGGACATTAATGTCACACAGACAAATTAAGGGGCAAATTTAGCTTCAAGAGGACCTGTTTTGACCAAGCTTACTAATGACATAGGCAAAAAACCAAACTCAATCCATCTCTGGACTCTGCTATATGAAGTTCATCGAACCCTTCAATTCATAAGCACCCCAACAGGAAAGACTCACTCATTTCATAATTTCCATAATGAGAGGGGCTGATAATCACTTTTTACAAATGATGGGTTAAAAAAAAACAAGATTAACTGGTTCTTATTTCTGCATTACAGAAAAGCCACAATATGTTTGTTTTGTCTTTTTTTTCGGAGGTACCCAGGACCTCGGTACATGGGAAGCAAACACTCAACCACTGAACTACATCTGCTCCCCAATATGTTTTTATAAACAAAAGGAAAATTCTCAATTCTGGACATAAACTTTAAATGAGAATGTCCTTTTATCAAAACTGCTGTTTCATAATTGTTTTAAAGAAAAATTTCCAGAGCCAGTGTAGTTTAGAAGAAGTAAGTTATTTGTCTTAGCTTTGTAAGAACGGTGATCAGTAATGAAGCAGTGGAAGGAAAACAGTGCCTCAGATGACTGTTTCCAATATCTGAAGCATCAGAGAACAAGTAATCCCAAAAACCCATTTCTAGAATAAATATTTATTCCTCTTTTTATGTGGGAAAGGAGTATTCTAAAAGAAAGAAAAACTACTTTTTACAAAAGTTGTTAATGAACAAAATGTCCCACCACTGGACTTTTTCATCACCCCAGAGCCCACATACAACAGGTGTACCCACTGAGCAAGAAAGTCAGAACATGTCTAACTGGGGAACAATCCAGTTCAAATTTTTACTGTTCAAAGAAACAATAAATATTAACTTAATGGCAGGGAACCACAGAAATTATATAATGTTAGACAAGCAACATCCATTCTTCAACACATCAGGTTCTACAAAATCTCAAGTTAGTAATCAAATAGCAGCTATGGAGGCGGGGAGGTGGGGATGTTCCAAAATCTCTGTGGATTTATAGAGCATGGGACAGAAAACTTACCTTTGAGTACTTAAACACCTAAGTTTAAAAAATGGCTTCTGCACCAGCTACCCTCACTGAGCAAGCATTCTTTTGTCATTTATGGCTGTTTGAGATTATGGCAGAAGATCAGCCTGTAGTTCCTCATTGAAGAAACACAGAACTCGATCAGTACTTCAGCAGTTAATCTAAGAAGAAAAAGTCAGAAAACAATTCATTCAATTTCCCACATCTTTAACTGCCAGGAGAGACCAGAACAAGCAGTGAAGTCCACTTAGGTTACCTATCCTGAACAAGGCATTCTTCTACCTGAAAAATCCATCTGTGACAAAATTAAAGGCAAAATCTTACACAAGGTATTGAGTTCTAATGATGGCTAAACTGGAATAGAATTGATCTAAAAAAATAAAGGATTACTAGGAGAATCTTTGACAGTACACATCTTCAGGGATTATACCATTAAAATTTCTCCCCCACCTGCACCATTTTCCTTCCCTCAATTCCTCATCTATTTATTACTAAACATGGAAGCATTTTCAGAATCAAATTTCAAAGACATGATTTAAACTTGGAATTGCACTTAAGTACTTTTATTCCTTTCTTTGCCTATAACATAGTGTTGGTTGTGTTATCTTTCTGATTTGAAAAGGCAATAGCACATGTTGGAAAAGAGCAGTAATCAGAATCAGAAAGGTAGAAATCAAGCACAACTTCACCATTTTGTAGATATGTAACCCCGAATAACTTCCATGTCTCTAAACCTATGTTTCCTCTTATAAAATAAGAATAACTAATTTCTACAGCTGTTGAGTTTGACAGAGATAATAAATGCATATAGTAGCATCACAGAATCAGTTTCCTTTTTCTTCTCTCCATAATGTTAAAAGACAAGCATCCTCACATCAATGGCCAGCTGATTTTTGTCAAGGGTGCCAAGTCCACTCAACAGGGAAAGAATAGTCTCTCTTCAATAAATGGCGTTAGGAAAACTCAATATCCATATGCAAAAGAATGAAGGTGGATCCCCTACCTCACACCATATACAAAAATTAACTCAATATGAATCACAGACCTAAACTTAAGAACCAGGTCTATAAAACTCTTAGAAGAAAACATGGGGAGGTATCTTAGGACGTTGTGTTAGGCAATGGTTTATTATACTTTACACCAAAAGCACAAGAAACAAAAGAAAAAATAGATAAATGGCACCTCATCAAAATTAAAAACTTTTGTGCCTCAAAAGACTATCATGAAAGTAAAAGACTATAGAATAGGAGAAAATATTTGTAAACCATATATATGATAAAGGTTTAATATCTAGAATATATAAGGAAATTCACACTAAACCAAAAGGAAATTAAAAAAATGGGGGGGGGGATGCTCAAGCAGTTGGGCACCCGCATCCCACATGGGAGATCCCAGGTTTGGTTACTGGTGCCTCCTAAAGAAAACAAGCTGACGCAACAAGCAGAAACAATGAGCAGGGAACAGATGTGGCTCAAGCGGTTGGGCACCCACCTCTCATATGGGAGGTCCCGGGTTCAGTTTCCGGTGCCTCCTAAAGAAGATGAGAAGAGTAGACACAGCAAGCAGACACAGCAAACAGGCAACAAGCAGAGAGACAAAGGAGCCATCGGGTGGTGGGGAATGGGCCAAGAAGCACATGAAAAGATGATGTTCAACATCATTAGCCATTAGGAGAATGCAAATCAAAACTACAATGAGATACCATTTCATATCTACTAGAATGGCTACTATAAAATAAAAAATAAAAAAAAATACAAGTGTTGGAGAGGCTGTAGAGAAATAGGAACACTCATTCATTGCTGGTGGCAATGTAAAATGGTACAGCTGCTATGGAAGACGTTTGGCGGTTCCTTGGAAAGTTAGGTGTAGAACTACCACATGACCCGGCAATCCCACTTCTAGGTATACACCCAGAAGAAATGAAAGCAGGGACCTGAACAGATATTTGCACACCAATGTTCATGGTGGCATTATTCACAATTGCCAAAAGGTGGAAACATACCAAGTGTCCATCAATGAATGGATAAATTAAATACGGTATACACAAACAAAGGAATATCATCCAGCTGTAAAAGGGAATGAAGTACTGCTACATGTGACAACATGGACAAACCCTTAAGACCTCATGTTGAATGAAATAACCCAGACACAAAAGGACAAATATTGTATGATCTCACTGATATGAAATGTTTAGAATAAGCAAATTTATAGAATCAGAAACGAATACAAGTTCCCAGGGGATTGAGTGGGGTTAGAAAATGGAGGGTTAATGCTTAATTGGTACAGAATCTCTGCTTGGGTTGATGGAAAAGTTTTGGTAATGAATCATGGTGATGATAGCACAACATTATGAATGTTAACTAAGGCCACCATAGTATATATTTCAATGTGGTTTATAGGGACAAATTTTAGATTGTATATATGTTACTAGAATATTTTTTTTTAATCCATAGGACTGTACAATACAAAGTGAACCCTAATGTGGAACTATGGACTATAGTTCATAATACAATTATAATAATATTATTTGTCAATTTTAACAAAGGTAACACACTAAAAGTGTTAATAATAAGGAAAACTGGTGGTGTGAGGGGAGAATATGAGAACATTGTATTTTTTGCATGATTTTTCTGTAAATCCCCAACTTCTCTAATTTTATACATACATACATACATACATACATACATATATATATATATATATATATATATGGAAAACTTCTTTAATTATATATATAAAGGAAAAAAAGACAAGCAAATAAGCTGGGGAGATAGGGAAAAACCTGTTTGGCAATGTGTTTAATATTTGATCTGATTATCCTCTGTAAATTCTAATAATCGCTTAACAAATCTTTTCATAAACTCATAAAAATTATGCAGCAGCACTCTCCCAAGACTGAGGTAAGTAGAAAAATATCATTCAGTGTGGTTTCAAAAAAGTCTTATTAGTAAAATATACCTCCAGGAGGAACATTAAAAACCAAGGAGTAGAGAAACTACATTACCACAACAAATCTTTTTGTACATAATGACTTCTTAAACATCCTGAAATGCCTGTTAAATCATGTAGTGTATTCATTTAAAAAATAACTTCAAAGTTAAGATCCTTTAGAGAGGTTAACTTGAGGAATAAGAGGTTTAATGAACTTACATTAAAAATCAGGTTGATAACCACGTTAACATAAAGGAAAGGGGTGGAGGACTTGGTCGATGTACAATAAATCAGGACTCATTAGAAGAGGCTGTCAGAGGCCAAAAATGGCTAGTTCAGTGTTTAATGTGCCTTGTTAATGGAACCAGGAACCAGTTCCCTCATCTCATGTCCTTTACTATCCCCAACCTCTAAATGAAAAGCATATCTTTCCTAAAGTGAGACTGGGTAGGAATCTATGAACGCATAAGTACAATTTATTCCTTACTACCAGACAAACGAAAGCATAAATCTTTCAAATTATGAGTCTTTCTCTCTCCTGACAAAGAGCATGGATGATGACAATGAAAACAGCAGCTAACATCAAATGAGAAGTTATGTGTCAGGCAAAGTTACAAATATGAAATAGTATTATTTTTTAAAAGTAACTATTATAACCCCTATTTTAACGAGAACTTGTATAGAGGTTCATCAATTCACCCACAGCCTACCCAGCTAATAAGGGTCAGAGTGAAAATTTGAACCCAGAGATTGTGATCACCAAAGTCCTTACTCTTTTTTTTTTTTTTTTTTTTTAAGATTTTATTTATTTATTCATTTATCCCCCCCTTGCTGCTTGTGTTCGCTGGGTCAGCTAACCACGCCATGCAGGCGGGCTTGCCTTCACCAGGAGGCCCTGGGAACCGAACCTGGGGCCTCCCATATGGTAAACGGGAGCCCTACTGATTGAGCCACAGCCGCTTCCCAAAGTCCTTATTCTTAATCACTTACACAATACTATCTCTCTAGGTAAATCTTCACAACTTAGAGTACCACAGAATCTTATATTCTGTGATTAAAAATGACCATATTAGCATCTTGCATACATTTTTGGAGGTCACTTATTCCTAGCTTGTTAACAGTTACTCAAAGAGGGCAGACTTATGTTCCAAATCCTACTAGCTAATGATTATATACTTGAGGTCTCTATCTATAGCATGCTCCTGAAAGCGTTCAGACTGGAGAGTAGCACAAAATATTTCTACAAAATGAAATGTAAGAAGAAGGAAAAAGCAAAACAAAACAAACAATAACAATAAATTTTAAAAAATGAAATGTAATTTTTGACATTACTGATTTAATCCAGTTTCTCCCCTCTTTTCAGAGTGGAAATAGTGTAAATATGCCCTATATATCTATAGGGAGTTGTGTATCATCCCTCAAAATTCTTATGTATCCAGAACCTTAGAATGTAACATATTTGGAAATAGGAACTTTGCAGAAGTAATCAGTTAATCATCATCATGATTTCGAGATGAAATCATACAGGATTTAGAGCAATGACTAGTAAGAAGAGAGGACACACAGAGTGAATGAACCACGCGAAGAGGGAGGCAGAGATTAGAGTTATTCTTCTACAAGCCAACGAACGCCAGGAGCTACCAAAATTTACCAGATGGTGGAAGAGGCAAGAAAGCATACTTCTTTATTGCCTTTGGAGGGAAAATGGCCCTGCCAACACTGCATTTTGGACTTCTGACCTCCTGAACGTTGAGGAAAAAAATTCTGTTGTTTTAGAGCCAGTTTGTGGTAATTTGCTATGGCAGCCAGAAGAAACTAATACAACTAAACCACAATATTTAATTCTTAAAAACAAAACAAATCAAAACATCAGGCACAACAGAGAGAATCCTAAAAAAAGAGATATGATGAAATGTCTTGGCAGACAGGATCAATAAAATGCAAAGAAAGCAGCTAACAAATAGAAGGCTTGACATATGAGAATACAATATATAGGCATTCAAAAGCAAGAATTTCCAAAAGCATAAATTTTTTTAAAAGATTTATTTATTTAGTGCTATCCATTTTTAACTCCCCCCCCCCCCCCGCCCGCCATTTTTGCTGTTTTGGTGTCCATTCGCTGGGCAATTCTGTGTCTGTTTCCTGCCCTCTCTTCTCATCCTTCTCCTCCTGTCTTCATCGGGATTCAATCCTGGGAGCCTCTGATGTGGGAGAGAGGTGTCCTACTGCCTGCGCAACCTTAGTTACTGATTTTTCGGTGCATCTCGTCTTGACTCTCCCTTCAGTCACTCTCCTGTTATGTCATCATCTTGCTGCATGGCTCGGCAGGGCCTGACGGTCCATCTGTGCACGGGGTCTGGTGGCCCACGCGCCTTCTATATTTTTCTTTATTTTTACCGGGAGGTCCAGGGATCGAACCCAGGTCCCTCCATATGGGAGATGGACACCTAAGCATTTGAGCCACATCTGCCCCCCCAAAAAGTATAAGTTTATTATAAATCAAAGCAATGAGGTAATTTTAAATAGAAGGGACATATAAAATTAAATTAAATCAACAAAATAAAATAAAATAAGATAGATAAGGTAAAATTAAAAAAATAAATACAAGGGACAGTGTCTAGCATGGTGATATGACAAGGATTCACAAATCATTTTGAATTTTACATGACATTCTTCACCGTGGTACAAAAGTGATAAAAATAATGCAATTAAATACAAATTTTCAATGAAGCTGAGTGATGGGTACAGTCAGCAACGTGTACCTTCTTATACCTGAGTTCTGCTAAGGCTCCAAGTACTTTTGTATTTCATTGATCTTCATATGCATATATATATGATAGCAACAAATTCCTCTTCCTCAATAACAAAGAGACCTTAAGTTGTAAATATCTAAAAAAAAAAAAAAAAAACTAGTAGTGAGAGGCCTTTAAAAAGGGATAGAACTCCAATATCAATACTATACTAATGGCAAATATCATTAACTGAGCTTTTACAATATGGCAGGAACTATTTTAAGGACTTTAAATGTATTAACTCATTTAATCCTTACACCAACCCTGTAGTTATAAAACCCTTCATTACAGCCATTTCATGAATGAGAAAACTGAAAAGCAGAGCATAATCTACACAAAGTCACACAACCAAAAGGGGACCATTTACCTAGAGAGATCACAGACAATAATGACAAGAAGTGGACTCAATACATGGGTAATCATGAAGCAAGATTTTTAAAATTTTTAAAGAAAACTATAAAAATGTATAAAACATAGTAATAATATTTCTGTTTTTATCATAGTAATACATTTTTGTGTGAGATTAGTCCTCCATCACTATTTATTGGGATTTTTTTCAATTGAATTTTTTATTGCAGAAGTTGTAAGCTTACAAAACAATCATGAATAACATGTAGAATTCCCATACATCACCCCTCCACCAACACTTTACATTGTTATGGAGCATTTGTCATAGATGATGAAAAAACATCATCAAAATATTACTGCTATGGTCCATAGCTTACATTCTATTTTTTCTATAAACCCCATTATTAATACCATATATTACTATTGTACATTTGTTAGTTACAGAGAGAACGTTCTCATATTTGTACTGTTAACCAAAGTCCATCATACAACACATGGTTCACCGTGTTATATAGTCCCATGTCTTGTACAATCCATCCAAAATGTACATGCAGTGGCTCTCAGTTTTATCAGAGTTCTGCTGTCATTGCATCAATAAATTTTTTTATGTTTTCCTTAGTCCAATAGAAAAAAAATCCCACATCCCTCTATTACTGACTCTTAGAGAATTGATATAGTACCTTCTTTCACACTGATGCAAGAATATCGCAATATTGCTGTTAATTATAGTCCATAGTCCATAGTCTTTGTCAGAGACAAAGAAGGACACTATATATTAATACATATCAAGAAGAGCAATCAAACATTTATGCACCTAACCAGGGTGTCCCAAAAATACATGAGGCAAACATTGGGAAAACTAAGTGGGGAAATAGATACCTCTACAATTATAGTGGTGGACTTTAAATACATTCTTCTCTACATTCTCTACATTCAAGTGCACATGTATCATTCTCCAGGACAGACCACACACTAGGTTCACAGAACAACTCTCAACGAATTCAGAAAGATTGAAATTATACAAAGTAATTTCTCTGACCACAACAGAATGAAGCTGGAATGACTCAAGGAGGAGAGAACCAGAAGAGTCACAAAGATATAGAAGGTTAAACAGACTTACTTCTAAGGACCTTGGAAAGTGAGGCTGCAAAGGCCGGAAAAAGTCTCTTGCATTTATTTACTCTTATTTTCCTTACCTGCACTTCCTTGGTCTGCCAGCAGATGGTGTGCTTTGGCAGGCTTAGCTCAAACCCTGGTCAGAATGTGTTCACTGTGACCCCAACCAGAACAATGTGACACCGGATCCAGACTCAGGGCTACTTAGAGCTTCACAAATCAAAACTTTCTCAAATGCTGTTCACCCAAAGCTCAAGCAAGGAGAGAAAAAGCAGATAAATGGGACCTCCTCAATATTAAACATTTTTGCATATCAAAGGTCTTTGTCAAAAGGGTGAAATGGCAGTAGACTCAATGGGAGAAAATATCTGGAAATCACATATCTGATAAGCATTTAATATCATAATATATAAAGAGATGCTACAACTCAACAATAAAAAGACAAACGGCCCAATTAAAAAATGGGTAAAAGACTTGAATAGACATTTCTCCAAAGAATACAAATGGCAAAACAACACATGATAAATTGTTCAACATCATTAGCACTTAGGGAAATGCAAACCAAAGCTACAGTGAGATATCATTTCACACCTTTTAGAATAGCCACTATTAAAAAGACAGAAAACTACAAGTGCTGGAGAGGGTGTGGAGAGATAGGAACATTTATTCACTGTCAATGGGAATGAAAAATGGTACAGCCACTGTGGAGTACTGTTTGGCAGTCCATAAAGAAGTTGAATA
Source organism: Tolypeutes matacus (assembly GCA_026826555.1). Lineage (NCBI taxonomy): Eukaryota > Metazoa > Chordata > Mammalia > Cingulata > Chlamyphoridae > Tolypeutes > Tolypeutes matacus. Next base: position 2,751,402 of record JAKSZT010053821.1, on the reverse strand, counting down.
TAGATATGCCACATGACACAGAAATGCCATTACTGTGAGAGCAGTGCACAGACATCTGCACACCAATATTCATAGTAGCATTATTCACAATTGCAAAAAGATGCAAACAACCCAGGTATCCATCAACCAATACACAGATAAATTGTGATGTAAATGTACGATGGAATATTATGCTGCTGTAAGAAGAAAGGAAGTCGTGAAGCATAAGACAACATGGATGAACCTGGAGAACATTATACTGAGTGCAGCAAGCCAGACACACTAAGCTATTTTGAACTAAATATATTGTGTAAACTCATGGAGTTAAAAACTAGACTATAGGTCATCAGAAAATAGAATGAGGTTAGAGAATGGAAAGCTGAGGGTTAATCTGTGCAGAACTGGTTAAAAAAAAAAAAAAGGTTGTTCGTAGAGCTTTGGAAATGAAATGGTGAAAGCACATCATAGTGTTTGTAGCTAACAGTGCTAATATATGTGTATGACAGTGGTTGAAAGGGAAAGTCTAAGGACCTGTATATTAATGGAAGGAAAGCTACAAAATGTAACCTCAGACTGTATAGCATAGCAAACCCTCGTGTGAAATATGAGTATGGGTAATATTGCAAATATAAGTCTGTTTTTATTTGAAAAAGACCAAGTGTACATTAATGAAATATGGTGTTAATATCATGCAAAAATACAACCAAATCAAACTATGGATAGTAGTGTAGAGCAAGACACTAGCAATCTTCCATTAAGAGTATTAAAAAAAAAGAGCATGTTGTTAAATCTCCATCTATTTGTGAGTTGTACCTTTCTCTACCTGTTATTGATTTCCAGCTTCATTCCATTATGATTAGAGAAAGTGCTTTGTATAACTCTGATGTTTTTAAATTTATTGAGATCTGTTTTATGACCCAACATATGGTCTATCATGGAGAAAGAACAATGAGCACTTGAGAAGAATGCATATCCTGCTGTTTTGGGGTGCAATACTCTACATATTTTTATTGGATGCAGTTCATTTATCATATTACCAAATCTCTCTGTTTCCTTACTGATCCTCTACCAAGATGTTCTATCTAGTGAGGAGAGCGGTGTATTGAAATCTACAACTATTACTGTAGAGACATCAATTCTCCCTTTAGTTTTGCCAAGGTTTGCCTCATTTAATTTGGGGCACCCTGGTTAGGTGCAAACACATTTATGGTATTTCTTCCTGGGGAACTGTACCTTTTATTAATATATAATATCCTTCCTTGCCTCTAAGAACAGCTTTGTTTTTAAAGTCTACTTCATCCAATATAAGTATAGCTACTCTAGTTTTTTGTTTGTTTGCTTACTGCATATTTGGAATATCTTCTTCCAGCCTTTCACTTTCAACCTACTTGTACACTTGGGTCTAAGACGAGTCTTTTGTAGATAGATGGCTCCTATTTTCATATCCGTTCTGACAGTCGGTGTTTTTTAATGGGGAGTTTAATCATTAACAGTCAATGCTACAAGTGTTAAGAACTGTAAAGGCAGTTCTTACTTCATTACAGTTCTTATGTCACCCTTTTTTGTATGCAGGAGGCCGGCGCTTAACCACTGAGCCACACCAGCTCCCGAGTTGGCTCCCTCGTCTGTTTGCTCCTTGTTTACTCATTTTTGCTCATTGTTTTACTTGTCATTTTGCTCATTTGTTTTCTTTAGATGGCACAGGAACTGTACCTGGGACCTCCCATGTGGGAAGCGGGTGCTCAGCTGCTTGAATCACATCTACTCCCACTTTACTCATTTTGACCTTTGGCAATTTTACATGTTAATAACTTATTTCCACCACTCTTTCTACATTTTTAGTTACTTTTACAGATACAAATCTTCATTTCTAAACTCTCTTCTTAGCCTCTCTCTCCTGGCTTTTCTTTTCACACTGTAGCACTTCCTTTAATATTTCCTGCAAGGCCAGTCTCTTGATTACAAACTCTCTCAGTTTCTATTCATCTGTGAATACTCTAAACTTGCCCACATTTTTGAAAGACAATCTTGCTGCAGATAAGATTCCTGGCTGGCTGTTTTTCTCTTTCAGTATCTTAAATGTACCATATGACTGCCTTCTTGCCTTCATGGTTTCTGATGAGAAATCTGCACTTAATCTTACTGAGAATAACTTGTATGTGATGAATCACTTTTCTCTTGCTGCTCTTGCTGCTTTCTCTCTTTATATTTGGCATTCAACATTCTGATTAGTATGTGTCTCAGAGTAGGTCCATTCAGACTTATTTGGATTAGAGTAAACTGTGCTTCCTAGACATGGATATCTCTGTCCTTCAATCGAATTGGGAAATTTTTACTATTATTTCCTCAAATATTCCTTCTGCTCATTTTCCCTTCTCTTCTCCTTCTGGGACACCCATGACATGTATGTTTACATGTCTCTCGCCGTCATTTAGTTCCCTGAGACCCTGTTCAATTTTTTCCATTCATCTGTTCTTTGAGTGTGCACACTTTTTTTTTTTTTTTTTTGGAGGTCCTGTCTTCAAGCTCACTGATCCTTACTTCTGCCTCTTCAAATCTACTTTTATATGCCTCCGGTGTATTTTTTTTGTTAGCTTTTTTATTAACTTTATTTTGTACATTTAATTGAAAATATAAACAATTTAAAAAGAAAAAGAAAACACAGTTAAATAAAAACAACATTTCTCAATTAAATGTATCCAGTCTATTTTAAATTTCATTTATTGTGCCTTTCTTTCCCATAAGATCAGCTATTTTTCTATGTTTGCTTTCAAATCCTTCTTTGTGCTTACCCAGTATCTTAATATCCTTAATCTCTTTAGCTATCTCATTGAATTTATTAAGAAGTTTTGTTTGGACATCTATGATTAGTTGTCAACTCCTTTATGTGATCTAGAAGCTTAGTTTGTTCCTCTGGGCTGTATCTTCCAATTTCTTGGTATGGGTTGTAATTTTTTTTTTGTGTGTGTGTGTGTGTGTCTCTGTATCTGATTTACTAGATGTATTTATTCTGGGCTCAGTTTCTCTCTTTAGTCTCGGGCTTTATATTTGATTGGCTTTGTACTACAGCCCCTCTTTGATACTTGGTTCAATTTAATTCGGAGCTTTATAGTGGCTGAATTTTTTCAGCTCTTTTTCATCTGTTCCTTTTGTTCCCTATTGGTTGTGGAATAGGAGCCAAGGATGTGGTTGGTACTGTAAGCTGTGGAGGCTGGTACAGGTACCCCCAGCTCCCTTCCTGCCAGAGGCAGAGCTGAAGACTAGGCTAGGGCAGCAATTCGAGTTGACTGGAAAGAAGCCAGTCCCTACCATCATTATGATTTTCAATCAGCCCCCTCCCCCCATTACCCCCATGCCGGGGGCAGAGTTAAAATGTAGGCACCTAGATTCTTTATGAATTAGGTTCAAATTTTAGCTGTTCTTAGGACTGGACTTTAGGCCACCGAACTTACTAATCACTAGCCGAATACAGTGCCCGACCGTCTCTTCCTCCCCCATTTTTGGGAAATGGAGCTTCCAACTCCAGCCAGGGATTAGCTCCCAAGGCATCCTGCATCACCAGCAAGGGATGGGCAACATCCTCTATGGCATGGAGTACTCTACTCATGAATCTTCACTGCACATGGGCAGTTTCCTCTTTCGGTTCTTCCATGGATGTTACAGGATGCTCTTCTGGTCTCCTGCCCCGACCCCAGCAGGTGACTTAAATATTTCTGGGTGATTACTAACTGCACTGTAGGGTGAGCTGACTCTTGGGGCTCCTTACTCTGCTACCATCTGGCCCTTCCTCCTCAGGGTTTCTTTTCTTTTTTTTTTTTTTTATTGTGCGTAAAAATCAAATTTTTCACAATACAAACCAATATTTGTAAAATGATATATAAATATACATGCATATATGTGGATTTGCTTACATAAATGTTATTGTCTCAGGGTTTCTTTTAAGAGTGAGAAAATATACTAAAATTAGATAACTTCTGTATATACTAAAAAAAAATTCCAGCTCTGTACAGCAGGGTAAGCATAGAGGGATTGAGAGGTGATTATTAAGAGGTAGAGCTTTTCTGTTTGCCTATTTATTATTATTATTAGAATAATGAAAATGTTCTAATAACAGTTGAAGTGATGAATGCACAACTATGTGATTACACCAAATACCACTGATTACTGTACATGCTGGATGGATAGTATGCTTTATTAGTATGTATCAATAAAATTGATTTTTTTTAACTCAAGCCAATCTGCCATATGCTGTCTAAATCACATGGTAAATCGCATGTATAAATTTCAAAGTATTGTTTTTGAAAAGTCTACCTGTAAATCAATAATGTTTTCTAAGAGTTTTAACACTTCTAATAAAATTATAGGCAAAACATTTTTTTTAAAACCTGAATTGTTCACATTAAATGAATATAAATTGTATGATATATAAATTATATCTCAATAAAGCTATTTTTAAAAAACTACTACTTGTCTCCAAGGCAGTAATGAGAATTAAAACATAAAATATTGCTTCCCTCGTACTCTAAAAAATTTGTGTGGAAGAAGAAACTTGGGGAAAATATATTTAAGAAATACCAAAATACACTCAAGTTGACTATACTTCAATTAGGTATGGCTAAAATGTGACATGTAAAGGAAAACAGAAACTCATCTGAAAGTTCTACAGAGATTTGCTGTGTGTCAGGCACTATGTGAGGCAAAAGAGATTCAATAAAGTTTATGTGAGGGAACTAAAGTTAGAATAGCTTTAGAGAAAGCCTAATTTCAATGAAATATGATCACCATCTAAAAAAGGATAGCAAAGTGCAAAAATAAGTCTATACATCATCAGTTCTAACATTAGTGTTATCCAAAGAACAAGGACTCTGAGCCATTGACACAAATATCAAGAGCTAAATGCATTCAATCATTCAATTTTTTTTTTTATTAATTACTATGTGCAAGGAACTGTATTAGAAGCTGGAGAAACAGGATACATTAAACAGACCAAAACAAAAACAAAAACAAAATCCAAACAAAACCTGACCTTGTGAAGTTTATACTCTAGACTGGAGACAAAAGGCCAATTAATATAGTGAATATTTACACTACTAGATATTAAGAGCAATGAAGAAAAGGCACTAAAGATGGATAGGCAGAGAAGGGGCAAAATGAAGAAAGGACAATCCTTTCAACAAATGGTACCAGAACAACTGAATAGCCATATACAAAAACATGAAACTCACATTACCTCACACCTTACTTATAATGAAGTAAAAATGAATTATATACCTAAATATAAGAGCTAAAATTATAAAACTCCTAGAAGAAAATATAAGAGAAAATCTTAGTGACCTTAATCATTAGGCAAAGGTTTCTCAGAAAACAAAGCATGAACTATAAAAGAAAAAAAATTAATAAATTGGACCATCAAAATTTAAAATTTTTGCTCTTCAAAAGATCCTATTAAGAAAACAAAAAGGTAAACCACTGAGTAGGAGAAAATACTTACAAAACATATCTGACAAAGGTTTTGTATCCAAAAAATATACGTAATTTTACAACTCCAAAATATGACAAGCAGACTTCCAGAAATATGGAACATTAGAGAGACACAGGACTTAATTCTTTCCCAGAAAAACAACTAGAGGACAAGCAGAAATAGCCTGAAAAAAAAAAAAAAAGTTCTAGGGTTTAGGGCACCAGGGGAAGGCTGGACACCACCCAGAAGAGATAGGGGCAAAGGAAAAGAATCTCAATAGGAAATCTGTGAGTAAAAGCTCAGTTGCCAGCACCCATCTCCTACCCTCGAAGCAGAAAGCTTTGAATTCTCTGGCCTCTGCCCAAGAGCAACAGGCAGAGGGGGATACAGGGGTGCACCTCCCCAGGAAAGGAGAGAGAGAGGAATGTAGCCTAAGGTTGATTCAGCTTTTGGCCAACAAATTTGGTGTGTCCCATGAGCCCTGCCAAGCCGGGTGGCGCCGCGCCATTGTTTGCCCTGAGAGCTAGCACGGAACTAGAGAGACCCAACCCTCTTAAACACTCTTCTGCTACTGACAGGGACTGGTAATTGAGCATCCAGAGGGGAGTAGAATTATTTCCTACCTGAGAAAAGGGAGGGAGCTGCCAGCAAAGTTTGGAGACCAGCTTCTGAGAAAGTTTGGTTTGCGAGACTCTGAATAACCCTGTGGCAGGATCCTCTGTCACACTGTTCTCTTCCAGGTTACAGGGTACACATTCCGACCAGGGTATTGAGCTGAGAGATCTGCCAAAAAGCACCACCTCCTGGCAGACCAAGGAAGTGCATGTAAGGGAAATAAAAGTAAAGAAAGAAAAGCACTAAAGGGAGCCTGACAGTACAAAAGGAAAAGAGAGGAGAGGGAGGCTTGGAGAAGAGTGTATAAGGGAAAACTTCTATGGGTAAAATACAGATTTCTCATCAAAAAACATGGAGACAAGACAGTGATATGATATAATTAGGATACTTGAAAGAAAAAAAACTGCCAGCAGAGAATTCTTTATCCAGCAAATTTGTCCTTCAAATATGAAAGTCACAGAAAATAGAATAAAATAAAACAAAAAAATAATAAAAGAAAAAAAAAATTTTTTTAAAAGAAAGAAAACAAATACGAAGGTCAAGGAACAGATGTGGCTCAAGCAGTTGAGCACCCACTTCCTACATAGGAGAGTTCGATCCCCAGAACCTCCTAAAAAAACAAAACAAACTAACGATAAAAGCAACTCAGGGAAGCCTATGTGGATCAGAGGTTGAGCACTGGCTTCCCACATGAGGTCCAAGATTCAATGCCTGGCCCCAGTACCTCACTCACACACACACACACACACACACACACAAGGTGAGTTTAAAATATCTACAAAAAAAAAGAAACAAATAAGAATCCACCTTTGCAGAAAGCATTAAAGGGAACCTGATAGCCCAAAAGAATAAGACAAGAGAGAGAGGCCTGGAGGAGAGTGTAGAAGGCAAGAATAGCAGAAAGGATAACCAAAAAGAGCAAAAAGTCAGGAGAAAATAAGATATTACATATGAAAGCCAAAGAATAAAATGGTGGAAGTAAATAATGCATTTACAGTAATATCATTGAACGTGAACAGATTAAACTCCCCAGAGAAAAGATACAGGCTGACAGAATGGATAGGAAAAAACATGAGCCATCTTTATGCTGTCTACAAGAGATTCACCTTAGATCCAGGGATACAAACCAGCTGAAAGTGAAAGGCTGGAAAAAGATACTCCATGCAAACAGTAACCAAAAATGAGTAGTGGTCACTATACTAGTATTAAACAAAACAGACTTTAAATGCAAAACAAGTTCCAAGAGATGCAGAAGCCATTGTATATTAATAAAAGGGACAATCCACCAGGAAAAAGTAACAATCATAAGTATCTATGTACCTAACTAGGGTGCCCCAAAATACATGAGGCAAAATATGACAACTCAATAAAAGGGTGGGAAGGGGGGCAAAAGATTTGAACAAATACTTCTCCAAAGAAGATATACAATGGCAAATAAGCTTATGAAAAGATGTGCAATATCACCAGACATTAGGGAAACGCAAGTCAAAAGTGCAATGAGATTACTGCTTCACTCACCACAATGAATAAAATTTTAAAAAGACAGACAAGTATTGGCAAGGATGCAAAAGCAACTAGAACTCTCATATACTGTTGGTGGGAATGCAAAATGGTACAACTACTAGGGAAAAGTATTTGACAGTTTTATATAATTTTTTTAAATGTACTTACTACCAATTGCAGTCTTACCCAAGAAAAACGAAAACTTAATAATAAAAAGGAATGAACTAACACACATAATATCAATGAATCTCAAAAAAAAAAAAAAAACGTTATCCTAAGTGAAAAGTGCAAGATAAAAGCAATAGCATACTGTATGATTCTACATAAAATTCTAGAAAAGGTAAAACTATAGTGATACAAAGTAGGCTGGAGAAAATTAAATACAAATGAGCAGGAGGGAACAGTGGAGGGTAAAGGAAATTTCTATGTCTTGATTGTGTTAAGTGGTGGTTACACAGTGTATACAATGGTCAAAACTTATTGAAATGAACATTTAAAATTAGTCAATGTTACTGCATATAAATTACACTTCAATAAAGCTGCAAAAGTGTAAAAAGAAAGAAATCACATGAACAAATACTTCACAAAGACATAGCATCAGTTTAATAGATTTAGTTCCAATGTTTGTATATGACATTTTTCCACCCACAAAAGGAAAATAAAGGATTTTTTTTTTTTAAATCCATTTTAAACCCTTCCCCATTTGCTGTTTTGTGTCCATTCGCTGGGCAATTCTCTGTGTCTGATTCCTGCCATCTCTTCTCATCCTGCTCCTCCAGTCTTCACCAGGATTCGATCCTGGAGACCTCCAATGTAGGAGAGGTGTCCTGCCACCTGCGCCACCTCGGTTCCTGGTTTTTGGAGCATCTCGTCTTGTCTCTCCCCTGCGTCTCTCTCCTGTTACGTCATCATCTTGCTGCATGGCTCCCGGAGCCTGGCGGTTCACCGGCACACAGAGCCTGGCAGCCCATGCACCTTCTCTCTCTCTCTCTCTCTCTATATATATATATATATATATATATTTTTTTTTAATTTTACCAGGAGGTCCCAGGGATTGGACCCAGGTCCCTCCATATGGCAGACGGACGCTAAACCATTTGAGCCACATCCGCCCCCTGAAGGATTTATTTTAACCATATTTCAAGAACTCATGCTCCTTGGCCTAATATGCTATCCAGCATATCCAGGAATGACTAAATTTTCTATACAGCCTAAATATAGAAAGTAAAATAAAGTTGCACTGAAGAAATAAATTTTAAAGACCAGTATCAAGTCTTTTCAAAGCAAACAATATGACAAAACACTATAATAGTGAGGACTGTGGAAAGATGGTGGAGTAGGAACCTCCTATAATCAATCCTTCCACCACCACAAATATTAAGCCAGCAGGAACTACCTGAATCAACTATTTCAACAGAGTTGAGTATTACAATGTATAGCATTCAGGAAAGAACAGAAGGAAGAGGATGGTAAACTACAGTAAATAATTGTGCTACCTCCACAATTACCATCATTCTCAAGGCAGGCATCAGTGGGGTCTGGACCCTGGCAGAACTTGCTGTTGACAGAAAGGGACATAAAAACCCACTTTCCCAAAACCCAAATTGGGCATGGGCTGATGGCTGATGACAGCTTTTCTTTTTTATTTATTTTTAAAAATATATTTTTAATTTAAAAAAAAAAAAAAAAAAAAAAAGGTATTTAGATTACGTAAAAATATAGGGGGCAGCTTTTCATTAGCAACTTAAGAAGGCTGGAGGCCCGGCTCTAAGGGTGCCAATGTGCCAATCAGCCATGGACAAGGGGGTGGAGACTTAAAGACACTACACTTCCTCAGAACTGCAGAAGATGGCTGAAGGGCTGCACATGGTGGGCAGGTCAAGAAATCACAACTTGAGGGAGTATGGAAGAAGCTCCTGGCACTTTCCTGGCCCCGCCCTCACCCCCTCTCTAAGGCACTTTGGAGCCAAACAATGCTCCCTTTGTGGGTCCCCCACCTTATTCCAGCTGGGAAAGAATGACTTGGGAAACTGCCCCCTGACATGATGCCTCCTCCCCAGAATTCACCCTCCAGGTAAAATCACCCTGAGACAAGGATAACAGTGTAAGAAACAACAAAGGTGAGCAGACTACGGCAAACGCTTACTTGCTTTAAGTCCAGCAGTAGAATACCCAAAAGAAGGAGAAAGTCTGCCTCCTGGGAATTAGAGGGGGCAATCAAACTTCTGTAAACAAGTAAATGCCTAAGACCACTGGTAAAGAGAAGACCAGGACAAGAAACAGGCCCACAAAAGGCAGGAAGGATCCTGCAACTTGCATTCACCATGGTCCGACAAATTTCTGTCCTATCACTCGCTGGTTCCAAACTCAAGAAACAGACATCTCAAGGAATAAATCTCAGAGTTGACATATAAAAATATTAAAATGTACAGTGTATGTGCAAGAAAAGATTACGAAACAAAGAGGAAATGACGTCAGATCCAAAGAGAATAAAAATCCAAAAAACATCAACATAGGTGAACATAATAGTAAAAGACTTTTAAAAAATGATCTTTGATACACTCAAGGAGATGAAGAAATATACAGAGAGAAATAAACAATACCAGGAAAATAATGGATGAACAATATGAAATCTCAATGAAGAGGTAGAAATTTTAATAACAAACCAAACACAACTAATGAAGTTGAAGAAGATGACAATAACTGAAATGAAAAATGCCCACAAGGATTTCAACAACATTAGAGCTGGCAGAAGAAAGAATCAGCAAACACGGAGACAAGACAGTTGAAATGAGTCAGCAGGCTGGAGAGCAGAAAGAAAAAACAATGATAGAAAACAAAAATACCCTAAGAAAATTCTGGGACACGATTAAGCATACCAATATATATGTTGTGGGGGTCCTGGAAGGAGAAGAAAGAGAAATAGAAGCAGAAGGAATATTAAAAAAAAATTGGACTTCCGGGAAGATGGTGGACTAGATAGACACGGGACTCTGTTCTCCTACAGAAAAAATACTTAGAGGACAGGCTGAAACAGCCTGGAAAAATATCTTCTAGAGTTTACAATATCAGGCAAAGGCTGGATACCACCCAGAGGAGAGAAGGACAAAGGAGGGGAATCACGACCACAGAACTGTGAGTTGAAACCAGCAGCTGCTGCTGCCAGCACCCTCCTCCACACTAAAGACACTTCAATATACTCAGGCCTCTGGGGCCTGTGGCTACAGACAAAGGGGGCCCCAGGGATTCACCACCCCAGGAAAGGGGAGAGAGAGGGACACTGCCTAAAGCTGACTCAGCTTCTGACCCACAAATTTGTTCTGCTATATCCCACCAGCCCTCCTAGGCCGAGTGGGAACACACCGTGGTTTGCCCTGGAAGCCAGCACAGGACTGGAGAAACCCAACCTTCTCAATCTCCCTCTCTTCTAGCCAGGACTGATTGTTGAGAATGCACCTCCCCAGGAAAGGGGAGAGAGAGGGCACAACCTAAGGCAGACTCATATTTTGACCCACAATTTTGGTCAGCTGTGTCACACAAGCCCTTCCAGAGGTGGGGCCATACCACTGGGCAAGGGGCTAAAGGTATATGACCCTCCCAATCTCCTTCTCTTTCAATGGGGACTGATTGTTGAGGATGCAGAGGGTCTTTCAATGGGGACTGATTGTTGAGGATGCAGAGGGGAGTGGAAATATTTCCTACTGGATAAAATGGAGGGGCTGCCAGAAAAGGCTGGAGAACTGTCTCTGAGAACGTTTGAATTACAAGGCTCTTAACCTCCAGGCAGGAAGCTCTATCACATTGATCCAGTCTGTGTTGCAACAAACACACTCTGACCAGGCATTGAACTGAGAGGGCAGTCATTTGGCAGACCAAGGAACCGCACGTGAGAAAATTAAAAAGAGAAGCTTTTTCCGGCCTTTATACCCTCCCTCCCCAAGGCCCTAGGAAGCGGGTCTACAACCAATTACTGGGTTCAGAGCCAAGGTTTGAGCAACTAGCAGGGCCAATTCTAACATTCCAGGTCAAGCCAAGAATCAAAGTGCAGTGGTAACACACAGCCTCCCACCACTAAATCCCTACAAAAGAGAAAGAAACTAAGCATTCCAGTAAATTACATTCTGATCAGATGCCTAGACATCAGCAAAAAATTACGAACCATAATAAGAAAATGGAAGACATGGCCGAAGAAGAGGAATATATCAAAGCCCCAGAAGAGACCCAGGATTTAAGAGAAACCAATGAGATTCACATAAATTTCCAAAAACAATTTAATGAGTCGAAAAACAATATGGCTAAAGATATAAATGACATCAAGAAGACATTGAGTGAGCACAAAGAAGAATCTGAAATCCTGAATAGAAAGGTAACAGAGCTCATGGGAATGAAAGACACAATAGGTGAGACGGAAAGCATATTAGAGGCATACAAGAGCAGACTCAAAATGACAGAAGAAAGAATAAGTGATACGGAAGACAGAAAAGCTAAAATTGGAGAAAGAAAAGATGAGAAAGAGAAAACAATGGAAAAAATTGAGCAAGTTCTCAGAGTTGAATGACAACATGAAACACAGCAACATACATATCATGGGAGTTTCAGAAGAGAAGGGAAAAGGGGCAGAAAGAGTATTTAAGGGAATAAGATGAAATTTTTCCAACTCTCACGAAAGAAAGAAACTTACATGTCCAAGAAGCACACCCTAAACCAATCAGAATAAATCCAAACAGACCTACCCAAGACACCTACTACTCAGAATGTCAACCATCAAAGATAAAGAGAAAATTCTCAGAGCAGCAAGGGAAAATCAAACCATCACATACAATGGACACGCAGTAAGGGTTAGCGCTATTTCTCAGCAGAAACCATGGAGACCAGGAGACAGTGGTATGATACAATTAGGATGCTGAAAGACAAAAAATGCCAGTGGAGAATTCTTTATCAACCAAAACAGTCTGTCAAATATGAAGGTGAGTATAAAATATCAACAAATAACAGAAACTAAGAGAGTTCATAAAAAGCAATCCAACTTTGCAGAAAATATTAAAGGAAGCCATACAATCTGACAAAAAAAAAAGACAGGACAGACAGGCCTGGAGGAGAGTAGAGAAAAAAGAGAGGCAAAACAGTAAAAAGGCAGACAAAAATATATGATATATGAAAATCAAAGGATAAAATGGTGGAAGTAAATAATGCATTTACAATAATATCACTGACTGTGAATGGATTAAACTCCCCAATCAAAAGACACAGGCTGAAAGAATGGATAAAAACACATAAATCATCCATATGCTGCTTGCAAGAAACTCACCTTACCTAGGAATACAAACCCACTGAAAGTGAAATGCTGGAAAAAGATACTCCATGCAAATAGTAACCAAAAATTAGCAGCAGTAGCTATATTATTATCAGAAAAAAACAGACTTTAAATACAAAAAAAGTTATAGGAGATACAAAAGGCCATTAGATATTAATAAAAGGGACGATCCACCAGGAAGATATAAAGTCATAAATATCTACGCAACTAATCAGGGTGCCCCAAAACCCGAGACAAACTCTGGCAAAACTGAAGAGGGAGACAGACATTTCTATAATAATCGTTGGAGACTTCAACACCCCACTCACATCATTAGATAGAACTGATAGATCAACAAGAAAACAGAGAACTTGAACAATATAACAAGTTAAAGACCTAAAAAAGATGTACAAAACACTGCATCCAAACTCAGCGAATTATATATTCGTCTCAAGGGACCATGGATCTTTCTCCAGGATAGACCACATATTAGGTCACAATGCAGCTCTCAATAAATATAAAAGATTGAATTATACAAAGCACCTTCTCAAATCATAATGGAATGATACTGGAAATCAATAATAGACAGGAAAAAGTAAATTCGCAAATGTGTGGAGGCTGAACAACACACTCCTAAATAATCAGTGGGTCAAAGAAGAAATTGCAGGTGAAATCAGTAAATATATTGAGACAAATGAAAACGATAACACAACGTATCAAAACTTATGGGATACAGCAAAAGCAGTCTTGAGTGTGAAATTCATATCCCTAAATGCCTATATTAGAAAAGAAGAAAGAGCTAAACTCAAAGATTTAACTGAACTAGAGAAACTAGAAAAAGAACAGCAAACCAATCACAATGCAAGCAGAAGAAATAATAAAAATTAAGAGCAGAAACAAATGAAATTGAGAACAAAAAAACAATAGAGAAAAAAATCAACAAAAACAAAAGCTGGTTCTCTAAGAACAATAAAATTGACAACCCCCTAGCTAGATTAAGAAAGAAAAAAAGAGAGAAGATGCAAATAAATGAAATCAGAAATGAACAGGGGGGAAGTTACAAATGACCCCACAGAAATAAAAAGAATCATCCAAGGATATTATGAGAAACTATATGCCAACAAACTAGACAATCTAGATGAAATGGACAAATCCCTACAAATGCACAACCACCCTACACTAACGCTACAAGAAACACAGGAACTTAACAAATCAATCACATTTAAGGAGAGTGAATCTAAAAATCTCCCAGCAAAGAAAAGTCCAGGACCAGATGGCTTCACAGGTGAGTTCTACGAAGCATTTCAAAAAGAATTAACATCAAACCTGTTTAAACTCTTCCAAAAAATTGATGAGGAGGGAAAATACTCAACACATTTTATGAAGCCAACATCACCCTAATACCAAAACCAGATGAAGATACAAGAGAAGAAAATTACATGCCAATCTCTATAATGAACATACATGCCAAAATTCTCAACAAAATACTTGCAAATCGAATCCAAAAGCATATCAAAAGACTTATACATCATGACCAAGTGGGATTTATTCCTGGTATGCAAGGTTGGTTCAACATAAGAAAATCAATCAATGTAATACACCACATTAACAAATTGAAAGAAAAAAACAAAACACATATATCATCTCAATCAATGCAAAAAAGGCATTCGACAAAATCAAGCATCCTTTTTTGATAAAAAACACTTCAAAAGATAGGAATAGAAGGAAAATTCCTCAATATGATAAAAGGCATGTATGAAAAACCCACAGCCAACATTATACTCAATAGGGAACGGTTGAAAGCTTTCCCTCTAAGATAGGGAACAAGACAAGGATGCCCACTGTCACCACTGTTATTCAACATAGTACTAGCTAGGACAAATGGACAAAAAAAAAAATTAAAGGCATCCAAAAAAGGAAAATAGGAAGTAAAACTCTCACTGTTTGTGGATGACATGATCCTGTACTTAGAAAATCCTGAAGTATCCACGACAAACCTACTTGAGCTAATAAATGAGTTCAGCAAAGTGGCAGGATACAGTAGCAACACACAAAAATCAGTAATGTTTTTGTACACTAGTATTGAACAATCTGAGGAGGAAATCAGAGGGGAATTTCCAATTTCAATAGCAACAAAAAGACTCAAATACCTAGGAGTTAATTTAACCAAAGAAGTACAGGACCTATATGGAGAAAACTACAAAACAATGCTAAAAGAAATTTTAAAAGACCTAAACAAATGGAAAGACATTCTGTGTTCATGGATTGGAAGAATAAATATTGTGACAATGTCAATCTTACCCAAACTGACTTATAGATTCAATGCAATACCAACCAAAATCCCAACAGCTTACTTTACAGAACTAGAGAAAGCAATTACCAAATTCATTTGGAAGGGTAAGTGCACCTGAATAGCCAAAAGCATTCTAAAAAAGAAAAGCAATGTGGGAGGAATTTCACTGCCTGACCTTGAAACATATTACAAAGCTACAGTGGACAATACAGCATGGTACTGGCATAAAGACAGACATATCAATCAGTGGAATAGAACTGAGAATCCAGAAATAAACCCTCACCTATACAGTCAACTGGTTTTTAACAAATCTACCAAGTCCATGTTAACGGGACAAAACAGTCTCTTCAACAAATGGTATTGCAAGAACTGGATATCTATAACCCAAAGAATGAAACAGGACCCCTATCTCACCCCTATATCAGTATCAACTCAAAATCGATCAAAGATGTAAATATAAAAACCAGGACCATAAATTTACTAGATGTTAATGTGGTGAAACATCTTCAAGACCCTATTATAGTAGGTGATAGTTTCTTGGACCTTACACCCAAGGAATAGGCAAAAAAAGAAAAAATAGATAAATGGGACTTCCTCAAAATTAAACATTTTTGCACCTCACAAGACTTTGTCAAAAGGGTGGAAAGGCAGCCAACTCAATGGGAAAAAATATTTGGAAATCACATATCTGATAAGGGTTTAATATCCAAGATATATAAAGAGATGTTTCAACTCAACAATAAAAAGACAAATGACTCAATTAAAAAACGGGCAAATGGGGGTCGGATGTGGCTCAACTGGTTGGGCATCCGTCTGCCATATGGAGGGACCCGAGTTCGATCCCCGGGACCTCCCGGTAAAAAATAAAAAAATAAAATAAAAAAAAAAAAAAAACGGGCAAAAGACTTGAATAGACCTTTGTCCTAAAAAGAAATACAAATGGCAAAAAAATACATGAGAAAATGCTCAACATCACTAATGATTAGGGAAATGCAAATCAAAACTACAATGAGATATCAAAATTAAAAACTGTTGCACCTCAAAGGACTTCATCAAAAAAGTAAAATGACAACCTACACAATGGGAGAAAATATATGGAAACCACATACACTGTAAGGATTTAATATACAGAATATATAAAGAAATCCTTCAAGTACAACAAAACACAAACAACCCGATTTTAAAAATAGGCAAAAGACTTGAATAGACATTTCTCCAAAGATCTACAGATGGCCAAAAAGCACATATAAAGATGCTCAACATCATTAGTCATCAAGGAAACACAAATCAAAATCACAATGACATAACATTTCACACCCACTAGAATGGCTACTATTACAAAAAAAGGAAAATTACAAGTGTTGTAGAAGATGTGGGGAAATGGGAACACTCATTCATTGTTGGTGGAAATGTAAAACAGTGCAGCCACTGTGGAAGACAGTACAGCAGTTCATCAAAAAGTCAAGTATATTACCATATGACCTGGTAATTCCACTTCTAGTTAATATCCAAAAGAATTGAAAAAATCAACAAGGTCCTGGGTTCAATTCCTGACACCTCCTTTAAAAAATAAACAAATAAATAAAATCAACAGAGGGGAACTTCCAGGAAGATGGTAGATTAGAAAGACATAGGACTATCTTCTCTCACAGAAAAATAGCTAGAGGACAGGCAGAAACAGCCTGGGAAAAAACGTTCTAGGGTTTAAGGACACCAGGGGAAAGCTGGAGACCACCCAAAGAGAGAGGGGCACAGGGAAAAAATTTCGACAGAAAGACCATGAGCAGAAGCTGCAGGTGCAGCTGCAGCCGCTGGCACCCTTCCTCCACCATAAGAGCAGGTAATTTTGAATTCTCTAGCCTCTAGCTGGCAGCTACAGACGAAGAGGACCGTAGAGATCCACCTCCCCAGAAAACAGGAAAGGGGGAGGCAGCCTAAGGCTGATTAAGGAACAGATATAAATACCTACGCACCTAACCACGGTGCCCCAAAATACATGAAACAAACTCTGGCAAAACTGAAGGGAGAAATAGACATCTCTACAATAATAGTTGGCAGCTTCAATATACCACTCACATCATTAGAACAACTACAAAGAAGATCAACAAGGAAACAGAGAACTTGAACAATATGATAAACGAGCTAGACCTAATAGACATATACAGAATGTTACATCCCAAATCAGAGGATTAAACATTCTTCAAGTGCTCATGGAACTTTCTCCAGGGTAGACCACATGTTATGTCACAAGGCAGGTGTATTAGTCAGCTAAATGGGTGCTAATGTGAAATACCAAAAATGGGTTGGTCTTTACAAAGGGTATTTATTTGGGGTAGAAGTCCACAGATACCAAGCCATAAAGAGTTAAGTTTCTTCTCTCAACACAGTCCACTGCCACATGTTGGAGCAAGACAGCTGCCAACATTTGCCAGGGTTCAGGCTTCTTGCGTTCCTCTCTTTCCGGGGCTGCATTTCTCTCCGGGCTTAGCTCCTGTTTCCTCTACAAGGTCAGCTGTAAACGATCAGGTGAACGGCTCGCTTCTCTTCTCTTGGGGCCTTCTTTCCAACATTAAAACTGTTTCTCAAAAACTGCTTCTACTCTGTTCTTTGCCTTGCCTTTTATATTCGATTCCCCACCCACCAAGGGGTGGGGCTCAACACCCTACTGAGGTGGCCCAGTCAACGCCCTAATCATAACTTAAACATGTCCAGATTAACAGATCAGTTTACAAGCATGATCCAATTATATTTTTGGAATTCATAATTACATCAAACTGCCCAACAGCCACAGCAGGTCTCAATAAATATAAAAAGACTGAAATTATATAAAGCACCTTTCTCAGATCATAATGGAATGAAAATGGAAATCAATAATAGATGAAAAAAGGGAAAATTCACAAAATGTGTGGATACAAAATAACACACTCCTAAACAATCAGTGAGTCACAAAAGAAATTGTAAGTGAAATAAGTAAATATATTGAGATGAATGAAAATGAAAATACAACTGATGAGATACAGCAAAGGCAGTACTAAGAGGGAAATTCATAGCCCTAAAATCCTATATTAAAAAAGAAGAAAGAGGGAAACAGATGTGGCTCAAGTAATTGGGCTCCCATCTACCATATAGGAGGTCTAGGGTTTGATTCCCAGCAAGCTGGCCCATGCAGGAGTGCTGGCCCATGCAGGAGTGCTGGCGCAGTAAGATGACACAACAAAAAGAGACACAGAAAAGCAAGAGGAAGGAAAAAAAAAAAAAAAGAGAGAGTGAGAGAGAGGAGAGACAATAAGAGATGCAGCAGACCAGGGAGCTGAGGTGGAAGAGATTCAGCGCCTCTCTCCCACTCCAGAAGGTCCCAGGATCAGTTCCTGGTGCCGCCTAAAGAAAAGACAAGCAGACACAGAAGAACACAGAGAGCAGACAGCAAGCACAAAATAACAAGGGGGTGGAGAGAAATACATAAATAAATCTTTAAAAAAAAAAAAAAAAAGGGAAGAAAGAGCTAAAATCAAAGATCTAACTGAATAACTGGAGGTACTAGAAAAAGAACAGTAAACCATTCCTAAAGCAAGCAGAAGGAAAGAAATAATAAAGATTAGAGCAGAAATAAATGAAATTGAGAACATCAACAACAAAAAAAAAAACCGAGAGAGAAAAATCAACAAAACCAAAAGCTGGTTCTTTGAGAAGATCAATAAAATTGACAAACCCTTAGCTAGACTAACAAAAGAAAAAAAAGAAAGAAGATGCAAACAAATAAAATCAGAAATGAAGGGGGAAGTTATGACTGACCCCACAGAAATAAAAAGGATAAGAGGATATTATGAAAAACTATATGCCAACAAACTAGACAACCTAGGTGAAATGGACAAATTCCTAGAAAAGCACAAACAGCCTACCTTGCTTCTACAAGAAATACAAGAACTCAACAAACCAATCACATTTAAAGAGACTGAAGCAATCATCAAAAATCTCCCAACAGGGAGCAGATTGTGGCTCAAGCAGCTGAGCACCTGCTTCCCACTTGGGAGGTCCTGGGTTCAGTTCCCAGTGCTTCTTAAAAACAAACAAGCAAAAAGACAAACAACAAGCAAACAAACAAACAAACAAAAAAACAACTCAGGGGAGCCAATGTGGCTCAGTGGTGGAGCGCCAGCTTCCCACATACGAGGTCCTGGGTTCAATCCCCGATCCCAGTACCTAAAAAAAATAAAAATAAAAATCTCCCAACAAAGAAAACTCTAAGGTCATGTATATTACAAGGAGGAATGCTAAAAAATGTAACATGAAACTGTATAGCATAGTAAAATTTCATATGAAATATGAATATGGGTAATATTGCACATATAAGACTTTTTCTTTGAAAATGTATGTTAAAATGTATGTTAATGTTACAAGTGGTCAATATCTGACAAAAAAATTATGCTAAGTGAATGAAAACAGACACAAAGTACTACATATTGTATGATTCCATTCATATAAAATGTAAATATGAATCAATTTATAAAGGAAAAAAAACCTTATAAAGATGGAATTAGAGTACTGGTTATATAGGGCTGGGGAAGGATAGAGGGATTGAGGGGTGACTACTAAGGGGTGTGGAGTTTTTCTTTCTGGAGTAATGAAATTGTTCTAAAACTTTTTGTGGTGATGAATGAACAACACTGTGAGTATACTAAAAGCCACTGGTTGTACATTTGGATAGACTGTATGATATGTGAATATACCTCAATAAAACTGCTTTTAAAACAAAAATCCATGGAACTACACCACACAGTGAACCCTAAATCAACAATGGACTATAGTTAATAGTACAATGTGTTTTTATCAATTGTAACAAATGCACAACACCAAAACAAAGTGTTAATAGGATGGCATATGTGAATCCTGTATTCTATGTTCCATAAATCCACAACTTCTCTAATTTAAAAAAAAAAAAAAAAACCCACTATAATAATGATAAGATTAAATCAGCAATATACTAGTAAAGTCTTATCAAATAAGGTAACCTGTTGTAGAAGGAGCATCTACTAAGCCACACTGTTATTTTCATGTGAAAAAGTTCTAACTTCAAGTGATAGTGAAAAGAACAACTCATTTTTGCCCAAAATGCTTTCACACAATAGGATACAAGTAGAAAGGTTTAAAAGAATCATCTCATTAATTGCTAAAGTAAAAAAAAAAAAAAAAAAAAAAAGGACAAGAAAATCTCCATTTCGCTGCTGTACAAAGAGGGAAGCAAGCAGGGAGCTGGTTCTCAATAAAGATGACAAACTTAAGTTTATAGACTATTCCTGTGCCTGATTCTAACTCAATGAACCAAAGCCAAAGAAAAATAAATTTATCCCTGCCCCATACAC
Source organism: Tolypeutes matacus (assembly GCA_026826555.1). Classification (NCBI taxonomy): domain Eukaryota; kingdom Metazoa; phylum Chordata; class Mammalia; order Cingulata; family Chlamyphoridae; genus Tolypeutes; species Tolypeutes matacus. Next base: position 2,730,898 of record JAKSZT010053821.1, on the reverse strand, counting down.
TGATCCTTTCATTAGCCTGGGCTCTAAATAACTGGCCAAAGGCAAGAAAAAGGCACCTCTTTCATTCTACTGGAACAATGATGATACTACAAAAATTGCCAATATGCTAAATCAGTAGTTCCTTTCTAGCCTGGGAAACTGGCAAAGGCATAATTTATAAGGATGTGAGATCCTTAACAGGCCAAACAAGTTGTCAGAAAGGCTGAACAGATGTCTCAGCATATAAACTTATCTATCAAATGCTCATGGATGCTGCTCTGAGCAAGAAAACACCAAGTCATTTAAATCTATGATTCAATTCATACTGAATTAAGTTTCTTTGGGTATATAACTAAGAATGAAATTGCCAGGTCATATTTAATAGTAGAGAAATATTTTAATAGGTAAACTGAACTGAATTTGCCTTCATCTTTTTCTATTCCTAGAAGAGCAGTAATGGAAAGATGAGACATCTCTCTGAAAACCAAAGTAAGAGATAAGAATCATTATACAGCATATATAGGAAAAGGAAATATACACTAGAAGCTAAGTATAACCTGATATAAAAGATTTGTGATATTTCCTTCTCTAGTATAAATCCAATAAATTTCATTAAATTATTTTGTCAACCCACCACACTTTCCTCAACCTAAGGCTTTTATACATGCTGGTTCATCTACCTGAAACACTCTACCCTGCTGCCTCCTACTTAACTTCAACTCTTGTTCAAGTCTCATCCTTGGAGGGACCTTCCCCAAACACTCAAGCTAATGATCTCTCTCATTAATTTCTCTCAGGGTCTATCATTCCTTTGCTCCAAAATATCCATCAAAAGTTTTGTTATTTCTGTGTTGTTTAATGTCTGCTTCTCTCAATAGTATAAGATCCTTTAAGTCTGCTACATTTTTTATGAGCTTTATTAAGATATAATTTACATACCATAAAATCCATTTATTTCAAGTGTCCAATTCAATGATTTCTAATAAATGTACAGAGTTATGCAACTATCACCACATGATGTTTTGTTTTGCTCTTCAATATATCTCCGGCACTTAGAGCTAAATAAAGTTATCGGGTAAATGAATAAATCAACTGATAATGAGTTAATCTTATAATCCCATTACCAGAATATATTTAGTGTACCACATGATATGAGTTGGTGCATTAAAAGTAAGCACCCACTGCAAATATTCTCACTGTCCTGATTTTGTGATAATCAGGGTAGGCTAAACATTGGCTATATTAGAAACTATGCATGTGTTCCCAGACCTAGTTTTTCTCTCTAAGTCTGGTTTTTAGAATGCTGGTGGTAAACCAAGCCTGATTTATTATATGACCATCCTGTATGGGAAATGACTGTAACCCTAGGTATCTTTGTTCAACCTAAAGAGATACAGCGGGGGGGCAGACGTGGCTCAAACGGTTGGGCATCCGTCTCCTATGTGGAGGGACCTGGGTTCAATCCCCGGGACCTCTCAGTAAAAATTAAAGAGAAATGTGGAAGGTGCATGGGCCACCGGGCCCCGTGCACAGGTGCACTGTCAGGTCCCGCCAAGCCACGCAGCAATATGATGATGTAGTGGGAGGGTGACACAGGGGAGAGCCAAGACGAGACGCACCAAAAAACCAGGAACTAGGGTGGCGCAGGCAGTGGGATGCCTTTCTCCCATATCAGAGGTTCTGAGGGTCTAATCCTGGCGAGGACAGGAGGAGAGGGATGAGAGGAGAGGGCAGGAAACAGACACAGAGAGCTTTCCAACAAATGGACACAAAAACAATAAAAACGGGGGGTGGGGGTGGGTAAAAATGGATAAAAGTGGATAAAAAAATAAATCTTTAAAAAAAAAAAAGTAAGCACCCTCTGGGAAGCGGATGTGGCTCAAGCACTGGGCGCCTGCCTACCACATAGGAGGTCCCAGGTTGGGTTCCCAGTGCCTCCCAGAGCAAGACAGTGAGCTGATATAACAGGCTGGCATGGCAAGCTGACCCCAACACGATCACGCAATGAGATGATGCAACAAGGAGATGCAACAAGGAGACACAATAAGAGACACAACAAGCAGGGAGCGGCGGTGGCTCAAGCAATTGAGCCACCTCCCTTCCACATGGGAGGTCCCAGGTTTGGTTCCCCGTGCCTCCTAAAAAAAAGCACACAATGAACAGACACAGAGAGCAGACAGCAAGCACACACAATGGGGAGGGAGAAATAAATAAATAAAATAAATCTTAAAAAAAAAAAAAAAATAGCCTTTATTCTAATCCACCCCAAATATCTTTATTATTTCCATTTCCAATCAAAGCCGACTTTAATATGAGGCTCCAAAGTAAGCCTACACACATATTACCCTCCAGCCTCTCTTGGGAACACCCCCACCTCTCTCAAGCTTGGCAAACACTGACTCTCATCAAGTTCATGCATACAGATTATATTTCCTTTCTCTCCATCAAGTAAACCCCTTCTCTACCCTTAGCATTATGTTACTCATTGGTGATGATAGGGTCTTCATTTAATGGGTATACCTTTGAAACAGTGAAGTGATAGAAGTAAGGCATTGGTTCTGATATATGCCTAATTGAGACCTAAATACAGTGTGACCTTAAATAAGTGAAAACCTTTAAGATATAAAATCACTGTCTCTTTGCTGTTTAGCCATCTGTAAATAGGAATTTTCTATTTCTGTAAAAAAGGAAAAAACATTCTCAGTATTTCATTCTTTTCAGAACCATTAGGTTTTCAGATAAAAGATTTAACTCAGGTACAAAATAACTTTTAAAAGATTACAGAAAGGGGCCCCAAATTGCCAAAAAGAAAACAACTTGAAAATGAAGAACAAAGTTGGAGAACGCAAACTTCCAAATTTCCAAACTTACTACAAAGCTACAGTAATCAGAATGGTGTGGTATTGGCACAGGGACAGACATATAGACCGATGGAATAGACTTGAAAGTTCAGAAATAAACCCACACATCTGTGGTCAACTGATTTTCAAAAAGGGTGCCAAGTTCATTCCATGGGGAAAGAATAGTCTCTAACAAATGTTGCTAGGACAACTGGATATCCATATGCAAAAGAATGAACGTGAACACCCTACTTCACACCATATATAAAGATTAACTCAAAATGGATCAACAGCCTAAATATAAGAACTAAAACATAACTCTTAAAAGAAAACAGAGAAAAATTGTCAGGATCTTGTATTAGACTATGGATTCTTAGATGTGATCCCAAAAGAGGAACAAAAGAAAAAAATAGATAAATTGCATGAAAATTACAAACTTCTGTGTTTCAATGAATATTATCAAGAAATTGAAAAAATGACCAAATAAATGGAAGAAAATATATAGAAGTCATATCTAATAAGGTTTAATATCCAGAATATATAAAGAACTACAACTCAACAACAAAAAGACACTATTTTAAAATGGCTGAAGGACTTGAACAGACATTTCTTCAAAGAAGATATACAAATGGCAAATGAGCCCATGAAAAGATGCTCAATACTGTTAGCTATTAGGGAAATGCAAATCAAAACTACAATGAGATACTTGACACTCACTTGAAGTATTATTCTTTAAAAAGAAAAAAAAAGAAAAAGAAAGGGTGAAGATGCTGAAAAATAGGAACTGTCAAACATTGCTGGTGGGAATGTAAATTGGTGCAGGTACTGTGGAAAATAGTTTGGCACTTCCTCAGAAAACTAAACAGAATTACCAGATGACCTGGCAAATCCACTTCTATGTACACACCCCAAAGAACTGAAAACAAGGACTCAAGCAGATATTTGTACACCGATGTTCACAGCAGCATTATTCACAATAGACAAAAGGTAGAAGCAATCTTTGTCCATCAACAGGTGAATTCAATAAAAATGTGGTCTATACACACAATGAAATATAATTCTGCCATAAAAAGGAATGAAGTTCTGATACATGCTACAACCTGGATGAATCTTAAAGATATCATGTTGAATGAATTAAACCAGACACAAAAGGACAAATATTGCATGGCTTCATGTATATCAAATATTTAGAATAAGCAAATCCATAAGAGAAAGGAAGTAACTCACAGGGGGGAGGAGTTATTGCTTAATGGGTATGAAGCTTCTGTTTTGGGTATGAAAAAGTTTTGGTAATGGATGGTGGTGGTGATAGCACAATATTGTGAGTGCAATTATGTCACTATACTGTACATATGAAAGCAGTTAAAACGGCAAAGAAAAAAAAGAATAAAAATTCCAAGAATTCCTACTATTATATTCCCCTATATTAAATTAGTGTACAGCAAAGGGGGAACCATGCAGAGTGACTAGGGTTATTCATAAATAAAAGTTGTCATTAGTTGTCTCTGTCCTAAAACAATAGGATTCTAATAAAAAACACATTGTAACATTTACTTCACCCAATGAATTATTTCACCACTCTGATGCCTTTTTTATCTTCCCAAGGACTTAAGCTATATCACATAAATCCCTAAGTGGTAACACACAATTCAACTGGAGAAAATACTGCCCTATATTTAAAAGCACAGGTTAAGAAAGTTCGAAAGGGCTCCTGATGAATATGGAAATTTGGGCGAGATCATTCAATTCCACTTAGCAAGTACTAAGTGCATAGTACCTGTGAGAAACCTAGGCCAAGGGCCTATTGCAGGGTTACAATAAGGAGAGCTCAAGACACAGCCTCACATCAATCAAGCCGCACAAAGTCAATGTTTCAAAACTCTCCTAAAGCAAGTCTGCCTCCTAAAACAAGTGCATCCCAGTTATTTTATGTTTATAGCCTGTATTACACCGTGGTTCCGGTTACCATCTTTAAATTACCAGCTCCTTGAAAGTAGGGTAAATGTCCAACATAAGAATTTTTATCATTGACCAGAATGGGACACCGAAGTAAATTATTCAACTGCCTTTCTAAAAGTCAGTTTGATCTTCAATTGTTTTCAAACAAAAGTTTACCAATATCCCATTGGGCAAGTGAGCCAACCAATTCGATTTCCTATCATCTTATCTTGAAAACCTGGGGCCCTATTTGAAATTTAATGCTGTACAAAGCGTTACTCTGGCCTGGCCTATGCGTGGTGCATTCTAGACAACTCCTCAGTGCACCGACAGCCCAATTTTGGCTATATTCTCCGCGCGATTTAAGGAAGTCAGCAACCACTCAACTCACGTGATCTTAGAAAGGGGCGCAGTTGGGACCGGACCAAACCACACTTTTTTTTCCTGCACCAAACTTCACTGCCCAGCATGAAGGAAGTGGGCAGGGAAATGGGGCAGGACCGGTGTGCAGGGGAGGCTACCAACCAAATGTGGGCTGACGTGCCTTCTACTTTGGGGAAGCGAGGAGCCTATGTGGGAGCACGCCCGATCACGCACGCTGCAGCGGCTGAAAATCGAAGGCTGCCACACCCCCCAGCAGCCAGGGGCAAGACTTCACCTTCCTCTATCCCGAACGCCCCACCTGCAGGGCACTGCAGCTGGTCCCCAGCTCCCCAAAACTCAACGCCCTTGGGCCGCGCGCGGGTGGGACACAACGCCGGAGGGCAGCAGAGGGAAGGAGAGCCGCGTAACCGCGCAGGCGCAGATACGGGTACCCGCCCGTTTACCTACCGTTGGAACCGCGATGCCCCGTTCCCTAGCCGCGGCCGCTTCTCCAGGACCCGCGGCGACGGCAAGAAGCCGAAAACTGAGGCCTCAAGTGGCTCCGCGGCCGGCGAGCCTTTTCTTCGGGCGACCGCTGGTGGGCGGCTGAAGCGACGGAGGAGGCGCGGGGCCAGCCCGGTAAGCGACCCCTGGATTCTCCAAGCGGTGGAGGCGGCGGAGACGCAGGAGAGGGGCGGCAGCGGAGGCGGCAGAGGGACCGGCTGAAGCGCTAAGCCTCCCTAACGGCAAGCGGGAGGAGACCGGAGGGCGGGGGCCGGGCCGGACGTGACGTGCGTGGGAGGGGGAGGGGCGGAGCCGTGGGCGGGGGGGTGGGGCAAGCCTGCGGCTGGGGTGCTGGGAAGTACGCTAGGACGCCAGGCTCTGTAGCCTGCTAGCTTAGCAACCGCCGTGCTGCGCGTACGTCAAATTTGGGTCCCTGAGATACAGTGCAAGAAGCCAGAAGCGGGCCTGAGGAAGGTGTATGAGGGTCCTCGGTTTGGGGAAGGTTGGAAAGGAGAACGAGGAAAGTGGGAAAGGGACGTAGGGCAGATAAAGGGAAAATCCGGAAGCAAGATCGCACCGTTTGATGGGAGCCTCATGGCCCCCTGCAGAAGGCTGGAAAAACCGGGACAGGGGAAGGGGACCTTATTCCAAGGGAGAAGCACAGAGACCTCAACTGAAAACTACCCGGCAGACTTGAGCGGTGACTCACGTTCACATTCCCAGCAATGCGGGTCAGATCGTTGAAGTCCGGGCTGCACCTGCGCCCTGCTCACCTCCCCACTCTTCCCCTTCACCTAAGGACCCATGGATCTGACCTAGGCTCCTGAGAGAACATATGTCTCTGGCGACGTAAGGGTCTGGAAATAGGAAAGTCAATAAGCTACATGTTTACAAGAGCTTCAGAGGAGGCAGAAAGAATACGCTGTCTGAGCCTAGGGGGTCTGTACTTGCTTGTATATAGCCACCCCGACCGTCGCGCTCACAAGGGTAGGAATATTCAGCCAATCTCTTCTTTGCTTTAGTCTGTTTAGGACTTTGAGATCTTCCATTGAGTAAAACGCAGTGTTCTGCCTTTATACTCCTTGACGGATGGTAGATCCACACCTAAACAAAGAACTCGGGGGTGTCTGTAAAAATATATAAACCAGCACAATCCAGTTGTCTCCTACCTGCCTGAGCTGGAAGTCAGTAAACTGGAAAATGTAAAATAAGAACCCTCATAGAATTTGGGACAAGATTTTTTTAAAAAAGAAAAAGTCACCCTATGAGATGATCTGTAAATGTGTTACAGAGGCCAGTGTGGCTCCCAATTTCATCAGAGACTAAAATAAATCACTGTAACCTAAGCATCACATGCCCAGTTGATGCTGTCATAACAGAAGGGTGGGGTCCACAAAGTCTCTAGAACCAGCCAAGTCTGAATAAGAATGTATTGTGAGGCTCCCATTTTATCCAAGAGAGGCTCCTAAGTCCAATAACCAGAACCAATGCCAGTTATCAGAGCAGTTAAAAAGTTTAATTCAGGGGGAGCAGGTGTAGTAGCTCAGTGTTGGGTGCCTGCTTCCCATGTACAAGGATCACGGTTCAATTCCCAGTACCTCCTAAAAAAAAAAAAAGTTTAATGCAGATTAAGTTACTCAATCAACAGATATTTATTGAGTACTTACTATACTTACTATGTTCTAGTCTCAGGATCAGTAAATAAGATCCCTCCCTTCAAGGAATTTATATCTGTATTAGTCAGCCAAAGGGGTACTGAAGAAAAGTACCAGAAATCTGTTGGTTTTTATAAAGGGTATTTATTTGGGGTAAAAGCTTACAGTTACAAGGCCCTAAAAGAGTCCAACTCAAGGTACCATAAGAGGTACTTTCTTAGTCTGTTTCCATGCGTTGATGCAAGATGGCGGGTAACATCTGCAAGGATTCGGCCTTCCTCTTCCCTCTTACGGCTCCATGGGTCTGGCTTCTTCCGATCTCAGCTGTAGGCTGGCATAGGGCTCATCTCTCTTCCCAGTACTCATTTCTTTCCAAGCTCAGCTGCTCTGTTCTCTTCACATGGTCAGCTGTAAATTCTCAGGCAAATGGTTCAACTCTCTTCCCAGGGGCCGCAGGATCCTCTTCCATGTCTATGGGGCTTTCTCTCTTTTCTCATGTATCTACTTCCATGTTCTTGATTGAGCATCCGTTTATGTAGCCCACCAAGGGGGCAGGGACTCAACTCTGAGTCGCCCTAATGAAGTGGTCGAATCAAAGCCCTAATCTTAACATAATTTAATCAAAGACATCTCAGCTGAATCTAATACAATCAAAGGGTATCACACCCAGAGGAATAGATTAGTTTACAAACATAATCTCTCTTTTTGGAATTCACAAATAATCTCAAACTGCCACAATATCCTAGCAAATTTGAATTCTGAATATCCTTTAAAAATATACAAAGACCATGCTGTGATTCTGCACTCATCAAGTGGCCTTTCCATCCCTTATGGGGTCTTTAGAGTAAATTAACACACCCAACAAGAAAATGACTGTCCAAAGTATGACTGGTACTAGTTTTACTAGCTGTGGAGTCTTTGTCAATTAATAAATTCACATTATAGTTTATAAATAAGCTTCTGTTCATTGTTTTGAATTATGAAGTTGTTTTATATCAGTTAACTTTCCCAGAGTCTCCTGATTAAGCGTGAGTGAAGTAAAATGTAAATCTCAGAATCTAACAAACAGACTCTGATTTCATAGCAACCCAATTCAAATACATCCTGTGCATTCAGCTTTGCATCTTTCTTTAAGCATCTTAAATAAGAGCTTTACCTGTGATTCCATGCCAGAGAACCAGAAGCAATATGATTGCTTCTAAAGTGGTAACCGTAAGAGAGTGAAAAATCTGGAGAATAAATCTTAAGAGTAAAAACCCTCCAAAACCTGCCCCACCTATGCAACATAGGCTGTTGTTGACATAACTGACAGTAACTGGTAACTTACTCCAAGTATGAAATCCAAAACTATAAGCTTCCAGAGATAAGGACTCCCCTGCATTTACGTATTCTACCCCAAAGTGTGGGCTTTCAAAAATCAAATGAATTGTTTGACTCTGAACATTTTTCTCTTGTAAAACTCAAGAACTAAAAATATAAATTAAAAAAAAAAACTTTATTTTTATCTTTCACCATCCCTTTAAACCTGTGCACTGAAAGTAGATCTGTCTTGCATCTGATTGAAAACTCAGGCAGATTCCATGAGTTCTGGGGCCCCTTTTAGGTAATTGTGATGGTTTGAATTTTGTGAATCCCAGAAAAGTTTATGCTCTCTCTTGAACTAATCCATTCCTGTGGGTGTGGGGCCTTTTTTTTTTTTTTTAGGCTCAGGTATTGAACCCGGGGCCTCATACATGGGAAGCAGGCACTCTACCACTGAGCTACACCCCCTCCCTGTGGGGCCCTTTGATTGCATTAAACTCAGTTATCGCTTGGTTAGATAGCTTTAGGGCTTTTGATTGGAATACATCAGTGAGGCGTGATGACCCAGTTTGGGTTTCCACCCTCTTGCTGGTCTTATATAAACTGAGAACACACAGAGAGAAAGACACACAGAAAGGGAGCTCTGCCATTTTGACCCTGCCATGTGAGAGAGAGGACTCCAGATTTGCCTACAGTTGCAGAAAGATAGAGAAGCCCCAAGAGGCTCAAGAGACAAAGCCTAGGGAGAGATGCCTGATCCCCAGAGCTTGAGGAAAAAGTAGAGAGAGACCAGGAGACCCACCATCTTGCCTCACTATTTTGGCAAGATTCCAGGATCTCCTAGTAGCCAACCTTTGGTGAGAAAGCATCTCTGACAGTGCCTTGATTTGGACATTTCATGGCCTCAGAACTGTAAGCTTTTACCCCAAATAAATTCCCTTTGTAAAAGGCAACACATTTCTGGTAATTTTGCATCAGCAGCCTTAGCAGACAAATACAGTAATTACGAAAGTCTTATAGTCATTGAGTTGCAGACACAAAGTTTGAAACTTTTCCCTCTTCTCCAGCTGGGGACGGCTGACACACTGCTTACCCTGAAGAGGGAAGCATAGTCCACTCTAACCCTGCCTAGTTCTTCTTGTTCTCCCCCAACTTACTAATCGCAGGCAAACAGAGGGGAAGAAAGGGAAGTAGGAAAGTTCATGATTGTTATTTTTGTGTCATAGTTTATTACTCTTTGGGCCTGGCAGATGTTTAAAGCTGACTTTTTCCATGAAGACTCTTATGGTTACTTCAGAAACCACCACCATCCCCATCTTTCATGGTTTCTCACCATAGTTCCCTTAATCTAAGCAATAGCATTATATTCTGGCAGTTCTTTACTCCCTTTTCAGCCTCTAGAAATCTGGTGATCCACCTCCAACTTCTTATTTGTTGGAACCTATTCATCTCCATAGAGGACCCTGTCAGATAGGATCTCAGATAAGCCTTACACTGGCCCATTTGCTAGTGGCCCTAGTCCCCTCTCCCCCATATAGTTGTACAAGTTTGTACAGTGCATAACCCTGATGGGTGCCATCCACATCATCCTCATTGTAGATTTATGTATTTATTTTGATAACTTCCCAGCAGGTGGCAGTAAAGTGTCCAAACTAAATTAATATATTAGTGCTATTTTCCAATTGAAGTGAATTGTCTGGACAAAGGTGAGGTTTTTTTCTGATAGTGGTATTTAGGCTAGTAGCAGCTCTTTATAGCCTATACCTGGTCCACAGAAAGCTATCATACACTTTTTGCCCAAACAAACTCGGGAGTATAGGCCAGTCTCAGTGCGGCTTCAACATTGCTCTGCTCTGTGCCAAACAGCTGCTAGCCCTTCATTTGTCCTCTATAATTTCCAGGCAGGAGTCAGACACAGGCCCACTGTGCCCCTCTAACTACAAGAGATACATCTCAAGCACTGAGCAGTGCCATTGAAGGCACCTCTCAACCACCTTGAGTTAAGGGGAAGAAGGCAGGCAGATGCCTGCAATAAGAATCACAGCACACTAACAGCTGTCTCCAAAGAAATATTCTTCTGATTCTCACTTGACTTTTATAACTTGCTGTGAGTTTGTAGAATTATCTACCTGATTTTGTTAAATCCTTTGGAATTTTCACTTTAGTGAGTTGTTTGTTGTTGTTGTTGTTGTTGTTAGGAACCAGGGCTGAGGATTGAACCCCAGACCTCATATGTGGGAAGCCGGTGCTCAACCACTGAGCCACATCAGCTCCTCTGAGTTGGTTTTTTCATTTGTTTGCTTGTTGTTTGCTTGTTTTTAATTTTATTTTTTGATTGTTTGTGTTTAGGAGGCACCGGGGACTGAACCCAAGACTTCCCATGTGGGAAGCAGGCATTCAACTGCTTGAGCCACATCTGCTCCCCAGTGAGGTTTTTTTAATGTTGGTGTGGCTTTTGTTTTTTTTTTTTGTAATATCTTGGTGCTTCAGTTAAAACAGTAGTTCTCAACCAGAGGCATTTTTTTGTTGTTGATTGGTTGGTTGGTTCGTTGTTTTTTGTTTCTTGTTTTTTGCAACATCTGGAGAGATTTTAGTTGTCAAAACTTGGAAGGTGCCATTGGCATCTAGTGGATAGAGACCAGAGACACTTCTAAACATTTTACAATGCACAGGATTCCACCCCACCTACCCCACCCCCCAAAAAAACCAAATAATTATCCTGCCCAAAATGTCAATAGTACTAAAGCTGAGAAACCTTGAATTACAACTTCTAATTTAGCATCTTGTAACAAATAGAATTTCTAAACTTGGCAATCACTAAGAGAATGACTCAATTACATCACTTTTTCTTCTTTTTTTTCCTACAAATGCTTTACCTGCACATGTAGAAGTCATATGTTAATATATTGCTAGAGTCAAAAACATCACTTCTGATAGCTGTTTGTCCAGGATGAAAAGTGACTGGTATAGACCAAGACTGTATATTTCTGAGATTCTGGAGGTGAGGCCATGCCAGGAAAATCATTACTTGAAGTAGGATTTTTTATTATTTCTTTGCATGATGACTTTTAAAGCCCAGAGAAACAAGCATTCTACATAACTCATCTGAACAAAGGCTCTATGAATCTCAAAAGTAAAGTCATGAGTTAAATCACTGTTGAAGAAATTTATATTGCTTCTGCAACCCCAGACCATGGCCTAGGTGTGAGGGACAACCTCAGCTTGTATGCCTTCCCAAGGTCACCAGTATCACTGGATGAGAGAAGGTTAGGGACTAGCCACTTCATAACTCATGCCTTCATTATTCATCAAGAATGCAAATTGGGAAGCGGCTGTGGCTCAATCAGTAGGGCTCCCGTTTACCATATGGGAGGCCCCGGGTTCGGTTCCCGGGGCCTCCTGGTGAAGGCAAGCCCACCCGCATGGCGGTTAGCTGACCCAGCGAGCACAAGCAGCAAGGGGGGGGATAAATGAATAAATAAATTAAATTAAATTTAATTAAAAAAAAAAAAAAAAGAATGCAAATAGACCTCTTCCCTCCCTTATATTAATTTGACTAAATTCAGCCCCTCCAGATGTAGCAGGATGTTGAGCCCTTCTCTTGTGCTGTCAATAAGGAAACTCACTATTCAAGTGTTCATCTTACCCTTACAGACCTCATCTCTGACCATGGCTATTTGAGTACTAGGATATGGGCTAAGGTTTTGTTCAGTCAAGGCTACCATTATCTTTTTTAATACAATGTTAATAATTAACTGGAGCCACAATAGCCAGCAAGAAACAGAAGGACATATCTCATCCCCACCAATTCTATTATTTATAAAAGTAAAATAGATACAACAAACTCTCAGCATTTATGAATATTGGACTTGAAAAAAGAACATTGAATTTGAAATAAGAAAACCTGCATTGAGTTCTAGCCCTTCTACTTACTAGCCATGTGACTCTGGCAAAGTTACTTAACCTAAGTACACTTTAGAATGCCCATAGGTAAAACAGGAAAATAATACTTAAATGAATTGGTATGCATAAAAAAGGGTTCTATAAGCTGTATACTACAATTTGTTCACTCTCTTCTCCTATACTGCTTCAAGGCTTAAAGACGTCTCTAGAAATGTTTTGCCGCCACATCTGAGTTTTTACTCCTAGGGATTAGGCCTCATGTGGAAACCCTCTCTTGGAAGAAGTTGCTAAATATTTGCCCATTTCTTTCTAAATGAAACCAAGAATGCCTGAACTTTTTTTTTTTTTTTTTTTTTTTTTGCGTGATCTCTTGGTACTCTTTTTCAAGGCCTTCTGAATCTTGTGGGTAATAATAAATACAAGCATACCTCCTCCCCAAAGAGAAACATGTTTATACTGCCCACTTATGGAATAAAAACATGATTGTAGGTAAGGATGGACAAATATATTCAGTCTTGTGCAGAAAAAGAGAACTGCACAACAATGATGAGCTTGTACCTCTGCTGACTCCCTCAGAGCAGTAAAATGCTATCAAGTGCAATCAAATTTGGCTAAGTAATTTCTCTTTCTTAAAGAACTCATCTCTACTGTGAAGAAAGAAAGGACTAAAAATCCAATAAAATTAAAATCTTCTAATAAAGCAGAAGCAGCTCACCATTAGAGAGTGGTATTGCTGGTTTTTCTGAGGAATGCAGTGGAAATCTGTCTGTACCATTTTCTCCAGGACCATTGTGCCAGTGTACAAGAGTGTGTGTTCTTCATAAATAGAGAAATATTGCTAGCTGCAAAGAGAAGAAACTGTTCCAGGGTGTACAAATCCCACGCCAACATCCAAAATAATGACAAATACTGTTCTGATCTTAGCAACCCAAAGTAACCTTTGTGCCATTTATTTACTGAACATATTTTTCTTGAACAACGGTTACGGGCCAGGCACCATGTTAGGGATATAATCATGATCCCTGTCCTAAAAAGCTTCATCTTACATATCTCTGGAATAGAGTGTTTTTGGAATAGAGTCAAAGTTAACAATATTGACTTCAACTTCTGTTCACTCACACAGCCACTGGTGCCAGTCACATCCAGTTTCAGGAGCTGGAACAATTGATAGTAACTCTCATCTTTGCCAAGTCCACATTTTTGGCCTAATAACTTGGAATTCAATGTATGACAATAACACAAGCCAATGTGATCTTCAGCTATAAGACAGTGTTGTTTTAGCTTCTTGATTAAATTCCTAGAATCAGCTAGATATTTTTTTCCACAGTCAGAACCTTTATTGTTAAAAAATAAAAAAAAAATTTTTTTAAAGAGGTAAGAATAGACATCCCTTTCTCCTCTTCCCTCTCTCTGTATCCATATAGGGGAAATAAAAAAGTGCTCAGAGATTCAATGACCTTATTAACTAAACCACAGGCCTTTGGCAGCCCCTTTAATCAATCCAGGCAGGAGAGTCTTGCCATTCTGCATAACCTATCTATTCCTTAGAGGCTTTAGGCCTTTGGACCTTCCCACCCTCTGACCAGCCAAGATCCTTCTCAAGCTTCCTTCATTAGGATCACACCTTCTGTGGCAAACTGACAGCCCAAACATTTACAGATTGCAACCTAACTACAAACCATATTTTTAGCAAACAGTTACTCCTGCCTCCTTTTTTCTACTAAAGACAAGGGTATAAATATTTGCAGAACTGTTTAGTGTTTTCCCCATCCCCAAGCTCATCAGCAGAGAGGCTCTGAATGTATGGCAGTATCTGTATCCTAAATAAGTATCTTACCAAAAGCAAGTGCTCTGAAAATACTCATTGACAAAAATAAATGGCCCATAGCTTAACCAAATCTGTTCCTTTTTAAATAAAGTTTTGCTATTTGTTGATTCTTGTTTGCTTTATACATATTGTTCCATTCACCTAGGAAACTTCTTACTCATTCATACACTAAAAAATATTTATTGAGCATCAAGTGCCAGGTACTAAGCTAAGTGCTAGAGACACAGCAGTGAACACACTGGACATAACTTCCTGCCTTGTCATGAACACAGTCTAATTATGCCTGTGGCATGGCAGACTCCTCCTATGGTTCAATAACCCCAAGTTCAGCCTGTCTATCTAGGAAGCCTTCTGTGATCTCATCTAGGTTTAGGGAGACATCTTACTTTATGGGACCCTGGTATCTTGTCCATAAATCTGTTGAGAGACCTCTGAAGGGCAACATCATCAGTGGAAGAATAAGAACAAAACTTGACTTACAGAAGGAAAGGGTAAGGATGCCTGACTATCTCTACCTTAACACTAGATGGAGTAGAAAAAAAGAAAAGAAAAAAACTCTCCTCTGGAGAATTCCTAAACAAGTCTGCAAGCATATTGTGTAGGATCAGAATTCACGCTGCTTGTATGACCCAGAAATCCCCAAGCTGAAAGTTTGAAAGGTGGTCACTTCAGTGCCCCCAGGTTCCTGGCATAAGCAAATGTAAATCTTCTCTGGAAATCCTACAGGTAAGGTTCCAAGAAACATGAATTTATAATAAAATATCACTAAAAACATGAGGAAATAATGAACCGCAGGATAGTAGCTCTAATGACTGCAAATATTCTAATTATCTGATACAGAATATTTTAAAATTGTGTTTAAAATTTTTAAAGGAGGCAAGTGGATGTGGCTCAAGCACTTGGGCTCCCATCAACCATATGGGAAGTCCCAGGTTTGATTCCCGGGGCCTCCTGGTGAAGACAAGCGGGCCTGTGTGGAGAGCTGGCCTGCATGGAGAGCTGGCGCAACAAAATGATGCAACAAAAAAGAGACACAGAGGAAAAAGACAATGAGAGACACAACAAACCACGAAGCTGAGGTGACTCAAGCGATTGAGTGCCTCTTTCCCACGTCAGAAGTTCCCAGGATCAGTTCCTGGTGCATCCTAAAGAGAAGATGAGAAGAGAAGACAAGCAGACACAGAAGAACACGCAACAAATGGACACAGAGCAGACAGCAAGCACAAGCGGCAAGGGGATGGGGGTATAATTCAAATAAAATTTTTTAAAAAAATTTTTAAGGAATAAGAGGAAATAAGGATAAAGAAGGAACAAAAGACTATCAGAATTGACCAGGGGTATTGTGGGAAGATGGCGATGGACTAACAGGCAGAGCTGAATGCTCTCACAAAAACAACAGGGAAAGAGACAAAACAAGGGAACTGCTTTGGGGACCAGCACACAAGGACAGTGCTGCACAACTCCCAGGAGGGTGAGGGAAGGAGAGACAAAGAAGCTGAAATGACAAATGTGAATTACCAAGCCCCCATGGCAGCCAGGAAGGGCTCCCCTTTCTTACCCCCAAGATATTAAGCTGGGGTAAAACCCCTGGGTCAATGCAGCCAACTGAGGGGAACAGACAACTTCCTTCCTGTCAGCTGTTTCAAGGGAAAAGGGAGGGGAGGTCGGGGTGCTTTTCTTCAGTGAATTCAGCCAGCAGAGCCTGCTTTGAATCTCTGCTCTGGAGAGTCAACACAGGAACACAGGAAAGCCGAGACTGAAACACCTCAGTGGAAAGGTGCGCTAACTAGTGCATCTGCTGGCCAGCCTGGAAATTGCATGGACAAAAACTGTTTACACTCTCTGTATCCAACCCCTGGGAGAAAATCTGTACCCCACTAGTCCCTACTAGTGAGTCCTTGGTCCAATTTTGAAAACTTAAGCTGGGAAATTTTAAAGACTGAGAATAAGTTGAACTAAATATCAAAAAAAAGCTGTGGAAAAAAACAATAGGCAAGAGAGAAAAAATGGCTATCAGAGTAAATTCACCAACATATTCAGATGCCTAGACATCAGCAAAAAATTACAAGCTATACTAGGAAACAAGAAGAGATGGCCCAGCCAAAAGAACAAACCAAACATCCTGAAGAGATACAGTATTTAAGACAATCAGTGATAATCACACTCCTAAATCACTTCAAAGAATTTATAGAAAATATGACTAAATAAAAAAAGGATATTAAGAAGACACTGGGAGAGCATAAAGAACAATTTGAAAGCCTGCAAAGAAAAGTAACAGACCTTATGAGAATGAAAAACATGACAGATGAGATTAAAAATACATTAGAGGGGGTGGATGTGGCTCAAGTGGTTGGGCGTCTGTCTCCCATATGGAGGGACCTGGGTTCGATCCCTGGGACCTCCCAGTAAAAAAAAAAAAAAAAAAAAAAAAATTAGAGGCACGTAGGAGCAGATATGACTTGCTTGAAGACAGAATTAGTGACTAAAAAGGCAGAACATCTGGACTGGAAAAGACAGGAGAACAGAAAGAGAATAGAATGGAAAAATGGAACAAAGTCTCAGGGAATTGAATGACAATGTGAAACACACAAACATATGCATTATTGATGTCCCAGAAGGAGAAGAGAATGGAAAAGGGGCAGAAAGAATGTTTGAGGAAACAGTGACCAAAAACTTCCCAACCCTTATGAGGGACATAAATATCAATATCCAAGAAGGCCAGTGTACCCCAAACAAAATAAGTCTGAACAGACCTACTCCAAGACACCTACTATGCCAAATGACAAATATCAGAGATAAAGAGAGGATTCTGACAGCAGGAAGAGAAGAGCAAAACATCACATACAAAGGAAACTCAATAAGTTTAAGTACAAACCTCTCATCAGAAACCATGGAGGAGAGAAGAAAGTGGTATGATGTATTTAAGGTATTGATGAGAAAAACTGCCAGCCAAGCATTCTGTATCCTGCAAATCTGCCCTTCAAAACTGAGGGTGAGTTCAAAGACTTCACAGACAAAAACTGATAGAACATGTTACCAAAAGACTAGATTTACAAGAGATACTAAAGAGGGTGCTGCAGCCTGAAAAGAAAAAACAAGGGTGAAAGATTTGGAGAAAAGTTTAGAAATGAAGATTATTAGGAAGGGTAAACTAAAGGATAAGAAAACAGATAGGGCAGCGGCTGTGGCTCAATCAGTAGGGCTCCCGTTTACCATATGGGAGGCCCCGGGTTCGGTTCCCGGGGCCTCCTGGTGAAGGCAAGCCCGCCTGCACGGCGTGGTTAGCTGACCCAGCGAGCACAAGCAGCAAGGGGGGGATAAATGAATAAATAAATAAAATCTTCAAAAAAAAAAAAAAAAAAAGAAAAAAAGAAAAGAAAAGAGACAATAGAACGGTACGACAACAGAGTGCCAAAGGACAAAAGGGATGAAGTAAGTAATGCCTTTACAGTAATAACACTGAATGTTAATTGCTTGAACTCCCCAATCAAAAGGCATAGACTGATAGAATGGATTAAAAAATATGAGCCGTCTATATGTTGTCTACAGGAGATCCACCTCAGACATAAGGACACAACCAGGTTAAAAGTGAAAGGTTGGAAAAAGGTATTCCATGCATATAGTAACCAAAAAAGAGCTGGAATAGACCACATAAATGTAACATAACAATATTATAGTATATGAACAATAATTACTCAGTGCAACTAACAAATTGTTCCTGTGATCAGTATTCTGTAAGTTTCTTCATACAAAATAAATGCTTGCTTTTAATTGAGGAGGACTGGAGAAGAGATTTTTTTTGGATATTTCATTTTTCTTTAACCCTTTTTTATGCATACTTGTTAACTAAAATAATCTATCTGGACCAATTGTGATTTAGTATGACTTCTATTGAAAAAGATTTTTAGTTTTTCTGCCTCATAAAATTATGAGGTGGCATATTATCTGCTGTAATTCATTCCAATAAAATATGAAGAATTCCCAAATAGGAATTTGATTATCCAGAAAGAATTATGGCCTAAATGGAAATAAAATAACTAAACCAAGGTAATCTAAGTACCTTTTAAAATATATATATATAAAAAAATAACATTTATGTAAGCAAATGCACATATATGCATATATATTTATATATCATTTTACAAATATTGGTATGTATTGTGAAAATTTTGATTTTTACCCACAATAAAAAAAATTTTTTAATTAAAATAAAAAAATAACTAAACCAATAATTTATTTCATTCTTAGAGATTATATCCAATAGTTGGAGCTGTAATATAAAAATTAGAATTATGTTATAATTAATTTATGTTACAATTTTTATTTAGATTTCTAAATGTTTGTTGCTATACTATCTATTTGTTATAATCGATTATATTAAATCTAACCTGGCCTTGCACTGTCTTTTATTTTTGTGTGTTTATTTTTTCATTTTTTTCCACTGGCTTTTTTTTTTTGTACTCGATACATATAAATTTTTTTTGAATCATACAATATGTTACACAATATATTTGATTCATAGTAATGCAATCATACTGTATTTGTCCTTTTGTGTCTGGCTTGCTTCACTCGACATAATGTCCTCTAGGTTCATCCATGTTGCCATATGCTTTACAACTTCATTTCTTCTTACAGCTGCATAATATCCCATCGTGTGAATACACCATAGTTTGTTTCTACATTCATCTGTTGATGGACACCTGGGTTCACTGTCTTTTAAAATTTATAATTTCTTTCAATCTATTTTTCTATTTATTTTGCAATTTTACAATAAAGGTCTTTTTAACAGCTGAAAAAAAAGATCATTAATTATACACTTTGGATCGATCATATGGTATGTGAATATATCTCAATAAAACTGCTTAATAAACAAATAAATAATTGTGCAAAAATAGCCAGAAATAGCAACTACGTATAACAGGGGAAAAAGAAAGAGTGAAAGGGGAGGAATTTCCTTGTTTGTTTGTTTGTCTGTTTTGTATTATTATTATTGAAATAATGAAAATGCTTTAATAATGATTGAAGTGATGAATGCACAACTATGTGATTATACCAGATACCATTGATTTGGATAAATCCACTTTGGATAAATTGTATACTTTCTTTAAAAAAATTGACCAGGCATATTTGAAAAAGAGCCAAAATGAACCTGTGGAAATAAAGAATATGATCATTGAAATTAGAAGCCCAGAAGACAGACTAAACATCAAATTTGGCAGCTAAAAGAAGAGTATAATAAATTAACTGAAAGAGCACCTGAAGAAATTATCCACAGTTCAACATAGACAAAGAAATGAAAAATATGAGAAATTTAGATGCATGAAGGATAGAGTAAGAAGACTCAACAAGTCATTAACCAGAATTCAAGGGAGATGATAGAATGGAGGGAAGGCGATTTCAAGAAATAAAGAATGTTTTCCTGAACTGATGATAGATAACCTAAATTCTGGAAAACACAAATTTGCCATGCTAAAAAAATAAAATCCATACTCAGTCACCTCATAGTGAAAGTGCAGTATATCTGAGAAAAGGAGTTCCTAAAATTAGGCAGCAAGACAAGACATTAATCTTCAAAGAAATGACAGATGATTAGATAATTGTTTAAAAGTGACAATGAAATTCAACCCTGAATTCTATATCCAGTGAAACTACATTTTAAGAATGAAAGCAAAATAACGTTTTTAGATAAATAAATTTTTTTTAATTAGATAAAAACTCAGATTTAAAAATATATGGGTACTGGAAAAAAGAGATTTTACTACCAATAGAAGCTTATTAAAAGAAATTCCAAAGTATGTACTTCTGGAAAGTACAAAGTAATCCCAGAAGGAAGATAGAAAATGTAAGAAGTAATGGTAAGTAAAATTGTAAACATTCTGTAAATCTAAACAAACACTGTACTAAACAACAATAATGCCTAGATTCTACTATTCTTCAATAATCTTACCTATATTGAGAGAGGGTGAATAAAGTTAAATCATTATAAGGCTTTGGCTTGTTTAAGATAAGAGTAAATTTATTAAGTTTATACATTGTTACATTAATCACTTTGCTTCTTCACCTTTTGGCTAAGATCAAGTGTAGTATAATTTGTTACATTGAATATACATGTTAAAATTTCTAGGTAGGGGAGCAGATGTGGCTTGAGCAGTTGAGTGCCCACCTCCCACATGGGAGGTCCTGGGTTCAGTTCCCGGTGCCTCCTAAAGAAGACAAAACAAAACAGCAAACAGACAACAAGCGACAACAAGCAAAAACAACGAGCAGACAACGAGGAAAAAAACGAGCAGACAAGGAGCAAAAACAACAAGCAAACAATGAGCAGACAATGAGCAAAGAACGAAAAATGAGCAGGGAGCGGATGTGGCTCAAGCAGTTGAGTGCCCGCCTCCCACATGGGAGGTCCCAGGTTCAGTTCCTGGTGCCTCTTAAAGGAAAAGCAAACAGATAAAGGCAAGCTGGCCCATGCAGGAGTGCTGACCCGTGCAGGAGTGCTGGCCAACGCAAGAGTGCTGGCCTGCACGGAGAGCTGGCACAGCAAGATGATAAAACAAAAAGAGACACAGAGGGGAGACAATAAGAGATGCAGCAGACCGGGGAGCTGAGGAGGCTCAAGAGATTGAGTACCTCTCTCCCACTCCAGAAGGTCCCAGGATTGGTTCCCAGTGCTGCCTAAAGAGAAGACAAGCAGACACAGAAGAACATACAGCGAATGGACACAGAGAGCAGACAGCGAACTCAAAACAATGGGGGTGGGGATAAATAAATAAATATTTTCAAAAAAATGAACAAACAGACGAGGGAGCTATCTCAAGGGGAGGGAATAATAAAATTTTTAAAAATTTCTAGGTAATCACTAAAATAAATGAAACAGTATGTATAACTTCCAACTAATTAGGGGAAATAAAGTGGAATAAGGTCATTTTAATTTTTTTAAATAAAGAAAACAGGAAGATGGTGTGCTAGAAAGACACGGGACTCTCTTCTCTCCCATAAAAATAGCTAGAGAACAGGCAGAAACAGCCTGGAAAAAAATCTTCTAGGGTATAGGACACCTGGGAAAGGCTGGGCACCACCCAGAAGAGAGAAGGTCAAAGGAAAAGAATTGCAATGGCAAAACCATGAGTTAAAAGTGGCAGCTGCAGGGAGCAGAAGTGGCTCAAGCACTTGGGCTCCCATCTCCCACATGGCAGGTCCCAGGTTTGGTTTCTGGTGCCTCCTAAAAAAGACGAGCTGATGCAACAAGCTGATGCGATGAGCTGACAAATGAGCAGACACAACAAGCAGACAGTGGATGTGGCTCAAATGGTTGGGCACCCACCTCTCACATGGGAGGTCACGAGTTCAGTTCCCAGTGCCTCCTAAAGACAAGAGGACAAGGAACAGACACTATAAGCAGACACAACAAGCAGAGACAACGAGCAGACACAGCAAACACAACAAGCAGACAGATAAGGGAACCATTTCAGGGGGAGGGGAATTTTTAAAAACATTAAAAAGAAAAAAGCGGCAGCTGTTACTGCTAGCACCCTCCTCCACAAAAAAGACGCTTGTAAATACTCAGGCGTCTGGGCCTGTGGCTACAGAAAAAGGGGGACCCAGGGATCTACCTCCTCAGGAAAGGGCAGAGAGAGGGACAAACTTTTGACCCACAATTTTGGTCTGCTGTGTCCCACCAGCATTTCCAGGCCGTGTGGGGCCACGTCATTCTTTGCCCTGGAAGCCAGCACAGAACTAAAGAGATTCAACCCCCTCAATCTCCCTCTCTACTAACTGGGACTGATTGTTGAGGATACACCTACCCAGGAAAGGGGAGAGAGAGGAATACAGCCTAAGGCTGACTCAGCTTTTGACCCACAAATTGGGTCTGCCGTGTCCCACAAGCCCTTCCAGGCTGAGTGAGGCTGTGCCATTGTTTGCCTTGGGAGCCAGCCAGTGACTAAAGAGATCTGACCCTCTCAATCTCCCTCTCTACTCACCAGGACTAACTGTTGAAGACGCAGAGAGGAGTGAAATTATTTCCTACCTGAGAAAAGAGAGGAGGCTGCCAGTGAAGGCTGAAGAACTGTCTCTGAAAAAGTTTGAATTACAAGGCTCTTAGCCTCCAGGCAGGAACTTGTATCACATTGATCCAATCTATGTTGCAGCAAACACACTGACCAGGCAGTGAACTGAGAGGGCTGTCAAAGCATGCCATCTGCTGGCAGACTAAGGAAGTGCACATGAGCAAATCAAAAGTAAATAAGTAAGAGAGGCTTTTTTCTGATCTTTATGGCCTCCCTCCCCAAGGCCCTTTGAAGTGGGTCTGCAATCCATTACTGGGTCCAGAGCCCAGTTTTGGGCAACTAATAGAGATAATTCTAAAGACCAAGGGTGAATCACGAGTCAAAGACAGCAGTAACACACAGCCTCCCACCGCTAAATCCCTACAAAAGAGAGAGAAATTGAGCACCTGAGTAAACCCACCATCCTAATCAGATGCCTAGACATCAGCAAAAAATTATGAGCCATACTAAGAAAATGGAAGACATGGCCCAAGATAAAGAATATATCAAAGCCCCATAAGAGACACAGGATTTGAGACAACTAATCAATGAAATTCACACAAATTTCCAAAATCAAATTAATGAGTTGAAAGACAATATGTCTAAAGAGATCAGACAATATCAAGAAGACATTGAGGGAGCACAAAGAATTTGAAACCTGAATAGAAAACTAACAGAGCTCGTAGGAATGAAAGACACAATAGGTGAGATCAAAAACACATTAGAGGGGAAGTAGATGTGGCTCAAGTGATTGGGCTCCCGTCTACCATATAGGAGGTCCAGGGTTCCATTCCTGGGGCCTCCTGGTGAAGAGCAAGCTAGCCCGTGCAGTGAGCAGAGAGCTGGCAATGCAGAGTGCTGGCCCACACGGAGTTCTGGCCTGCGCAAAGAGCTGGCACATCAAGATGACGCAACAAAAAGACACAGAAGAGAGAAAATGAAAGATGCAGCAAATCAGGAAGCTGAGGTGGCACAAGAGATTGAGCAGTCTCTCTCTACTCTGGAAGGTCTCAGGATTGGTTCCTGGTGCTGCCTAAAGAGAAGACAAGCAGACACAGAAGAACACACAGAGAGCAGATGGCAAGCGCAAAACAACGAGGTGAGGGGGAATAAATAAATCTTAAAAAATAGTACACATTAGAGGGGGAAGGGGATGTGGCTCAAAGCAGCTGGGCTCCCACCTACCACATGGGAGGTTCTGGGTTCAGTTTCCAGTGCCTCCTAAAGAAGACGAGCAAGACAGCGAGCTGACGTGATGGGCTTGCGCGGCGAACTGACGCAACAAGATGACACAGTGAAATAATGCAACCAAGAGACACAGCGAGGAAACACAATGAGAGACACAATAAACAGGGAGCCGAGGTGGCTCAAGCAATTAGGCACCTCCCTCCCATATGGGAGGCCCTGGGTTCGGTTCCTGGTGCCTCCTAAATGGAAGACAAGCAGACAGCGAGTACAAACAATGAGGGGAAAAAAATAATTAATTAATTAAATCTTTAAAATAAATACACACACATTAGAGGGCAGCACATGTGGCTCAAACAGTTCGGTGCCTGCTTCCCACATGGGAGGTCCCAGGTTCGATCCCTGGTGCCTCTTAAAAACAAGCAAACAAATGAAAATAGCAACTCATGGGTGGTGATGTGGTTCAATGGTTGAGCACCCACTTCCCACATACAAAGTCCCAGTTCAATCCTTAGGCCCAGTACCTAAAAAAAAAAAAATTAGAGGCATACAACAGTGGATTTGAAATTATAGAAGAAAAAATAAGTGATACTGAAGACAGCACAGCTGAAATTGAGCAGAGAAAAGAACAGAGAGAGAAAAGAATGGAAAAAATTGAGCAGGGGCTCAGGGAGTTGAATGACAACATGAAATGCAACAACATACGTGTCATGGGAGTTTCAGGAATAGAGAAGGAGAAAGGGTCAGAAAGAGTATTTGAGGAAATAATAGCTGAAAATTTCCCAACTCTCATGAAAGAAGTGAACTTACGAAATGCAGCATACCCCAATGAGAATAAATCTGAATAGACCTACTCCAAGACACATACTGCTCAGAATGCCAAATGTCAAAGATAAAGAGAAAATTCTCAAAGCAGCAAGGGAAAAGCAAACCATCACATACAAAGGATGCCCAGTAAGAGTGTGGATTTCTCATTAGAAACTATGGAGGTGAGAAGACAGTGCTATGATACAATTAGGATACTGAAAGAGAAAAGCTGAATTTTTTAGAAGATTTATTTATTCATTTTTATTTTTATCCATTTTAAACCCACGCCCCCCCGCGGGGTTGGGTTTTTGTTTTTGTTTGTTTGTTTGTTTGTTTGTTTGTTTGTTTTTGCTGTTTTTGTGTCCATTTGCTGGGTAATTCTCTGTGTCTGTTTCCTGCCCTCTCTTCTCATCCTTCTCCTCCTGTCTTCACCAGGATTCGATCCTGGGAACCTCCAATGTGGGAGAGAGGCATTCTGCCACCTGCACCACCTTAGTTCCTGGTTTTTCAGCGCATCTCATCTTGGCTCTCCTTTTGTGTCACTCTCCTGTTACATCTTCATCTTGCTGCATGGCTCGGCAGGGCCTGGCACACCCACATGTGGGGCCTGGCGGCACATCTGCACGTGGGGCCTAGTGGCCTGCACACCTTCTATATTTTTCTTTATTTTACTGGGAGGTCCCAGGGATCGAACCCAGGTCCCTCCATATGGGAGACAGATACCCAACCATTTGAGCCACATCTGCCCCCCGAGAATTCTTTATCCAGAAAAATTGTCCTTCAAATAAGAAGATGGGTTTAAAATATTCACAAACAGAAACTAAGAGAGTTCGTAAAATGAATCCACCTTTGTAAGAAATATTAAAGGAAACTTTAGAGCCTAAAATAAAAAGACAGGAGAGAGAGGCTTGGAGGAGAGTATAGAAGAAAGAATAGCAGAAAGGATAACCAAAAGAGTAAAAAGACAGACGAAAATAAAATGTCTGAAAACCAAAGAATAAAATGGTGGAAGTAAATAATGCATTTACAGTAATGCCATTGAATGTGAATGGACTAACCTCCCCAATCAAAAGATATAGACGGAGTGAATGGATAAAAAAAAAGCATGAGAAATCCATATACTACTTATAAGAGACTCACCTTAGACCCAGGCATACAAACCATCTGAAAGTGAAAGTTTGGAACAAAATACTCCACACAAATAGTAACAAAAAAAAAAAAGAGCATGTGTAGCTATAATAATATCAGACAAAACAGACTTTAAATGCAAAAAAGTTATAAGTGATAAGGCCGTTATTTATTTTAAAAAAGGACAATCCACCAGGAAGATAACAGTCACAAATATCTATGCACCTAACCAGGGTTCCCCAAAATACATGAGACAAACTCTGGCAAAACTGAAGGGAGAAATATACATATTTACAGTAATCATTGGAGACTTCAACACCCTACTCACATCATTAGAACAACTACACAGAAGATCAACAAGGAAACAGAACTGGAACAGTATGATAAATGAGTTTGACCTAACATACATATACAAAACGTTGTATCCAAACTCAGCGGGTTATACTTTCTTCTCAAGTGCCCATGGATCTTTCTCCGGAATAGACCACATGTTAGGACACAATGCAGCAATCAATAAATATTTAAAAATTGCAATTATACAAAGCACCTTCTCAGATCATAAGGGAATGAAACTGGAAATCAATAATGGACAAGAAAGAGGTAAATTTGCAAATGTGTGTAGGCTAAACAACACACTCCTAAACAATCTGTGTGTCAAAAAAGAAATTGCAAGTGAAATCAGTAAATATATTGAGGCAAATGAAAATGAGAACACAACTTATCAAAACTTATGGGATACAGCTAAGGCAGTCTTGAGAGGGAAATTTATAGCCCTAAACACCTATATTAAAAAAGAGGAAAGAGCTAAAATCAAAGATTTAAGTGAACAACTGGAGAAACTAGAAAAAGAACAGCAAACCAATCCCAAAGCAAGCAGAAGGAAAGAAATAATAAAGATTAGAGCAGAAAGTGAGGGTTGCTGGTTTGGGTTGTTGGATGTTGGGGGCATTAGGGACAGGGTGCACCTGGGGCAGGCTTCTAGGGAGTGTGTGAGTGTTCATCTTGCCATAGTGTGTTATATCAGTGGGTGGAGATCCACATAATGAGTGGACTCCCATCCTGGGGATGCCTGCTATGTTCTCAAATGGAGGGGCAGGAGTCTTTCGAGAGCATGGGCGGTACCTAGTAGGAGAGGACAGACTAGTGTTTCAAGCCCTCAGTGTTGTTGCAAGTAACTATGAATCTTGTCCTTCAAGGAGTGAAGCCTGGTGGTTGCTGTGGGCCCTGAGGGGAGGGGGAGGGAGGAATAGAATAGATGGAACAGGGGGCATTTTGGGGGTGATGGAAGTGTTCTACATGATCTTTCTATGGTGAATACAGGCCATGTTGAATTGCATCAACGTTTATAAAAGTGTATGGTCCAAAATGTAAACCATAATGTAAACCATTGTCCATGGTTGGTAGCTATGTTTCAATACTTGTACATCAGTTGTAACAAATGTACCATCCACATACAAAATGTTATTAATAGGGGAAGGAGGGGGGGGGATGTTGGGTATATGGGAGTCCCCTATATTCGGTACATGACTTTTCTGTAACCTAAAACTTCTTTGAACACAAAATGAAAAAAGTAAGACACTGGGGGAATAAATGGAAGAAAATGTCACTGTACATATAGGACAACAGATCTTACAGTGATGAAAGATAAAATGTCAAAAAAAAAGTTTTTATTATTTTTTATTATCCCAAATTTTTATTTTTCATTCTTTTTAAAAAAATTTTTTTGTATTCTATTTCTTATTTTTAAAACTACCATTATTATTTCATTTTCTTATTAATTATATTTGGCTATTATATTGGCTTCATTTTTATTTATTTATTTATTTATTTTTAATTTTACTGGGACGTCCCGGGGATCAAACGCAGGTCCCTCCATATGGGAGACTGATGCCCAACCATTTGAGCCACATCCGCCCCCCTTGGCTTCATTTTTGAAGAAGTTTTGGATCACAGAAGGGTTACACTGTGGCAGGGAAGGATCATTGGTGCGGGGTGTCAGTGATGGGGAATACTTGGGAGGAAGCTCACCCATATACATATAAGGCATATAAATGTGTTCAAATGTTCATGGGGCAATGTCACAGTGGGTGGAGAATCACGTTAACTGAAGGAATATTATATTCCCATCCTGGGGAACTCTACCACATTCTCCATTGGATCAGCAAGAATCCCCTGAGTACAAGGGCAATGAAAGAAGGATGGTCCATTAATGGGCCCTTGATATTGATGACTGTGTATATGAGCCTTTACTCTTGAAATTGAAACTTAGCCTAGTATTATAGGGTGCCTAAGAGTTGCCTCCTGGGAGCCTCCTCATTGCTTGAATGTGGCCTCTCTCTAAGCCAAACTCAGCATATGAATATATTACCTTCCCCCCAGCATTGGACGTGACTCCTGGGGATGAGCCTCCCTGGCACCAAGGGATTACTGCCAAGTACCAACTAGCAATACAACTGGAAAAAGACCTTGACCAAAAGGGGGAAAAGGTAAAGACAGATGAGTTTATATGGCTAAAAGACTTCAAAGTGAGTCGGGAGGTCATTCCAGAGGTTACACTTATACATGTCTCAGCAGGACTGCCAAAGTAGCTACTATCCCAAATAGCAGGGTACCTGAGGGCTCTGGATACATCCAGACACTGTAATCAGGGCAGATAGTCAGGTGTTTGGTGCCTTGCCAGTGGGCCCTACTTTGGAATTTATGCTCCCGTTTAACAGAGTTGGACTCAGTTGTGGTTTCTCTACACATGGCTCTTCTGTCCTATTTGAACCCATAATTAGCACTAGAGTTGGTAGGTGTCCATCCAAGAGACTTAAGTCTTTGGGCTGTCCATGTACCAGCTGGGCCCTGAATCTCAACGGAGTTGCAACACCTACTCTCCAGTCATTGGTCTCACCCAAGACAACTAACAAGGAGGTTATGATGGATGACTACCATACCAAGGAACTGAGAGAGTCTACAACTGCAAGCAAGAGAGTCCCATCCATCGACCCTATGGGATCACAGCTCCCTCTCAACTAGAAGTGGAGTGGACATCACCATCCCAGAATCCTCAGGATTGGGGAATGAACTATGGACTACAATAGACTTACTGGTATTTTACTATAGACTTATGGTGATTCTAGCAATGGAAGAAATTATATCATTGATGTGGAGGCATTGGCTACTGAAGGTTCTGAGGGCAGGGAGAGGGGAAAACAGGTGTAATACAGGGGCATTTTAGGGACTTGGGAATTGTCCTGAATGACATTGCAATGACAGATGCAGGCCATTATATATCTTGCCATAACCTACAGAATTGGGTGGGAGAGAGTGTAAACTATAATGTAAATGTTAATCCACACTTAGTGGCAAGGCTCCAAAATGTTTTCATCAATTGCAATGAATGTACCTCACTAATGAAGGATGTTACTGTGGGAAAATGTGGGAGGTGTGGGGAACGGGGAAAATAAGAATCCCCTGTACTTTTTATGTGACATTTGTATAATTTAAGTATCTTTTAAAAATAGGAAAAATATGAAATTGAGAAAGAAAAAAAAAAAAAAAACACTAGAGAAAATCAACAAAACCAAAAGCTGGTTCTTTGAGAAGATCAATAAAATTGACAGGGAAGCGGCTGTGGCTCAATCAGTGGGGCTCCCGTTTACCATGTGGGGAGCCCCGGGTTCGGTTCCCGGGGCCTCCTGGTGGGGGCGGGCCCGTCCGCATGGCGTGGTTGGCTGGCCCAGCGAGCACAGGCAGCAGGGGGGGGATAAATGAATAAATAAATAAAATCTTTAAAAAATAAAAATAAATAAAAATAATAAAAATAATAAAAAAATAAAATTGACAAACCCCTAGCCAGACCAACAAAGAAAAAGAGAGAGAAGATACAAATAAATACAATCAGAAAAGAAAGGGGGAAAGTTACAATTGACCCCACAGAAATAAAAAGGATCATAAGAGGATATTATAAGAAACAGTATGGCAACAAACTAGACAACCTTCTTGGACATGTAAGTTCATTTCCTTCATGAGAGTTGGGAAATTTTCAGCTATTATTTCCTCAAATACTCTTTCTGCCCCTTTTCCCTTCTCTTCTCCTTCTGGAACTCCCATGACATATATGTTGTTGTATTTCATATTGTCATTCAACTCCCTGAGCCCCTGCTCAATTTTTTCCATTCTTTTCTCTCTCTGTTCTTTTCTCTATTCAATTTCAGCTGTTCTGTCTTCGGTATCACTTATTCTTTCTTCTGTCATTTCGTGTCTGCTGTTAGGTACCTCTAATGTGTTTTCCATCTCACCTATTATGTCTTTCATTCCCATGAGCTCTGTTTCTTTTCTATTCAGGATTTCAAATTCTTCTTTGTGCTCGCTCAATGTCTTCTTTTTTTTTTTTTTTTAATCTTATGAATATTTTATTTCCATATATATTAATATTTTGAAAGCAATTTTGTTTGCCTACTCCTGGTTATTGCAGAGGAATTACAGTGCCTGAATTTTTTACAGGACAGATACGCAAGGAGCCTTGAGTACGTTTCTTTGATTTTGAAATTGAAGGGGCAAAGAATGGGCGCAATGGCTCGGAAGCAGAAATTTCGGTAAATGTGAATATATGGGCTCCTTCATTAACATTGTAAAAGGAAATATTTCCCATGTCCATGTCCAAGAAAATCCCTACTAGGGAGGCATTAGTGTTCATCAAGAGGATAGTCTTAGGAAAAGTGCTGGCAGAGAAGCAGCTTTCATTTGTTAAACTAACAGTCCAGAATCCAAGTTCTGAAGACAGTTGGAAACTCCTTTTTTGATTAACAGATTCTTTGCAAATGCCCAGAGCCCATTCTTTGCTTGTTCCTACATCCACCTCCCAGTAATGGCGGCCAGAGGTAAACTGAGAGGAGCCCAGGACATACAAAGCATGTTTGAATCTCTCAGCACGCTTTTGTCGTTTCTGTTTGATATGCCCACATTGAACTCTCCTCAGGTCAGCAGAAATGAGGAATTCACTGGCAGTCTTAACATCCATTGTCATATCCACTTGGAACTTCAGGATCTTTGGGTTCATCCGGAGAATTCCTCTCAGTTGGGGCTCCAGATCCTTAACCTTGGAAACCAGCCTCCCAACAGTCCAATTGGATTTGATCTTATTAGCCGGAGAGATTTTAGAGCAGTTAGGACACAATACAATTCCCTCATGTGGGTTTTTCGGCAGCAAATGGATGCATCGGAAGCAGCACATGTATCCACATTTTAAGACTTTGAGTTTCTCAAGATAGAAGAGGCAGATAGGACAACTGCTCCCCTTTAGAAAGTCTTAAGCCATGACCACTCTTTTTCCAGTTTGTGGATTCTCCTTTGATTTCTGAAGGCTACAGGAATCTCTGTTCTAGCTTCAGTGTCTTCTTGATGTCATTTATCTCTTTGGCCATATTGTGTTTCAACTCATTAATTTTATTTTGGAAATCTGTGTGAATCTCGTTAATTAGTAGTCTCAAATCCTGCATCTCTTCTGGGGCTTTAATATATTCCTTTTCCTGGGCTATGCTTTCCACTCCCCTCTGCATCTTCAATAATCAGTCCCAGTTAATAAACAGGGAGATTGAGAAGGCTGGATCTCTTTAGTCCTGGTATTCTATAGTCCCAAGCTGGCTCCCAAGGCAAACAATGATGTGGCCCCACTTGGCCTGGAAGGGCTCGTGGGACACAGCACACCAAATTTGTGGGTCAAAAGCTGAGTCAGCCTTAGGCTGTGTTCCTCTCTACCCTTTCCTGGGGAGATGCGACCTCAACAATCAGTCTCGGTTAGTAGAGAGGGAAATCAAGAGAGTCAGATCTCTCTAGTCTCAGATCTCCCCAGTCCTCAGCTGGCACCTAAGGAAAACAATGGCGTGGCCACACCCAGCCTACAAGAGCTCACAGAACACAGCAGACCAAATTTGTAGGTCAAAAGCTGAGTCACCCTTAGGCTGTGCCCCTTTCTCTCCCCTTTCCTAGGGTGGGAGATCCTGGTGCCCCCTTTGTCTGTAGCCAGCCCAGAGACCTGAGAATTCAAAATGTCTTTAGTGTGGGGGAAGGTGCTGGCAGTAGTAGCTGCTGGTTTTAACTCACAGTTTTGCTGTCTCAACACTTCTTTGTCCCTCTCTCTTCTAGGTGGTGTCTAGCCTTTGCCTGGTGTCCTAAACCCTAGAAGATTTTTTCCAGGCCATTTCAGCCTGTCCTCTAGCAACTTTTCTGGAAGAGAAAAGAATCTTATCTCCTTCTAGTCTGCCATCTTTCCAGAAGTCGGCCAACTGTTTTTTGACAAACCTACCAAGACTATGTTAACAAGACAAAACAGTCTCTTCAACAAATGGTGTTGGGAGAAGTGGATATCTATAACCAAAAGAATGAAAGAGGATCCCTATCTCATTCCCTATACAAGAATCAACTCAAAATGGATCAAAAACCCAAATATAAAAGCCAGGACCATAAAACTACTAGAAGAAAATGTAGAGAAACCTCTTAAGGACCTTGTGGTAGGTGGTGGTTTCTTGGACCTTAAGCCCAAAGCATGTGCAACAAAAGAAAAAATAGATAAATGGGATCTCTTCAAAATTAAACACTTTCGCACCTCACAGGACTTTGTCAAAAGGGTGAAAAGGCAGCCAACTCAATAGGAGAAAATATTTGGCAATCACATATCTGATAAGGGTTTAATATCCAGGATATATAAAGAGATGCCGCAACTCAACAATAAACAGACAGACAACCCAATTGAAAAATGGGCAAAAGACTTGAGTAGATATTTGTCCAAAGAAGAAATACAAATAGCAAAAAAAAAAAAACACATGAAAAACGCTCACCATCACAAATGATTAGGGAAATGCTAGTCAAAACTACAATGAGATACCATTTCACACCTATCAGAATGACCACTATTAACAAGACAGAAAACTACAAGTGTTGGAGAAGATGTGGAGGGATAGGAACGCTTATTCACTGTTGGTGGGAATATAGAATGGTACAGCCACTGTGGAGGAATATTTGGCCAGTCCTAAAGAAGTTTAATATAGATTTGCCACTTGACCCTGCAATACCACTATTGAGCATATACCGAGATGAACTGAGAGCAGTAAAACAAACAGACATCTGCACACCAATGTTCATAGTGGCATTATTCATGATTATCAGAAGCTGGAAACAACTCAGGTATCCATCAACTGACAAATGGATAAAGCAACTATGGTGTATTCACACAATGGAATATTATGCAGCTGTAAGGAGAACTGAAGTCGTAAATCATATAACAACCTGGATGAACCTGGAGGACGTTATGTTGAGTGAAGCAAGCCAGACACAAAAGGACAAATACTGTATGATTGCATTACTGTGAACTAAATATATTATGTAACATATTGTATGATTCTATTTATATAAAATATAAATATAAATCAATTTATAAAGATGAAATTAGTGGTTATATAGTGCTGGGGAAGGCTGCTAAGAGTTGTGGAGTTTTTCTTTTTGGAGTAATGAAATGGTTCTAAAATTTTTTGTGATGATGAATGCACAATATTGTAGTTATACTAAAAGCCATTGATTAAACACTGGATAGATCATATGGTATGTGAATATATCTCAATAAACCTACTTAATAAATAAATAAATAATTGTGCCCTTGCACACTCATGTACAGCAGGGGAAACAGATATTGAAAGGTGAAGAATTTTCTTGTTTGTACGTTTGTGTGTTTTTTGTTTATTATTATCATTGAAATAATGAAAATGCCGTCATAATTATTGAAGTAATGAATGCATAAGTTTGTGATTATACAGTTTGGATGAATTTTTGCTTTATTAATATGTACTAATAAAATTGATTTGTTAAAAAAAAAAAAAACAGTAAAAGCAGTTGAAAATGCAGGATAAATAGTAGAAAATTAGATAGTAAAAATAAATCCCAATATATGAGTAGTTACAATCAATGTAAATATACAAATATGCAATAGACAAAAATGTTGCTCTGAATTTTTAAAATGTAGCTAAATACTGTTTACTGCAGATATATTTAAACATAAAACACAGAAAGGTTAAATTTTTTAAAATACACATACATATATATACATACATATATGTGCATATAGATAGATCTATATATGTCTATCAAAATAGTTTAACATACAAATAACTTAAGCCTCATTAATGTTATTCAAACCCAACAGAAATATGTGTATATATGTACCAAAAGATGTACAAAACTGAGTGTATTTGCGTTTTCATAATAGAGAAAAATGAAAACTAAATAGCTATCAATGATAGAATAATGAATGATAAATAAACTGCAGTATAGTCATACAATGTGAAATACTATACAACAATGAAAATCAGCAACTACAGCTACATGCAACAACATGATGAATAATACAAAAATAATTTTAAATGAAAGAAGCCAGACACAAACATATACTGTTTGATTCTATTTAAATTTCAAAACAGAGAAAACTAAACCATGGTTTTAGAAATCAGGATTGTGTTACCTTTGAGAAGTCAGCATTATAGTTTGAAACAATGTGAACCCCAGAAAATCATGTTCTTAAAGCTGGTCCATTCCTGTGGGTATGAACCTTTTGTAGGGAGACCTTTTGAGTAGGTTACTTCAGTTAAGGTGTGGCCCAGGGTGGGTCTATTTTTTTTTAGGTACCAGGGCCAGGGATTGAACCCAGGACCTTGTATGTGGGAAACCAGTGTTCAACCACTGAGCTACATCAGCTTCCCTGAGTTGGGGTTTTGTTTGTTTGTTTTGTTGTTTGTTTGTTTGTTTGTTTTAGGAGGTACTGGGGATCAAACCCAGGTCCTCATATGTGGGAAGCAGGTGCTCAACTGCTTGAGCTATATTTGCTCCCCCAGCTTGGGTCTTAATCATCTCACTGAAGTTCTTTATAAATGGAATGAATACTGAGAAAGACATGCAGAGAAGCTGAGAGAGAAAGCTACAGAAGAGAGAGAAAGCTGGAAGCAAGACGCTGAAGCAACAAAACCCGGAAAGAAGGGAGAGACCAGCAGATGCCGCCATGTGCTGTGGCATATGACAGAGGAGTCCAGTATCTCCAGCAGTTGGTCTTTGAGGAAGAAGCATTGCCTGATGATGCCTTGATTTGGATACTTTCATGCCCTCAGATTTGTAAGCTTGCAAGTTAATAAATCCCCCTTGTAAAAGCCTGCCCATTTCTGGTATATTGCATTTCAGCAGTCTAGCAAACTAAAGGGAATGGGAGAAGGTGTGAAGGATACTTTTGGGGTGGTAGAAATATTCTAGATCTTAGCCTACTGCTGGGTACATGAGTGTGTTCATTTAGGGACAAATCATTGAACTATTCTCATGATTTGTACCCTTCTCTGTATGTATTTTATACTTCAGAAAATTTTTAAATAAAAACTAGCTCCCTAAAATTTTTTAAATTTTTAAAACTGAATACAATAATGTTCCTTTAAAAAAGCAAAACTAAACCACAGTATATGGGGATACATATTTAGATGAA
The DNA here is from genome assembly GCA_026826555.1 of Tolypeutes matacus. Classification (NCBI taxonomy): domain Eukaryota; kingdom Metazoa; phylum Chordata; class Mammalia; order Cingulata; family Chlamyphoridae; genus Tolypeutes; species Tolypeutes matacus. The sequence goes on along the minus strand of JAKSZT010053821.1, from coordinate 2,695,922 downwards.
AAAACTGTTTAAAAAAATAAAACCATGTGAATATTCTCACTGACATGATTTTGTGATAATCAGGGTAGGCTAAACACTCACTATATTAGAAACCATGCATGTGTCCCCAGACCTAGTTTTTCTCCCTAGGTCTGGTTTTTAGAATGCTGGTGATAAACTAAACCTGATTTATTATATGACCATCCTGTAGGGAAATGACTGTAACTTTGGCTATCTTTGTTCAACCTTAAGAGATATAGCAGGGGGACAGATGTGGCTCGGGTGGTTGGGCATCTGCCTACCATATGGAGGGGACTGCATTTGATCCCCGGGACCTCCCAATAAAAATAAATAAAAGAAAAATATAGAAGGTGTGTGGGCCACCAGGCCCCGTGTGTGAGTGTGCTGTCAGGCCCCGCAAGCAAGTGTGCTTCCAGGCCCCATGCGTGGGTGCACCGCCAGGTCCCGCAAGTGGGTAAGCCCCCCAGGCCCCAGGCGTGAGGGCACCATTAGGCCCCACCGAACCATGCAGTAAGATGATGGCGTAACAAGAGAGTGACACAAGGGAGAGCCAAGACGAGACGCACCAAAAAACCAGGAACTAAGGTGGCACAGGTAGTAGGACACCTCTCTCCCACATCGGAGATTCCGAAGATCGAATCCCAGTGAAGATAGGAGGAGAAGGATGAGAAGAGAGGGCAGGAAACGGACACAGAGAGTTGTCCAGTGAATGGACACAGAAACAGCAAAAATGGGAGGGGGGGTTAAAAATGGATAAAAGTAAATAAATAAATAAATAAATAAATAAATAAATCCTTTTTAAAAATGTATAGGGGAAGAAGATACAGACTATAGTTAGTAGTAATACCTTTATGATGCTCTTTCATGATTTGTTGGCAAATGTTTCACAATAATAGAGTGTTTGGGGGGTGGGTGATGTGTAGGAGCCCTGTATGATATTGTGCATGTTTGTTTTGTAAGTTCATGATGTTTACTGAACACTTATGGTTTGTGTATATTCGTGTATGAATGATATACTTCAAATAAATTGTTTAAAAAAATAAAAGCAAGAATGTGAGTAGCATAGAAGTCAGGATAATAGATATTTTGGGGAGAGGCAGTGAGAGTGGGTTCTCTGCGGTGCTAACAGTGTTCTGTTTCTTAATTTGAGTGATGGTAAATGGGTGTTTACTTTGTATTAAATTATTGTGATGTGTGTAACTTTGGGGCATTTTTCTATGTGAATATTTCACAATAAAATATTTTAAAGCAAGCTTTTAAAAAAAGATAATATAGGAGAATGTCTTTATGATTCTTAACCAAAACACAAACCCTTTAGCCATAGAGAAAGGAATGATAGATTCAGCTACATTAAATTTGACATCATTAAAAGTATAAAAAATTCAAGCTAGATTACTAGAAAAATTAGTTACAAAGCATTCAATCCCCAAGGACTACTATCCATATATATAAAGATATCCTAGAAAACAATTAAAAATAGAAAGACAGATAATCCAATATGAAAGTGTACAAAATCTTTTTACAGGGGGGGCAGATGTGGCTCAAATGGTTGGGTATCTATCTCCCATTGGAGGGACCTGGGTTCAATCCCTGAAACCTACCAGTAAAAAAATAATGAAAAATATAGAAGGCGCGTGGGCCACCAGACCCCATGCGCGGGTGCCCCGCCAGGCCCCGCCAAGCCACGCAACAAGATGATGATGTAACAGGAGAGTGACATAAGGGAGAGCCAAGACAAGACGCACCAAAAAACCAGGAACTAAGGTGGCACAGGTGGTAAGATGCCTCTCTCCCACATTGAAGTTTCCCAGGATCGGATCCCGGTGAAGACAGGAGGAGAAGGATGAGAAGAGAGGGCAGGAAACAGACACAGAAAATTGCCCAGCAAATGGACACAAAAACAGCAAAAATGAGGGGGGAGGGGGGATAAAAAATATTTTTACAAGACTACACAAAAAAGGAAATTCAAATAAATGTATGAAAAATACTCAACCTTATTAGTAATCAAGGAAAAGCCAACCAAAATGAAATAGAACTATGCATTCATCACAATATAGCCACCAGAATGGCTAAAATAAGTCTGACAATACCAAGTGTTGAAAAGGATGTGGAGCAACAGAATCTCTCATTCACTGCTGGTAGGAATGTAAATTCTTAAAACTGTTCTGGGAGACAGTTTAGCATCATCTACTAAAGTTGAAGACATTAAAAACTCTATTATTCAGCAATTCCATTCCTGAAAAATATACCTTGGAATACTATGTGCATATATGTGCCAGAATACATGTGCAAAAATGTCAATAGCTGCATTAATCATAATAGCCACAAACTGGAAACAACACAAAATTCCAGCCACAAAAGAATGGACCATACAATGAAATAGTATACAGCAATGAAAAATTAGTGAACTAGACCTAGAACTACAGGTAACAGCATGATTGAATCTTACAAACATAATGTAGAGGAAAAATAAAACACAAAAGAATTATACAGTATGACTCTTATGGAAAGTTCAAAATCAGACAAAACAACTATATTATTTAGAATTATGTATACATAGGTGGTAAAACTACAAAGAAAAAGAAAGCAACTGATTAAAAGTCAGGATAGTGCCTTATTTCTAAGGAAAGAAAGCATATGATGGAGAAGGGTCATGTGACTGAAGCTGCACATCCAAGATGCACAATAAACTCTAAATAGGATATAGTAAAATCAAACTGTTTAATGCCAAAGATAAAAAGAGATTTCTGAAAGGCTCAAGAGAGAAGCAGTGTGTCACATACAAAGGAGCCTCAAGAAGATTTAAGTGCCAGTTTCTCATCAGAAACTACAGAGGAAAGAAGGCAGTGAGAGGACATATTTAAAGTGCTAAAAGTAAAAAATTGTCAACCATAAGTTCTTGTATTTTGTATGTGTGTATGTTTTTCTTTTTTGTTTCTCCCACAAATTCTATATCTGACAAAAACTGTCCTTCATAATTGAGGGAGGGATTAGACATTACCAGATAAACAAAGGCTTAATCAATATTGGTACACCAATGTTCATAGCAGCATCATTTAAAATAGCCAAAAGGTGGAAGCAACCCAAGTGTCCATCAATGGATCAATGGGTAAACAAAATGTGGTATATACATACAATAGAAATTCTCCAGGTGTAAAAAGGAATGACATGCTAGTACATGTGACTATATGGAGGAACTTGGAAGATGCCAGGTTGAGTGAAAGAAGTCAGTCACAAAGGGACAGATATTGTATATTTCCGCTTATATGAAATAGCTGGTATAGGCACATTCACAGTGACATAAAGTACAGGTTACTAGGGATGGGAAGAAGGGAGAATGGGGAGTTAATGCATAATGGGAAATTTCTGGTAATGGATGGAGGGTAGCATAGCAGTGTGGATGCTATTAATCCCACTGAATGATATGTATATTAGGCAGCCAAAGGGGTGCTGATGCAAAATACCAGAAATCTGTTGGCTTTTATAAAGGGTATTTATTTGGGGTGGAAGCTTACAGTTACCAGGCCATAAAGCATAAGTTACTTCCCTTACCAAAGTTTATTGCCACGTGTTGGGGCAAGATGGCTGCCGACGTCTGTCAAGAGTTCAGGTTTCTTGGATTCCTGTCTTCCCGGGGCTCCGTTTCTCTCAGGTCTCAGCTCCCCTGTTTTCTCCACAAGGTCAGCTCTAGACTTTGAGGCTCTCTAGGCTTTGCCTCTCTCCACAAGGCCAGCTGTAGGCTATCAGGCAAATGGCTCTGTCTGTCTCCCTGGGGCTTCTGCCGTGTCTAAGAGCCGTCTCTATTCCTCTGTGTTCTTCTCCTGCATGTTCACTTCCCGGACTTCAGCTCAAAACTCAGTATCAGAACTCCAATTTTGTCCTTTGCCATGTCTTTTATCTGTGAGTCTCCACCTGCCAAGGGGCAGGGACTTAACACCCTACTGACGTGGCCCAGTCAAAGCCCCAATCATAATTTAATCATGCCCAGAGGAATAGACCAGTTTACAAACATAATCCAGTATCTATTTTTGGAATTCATAAATAATGCCAAACTGCTACAATATGCTTGGAAGTGGTTGAGATAGGAAAACTTATGTTACATAATGTTTCCAACAATTAAAAAGACAAAACCAGCTACTAAAGAGACAATGACAATAAAACACAATACGTGATCCTGGGTTGGATTTAATAATGGAGGAGAAAATTCACAAAAGCACATTATTAAGACATATGAAAATCTGGAATATAGACAATGCTTGATATCCAAGTAAAATTTCTTGAACTTGATAACTATGCTTAAGGCAGTTACATAAGTGAATGTTCTTGTTCTTAGGAAATGTACATGGAAGTTTTAAGTGTTCAAGAAGCATGAAGTATACAAACTACTCTCAAATGTTTAGAAAATAAACAGGGATGGATGGATGGATGGATGGAATGATACAGAAAATGTGGGAAAATATTAAGAATTGGTCGATCTGGATATATGGATAGGGGTTATATTGGCATCTCCTTATGGGTTTTGCACCTGTCCTGTAAGTTTGAAATTATTTCTAATAAAAATTTTTTAAAAGAGAAAAAAAATTGCATGTGTCCTCAGGGCAGCATTGTATGGGATTAAGAGTATGGGTTCTAGAATCATACAGACCTAAATTTAAAACAGAGCTGAACTTTGGTTTCTTCATTCTGAAAAATGGGAATTGATATTAGGGGGGACCCTAATCCAATATCTGTCAATGAAGATGCTCATGTGAGAGGGGTGGATGTGACTCAAATGGTTGGGCGTCTGTCTCCCATGTGGAGGGACCTGGGTTCAATCCCCGGGACCTCCCAGTAAAAAAATAAAAATACAGAAGGTGCGCGGGCCACCAGGCCCCGCAAGTGGGTGAGCCCCCCAGGCCCCACATGTGGGTGCGCCGTCAGGCCCCGCAAGCAAGTGTGCTTCCAGGCCCTGTGCATGGGTGCACCGTCAGGCCCCGCTGAGCCATGCAGTACGATGATGACGTAACAAGGGAGAGCCAAGACAAGACGTGGCAAAAAACCAGGAACCAAGGTGGTGCAGGCGGTAGGATGCCTCTCTCCCACATCAGAGGTTCCCAGGATTGAATCCCAGTGAAGAAAGGAGGAGAAGGATGAGAAGAGGGGACAGGAAACACAGAGAGTTGCCCAGCGAATGGACACAAAAATAGCAAAAAAGCGGGGGGGGGAGGTAAAAATGAATAAAAGTAAATAAATAAGTCTTTAAAAAAAAAAAAAGATACTCATTTGATTTTTCTTCTTCAATTTATTAATGTGTTGTATTACACTAATTGATTTTCTTGTGTTGAACCACCCTGACATACCTGGGATAAAACCCACCTGATCCTAGTGTATAATTCTTTTAATGTGCTTTTAGATATGGTTATCAAGTATTTTGTTGAGGATTTTTGCATCTATATTCATTAGAGAAATGGGTCTATAATTTTCTTTTTTGTAGTATCTTTGTTTGGCTTTGGTATTAGGGTGATGTTGACTTCATAGAATGAGTTTGGTAGCATTCCCTCCTGTTCAAGTTTTTGGAAGATTGGAGCAAGATTGGTGTTAGATCTTCTTTGAGTGAATAGTAGATTTCATCTATGAAGCCATCTGCTCTTGGACTTTTCATTTTGGGGAAGTTTTTTTTTATTACTCTTTCAATATCTTTACTTGTGATTGGTTTGTTGAAGTCTTCTATTTATTCCATGGTCAGTGTAGGTTGTTTGTACATTTCTAGGAATTTGTCCATGTCATCTACATTGTTTAGTATGTTGGTGTACAGGTGTTTATAGTATCCTCTTATGATCTCTTATTTCTGTGGTGTCAGTAGTAATGCCCCCTCTCATTTCTGATTTTATTTATTTGCATCTTCTCTCTTTTTTCCTTTGTCAGTCTAGCTAAGAGTTTGTCAATTTTGTTGATCTTCTTGAAGAACCAACTTTTGGTTTTGTTGATTCTCTCTATTTTGTTGTTGTTCTCAATTCGATTTATTACTGCTCTAATCTTTGTTATTTCTTTCCTTCTGCTTGCTTTAGGGTTCATTTTCTGTTCTTTTTCTAGTTCCTCCAGGTGTGCAGTTAAGTCTTTGATGTTAGCTCTTCTTTTTTAATGTAAGCATTGAGGGCTACAAATTTCCCTCTCAGCACTGCCTTCACTATATCCCATAGGTTTTGATATGTTGTGTTCTCATTTTTACTCCTCTCAAGATACATGTTGATTTGTCTTGCAATTTCTTCTTTGACACTGATTATTAAAGAGTGTGTTGTTTAATCTTCATATATTTGTGAATTTTCCCTTTTCCTGCCTGTTATTAATTTCCAGCTTCATTCCGTTATGATCAAAGAAAGTGCTTTGTATAATTTCAACCTTTTAAAATCTATTGATACCTGTCCTGTGACCCAATATATGATCTACCCTGGAAAAGGATCCACAAGCACTTGAGAAAAATGTATATCCTGTTGTTTTGGGATGTAATACTCTACAACTGTCTGTTAGGTTTAGTTTGTTTATCATATTATTCAAGCTCTCTGCTTCCTTATTTATTCCCTGCCTAGATGTTCTATCCAATGCTGAGTGTGGTATGTTGATGTCTCCAACTATTATTGTAGAGATATCTATTTCTCCCTTCAGTTTTGACAGAGTGTGCCTCATGTATTTTGGGGCACCCAGATTAGGTGCATAAATATTTATAATTATCAGTTCTTCTTGGTGAATTGCCCCCTTTTATTAATATATAATGGCCTTCTTCATCTCTTATAACAGTTTTGCACTTAAAATCTATTTTTTCTGCTATTAGTATTGCTACTCCAGATCTCTTTTGGTTACTATTTCATGGAATATCTTTTTCTAACATTTCACTTTCAGCCTGATTGTGTCCATGAATTTAAGGGAGTCTCTTAGACAGCATATAGATGGCTCATATTTTGTATCCATTCTGTCAGTCTATGTCTTTTTTTTTTTCTTAGAATGTTGGGGTTTTTTTGTTTTTGTTTTTGTTTTTTAATTTTATTTATTTATTTATTTATCCCCCCTTGCTGCCTGCGCTCGCTGTGTCTATTTGCTGTGCATTATTTTTTCTGTGTCTGCTTGTCTCCCTTTGTTGGGTCGTCCTGCTGTGCCAGCTCACTGCACCGCGCAGCCAGCCTGCCTTCACCAGGAGGTCCCAGGAATCAAACCCGGGGCCTCCCACATGGCAAATGGGAGCCCCATCGATTGAGCCACATCCACTTCCTGGTCTATGTCTTTTGATTGGGGAGTTCAGTCCATTAACGTTCAATGTTATTACTGTAAAAGTATTACTTACTTAGACTATTTTATCCTTTGGCTTCTGTTGTCATATCTTACTATTGTCTGTCTTTTAACCCTCTTAGTTATCCTTACTAATAATCTTCATTTATACACTCTTGAAGTCTCTCACTCTTCTCTTTTCCTTTCAGGCTGCAGAACTCCCTATTGTATCTCTTGTAAATTTGGTCTTTTGGTAACAAACTCTCACGTTTATAATCACCCTTTTTTTTAAATCAATTTTGTTGATACATATTAATAAAGCATATAATCCATCCAAAGTGTAAATTAATGGTACTTGGTATAATCACATTGTTGTGCATTCATCAATCAATCATTATTAGAGCATTTTCATTATTCCAATGATAATAATAATAAACAAAAAATAGACAAAAAAATCTACCCTTAATAATCACCTCTCAATCTCTGTTTCCACTGCTATACATAGTTGCTATTCTGTTTCTGTCTCTCTAACTTATTGTATTTGTATTTTATATAGATGGAGTCAAATAATATGTAGTACCTTTTGTCTAGTTTCTTTCACTTAGTATATTCCCTTCTTTAACCCTTAATGGAAGATTACTAATAAATTATTATAACTACTGTCCATATTTTGCTTTGGTTGTATTTTTGCCTGATATTAACATCTTGTAATATTAACGTACATTTGTTCAGTTTCAAAGAAAAGTCTTATATATGCAATTTTACCCATATTCATATTTCACGAGGTTTCACTATGCTATACGGTCCCATGTTACATTTTTTAGCTTTCCTTCTAGTAATATATAGAACCATAGACTTTCCCTATCAACCACTGTCATATCCATATATTAGCACTGCTAGTTACAAACACTGTGATGTGCTTTCACCATTTCTATTCATTTCCAAAGATTTATGAACAACTTTTACCAATTCTGCACAAGTTAACCCTCAGCTTTCCATTCTCTAACCTCATTCTGTTTTCTAGTGACCGATATTCAAGTTAACTCTATCAGATTACACAATATATTTAGTTCACAGTAGTACAATCATACAGTATTTGTCCTTTTGTTTCTGGCTTGCTTCGCTCAACATAATGTCCTCCAGGTTCATCTGTGTTGTCATATGCTTCACAACTTTACTCCTTCTTAAGCTGCATAATATTCCATCATATGTATATACCACAATTTGTTTATCTATTCATCGGTTGATGGACACCTGGGTTGTTTCCATCTTTTGGCATCTGTGAATAATGCTGCTATAAACATCGGTGTGGAGATGTCTGTTCAAGTCATTGCTCTCAGTACTTCTTAATATATACCAAGTAGTGGTATTGTCAGGTCACATAGAAAATCTATATTTAACTTCTTTAGGAACTGCTGAACAGTCCTCCACAGTGGCTATTTGAATGATAGATAAATGTGTCTATCATTCCCACTAACAGTGAATAAATGTTCCTATCCCTTCACATCCTGTCCAACACTTATAGTATTCTGTCTTTTTAATAATGGCTACTCTAACAGGTGTGAATGATATCTCACTGTAACTTTGATTTGCATTTCCCTCATCACTGGTGATGTTGAACATTTTATCATGTGTTTTTTCACCATTTGTATATCTTCTTTAAACAAATGTCTATTCAAGTTTTTTGCCCATTTTTTAATAGGGTCATTTGCCTTTTTATTGTTGAGTTGTGGCATCTCTTTATATATCAGGGATATTAAACCTTCATCAGATGTGTGATTTCCAAACATTTTCTCCCATTGAATCAGCTGCCTTTTTACCCTTTTGACAAAGTCCTTTGAGGTGCAAAAGTGTTTAATTTCGAAGAGGTCTCATTTATCTATTTTTTATTATGTTGCTCATGCTTTGGGTGTAAGGTCCAAGAAACCACCACCTATGGGGGTGGATGTGGCTCAAATGGTTGGGCGTCCGTCTGCCATATGGAGGGACCTGGGTTCAATCCCCGGGACCGACCTCCCGGTAAAATAAAAAATATATATATAGAAGGCGCGTGGGCTGCCAGGCTCTGTGTGCTGGTGAGCCACCAGGCCCCAGGAGCTATGCAGGAAAAAAAAAAACAAAAAACACCACCTACTGCAAGGTCTTTAAGATGTTTCTCTACATTTTCTTCTAGTAGTTTTATGATCTTGGCCTTTATATTTAGGTCTTTGCTCCATTTTGAGTTGATTATTGTATAGGGAGTGAGATAGGGGTCCTTTTTAACTCTTTTGGTTATGGATATACAGTTCTCCCAGCACCATTTGTTGAAGAGACTGCTCTGTCCCGTTAATGTGGCCTGGGTAGGTTTGTCAGAAACCAGTTGCCAGTAGAGGAGAGGACCTATTTCTGAACTTTAAATTCTATTTCACTGATCAATGTGTCTATCATTTGCTGATACCATGCTGTTTTGACCACTGTAGCTTTGTAGTATGATTCAAAGGCAGGCAGTGAGAGTCCTCCCATGTTGTTCTTCTTTTTTATGATGTTTTTGGCTTTTTGGGTGCCCTTCCCCATCCAAATAAGTTTTTTAATTGCCTTTTTTATTTCTGCAATGTAGGCTGTTGAATTTTGATTGGTATTGCATTGAATCTATAAATCAGTTTGGGTAGGATTGACCTCTTCACAATATTTAGCCTTCCAATCTATGAACACAGAATGTCTTTCCATTTGTTTAGGTCTTCTTTGATTTCTTTTAGCAGTGTTTTGTAGTTTTCTGAATATAGGTCCCATACTTTGGTTAAATTGATTCCTAGGTATTTGAGTCTTTTTTTTTTTTTTTTTTTTTTTTTGCTATTGTAAATGGAATTTTTTTTCCCTAATATCCTCCTAAGATTGTTCAATACTAGTGTCCAGAAACATTATTGATTTTTGCATGTTGGTCTTGTATCCTGCCACTTTGCTGGACTCATTTATTAGTTCAAGTAGTTTTGTTGCAGACATTTCAGAATTTTATAAATATAGCAACATGTCATCTGCAAATAGGGAGAGTTTTACTTCCTTCTTTCCTATTTGGATGTTTTTTTTTTCCTTGTATAATTGCTCTAGCTAGAACTTCTAGCACAATGTTGAATAACAATGGAGACAGTGGGCATCCTTGTCTTGTTCCCAATCTTTGAGAGAAAGCTTTCAGCCTTTCCTCATTGAGTACAATGTTGGCTGTGAGTTTTTTCATATATGTCATTTATCATATTGAAGGAGTTTCTTTCTATTCCTATATTTTGAAGGGTTTTTATCAAGAAAGGATGCCAGATTATGTCAAATACCTTTTCTGCATTGATCAAGATGATCATTTCTTTCTCTTCAATTTGTTAATGTGGTTTATTGCATTAATTGATTTTATGTTGAACCACCCTTACATACCAGGAATAAATCCCACTTGATTGTGGAATATAATTATTTTAATATGCTATTGTATTCAATTTGCAAGTATTTTGTTGAGAATTTTTACATCTGTATGCATTAGAGAGATTGATTTGTAATTTTCGTATAGTATCTTTATCTGGCTTTGGTATTAGGGTGATGTTGGCTTCATAAAATGTGTTGGGTAATTTTTCCTCCTCTTCAAGTTTTTGGAAGAGTTTAAACAAGATTGGTGTTAATTCTTCTCAAAATGTAATTGGTTTGTTAAATTCTTGTATTTCTTGTATAGTCAATATAGGTTGTTTGGGTTTCTAGGAATTTGTCCATTTCATCTAGGTTGTCTTTTTTTTTTTTTTTTTTTTTTTTTTTTTTTGGCATACAGTTTCTCTCAATATCCTCTTACAATCCTTTTTATTTCTATGTGATCAGTCATAACATCCCCACTTTCATTTCTGATTTTATTTGTTTGCAGCCCTCTTTCTCCCCTTTCCTGGGGAAGTAGATTCCTGGGATCCACTTTGTCTGTAGCCACCAGTCCCAAGGCCTGAGATTTCAAAAGTGTCTATAGGGTGGGGGAGGACACCGGTACCTGTAGCTGCAGCTTTTAACTCACAGTTTTGCCATCACAATTATTTTCCTTTGCCCCTTTCTCTTCTGGGTGGTGTCCAGCATTCTCCTGGTGGCCTAAACCCTAGAATATTTTTTCCAGGCCTCTCCTCTATCTGTTTTTCTAGGAGACAAGAGAGTCCTTTGTCTTTCTAGTCTGCCATCTTCCTGGAAGTCTTGGCACTTAGTGTTAATGAGCTTCCCTTATATGTGGTGCATTACTTTTCTCTTGCTACTTTCTCTTTATCTCTAGCATTTGACATTCTAAATAGTGGGTATCTGTTTGGGGTGCATTGTCCTTCTTGGATAATAATATTTATGTCTTTCATAGGGATGGGAAGTTTTTGGTCATTATTACCTCAAATAATTTTTCTGCCCCTTTTCCATTCTCTTCTTTTGGGAGACCCATAACACATACGTTTATGCATTTTGCATTGTCATTCACTTCCCTGAGACCCTGTTAAATTTTTTTCCATTCTTTTGTCTTTCTGTTCTCCTATCTTTTCAAATTCAGATGCTCTGTCTTCTAATTCACTAATTCTGTCCTCAGCCAATTCAAATCTGCTGTTATATGCCTCCAATGTATTTTTTTTTTTTTTTTATTGTGGGTAAAAATCAAAATTTTCACAATACATACCAACATTTGCAAAATGATATATAAATATATATGCAAAAATGTTATTTACGTATATATATATATAAATATATTTTAAGAGG